>JAOXXN010000001.1:38234358-38252192 GCA_026770055.1 Myrmophylax atrothorax | reverse complement strand
GTCTCTGCTCACTGCAGGGGAGATTGCACTAGATGACCTTTAAAGGTCCCTTCCAACCCAAACCATTCTATGATCTTTGGTGTGTGTTTGTTGGGGTTTCTCTCTATTCCTTATGGCTGTGGAATGACTCCTCAACTTAAAGTCACTAATACCCAAAGTTAATTCTGATTATCTTCCTGAATAAGGGCAGCCACAGGCAAAGGATGACACTGAACACTGAATATAATCCTCAAACCAAACACATTGTTTTCATTTCTTTAAAACTGGAAATCACTTCTCCTTCGTAGAGATCTTCTTTTTCTTGTCTGAGATAACTCAGGGATGGTGACTCAACCACTTCCCTGGGCAGCTGTTCCAATGCTTGACAAAAACCTTTTTATTTATTTTCTTTAATTGATTTATTGTTTCATGTTAAGGTAATCAGGCCTAACCTTATTTTCACATACAATGAGATGACACACATCTCAAAGAAGGCAGCAAACCAGAGTGTTGCCAGATAAGTAACCTGGAACAAGTTGTCCAGAGAAGCTGTGGATACCCCATCCCTGGAAGTATTCAAGGCCAGGCTGGATGGGACCATAAGCAGCCTGGTCTAGTGGAAGGTGTCCTTGCCCATGGTAGGAGGTTGGAACTAGATGATCTTTGGGTCCAATCCAACCCAAAACATTCTGTGATTCTCAGTATTTATTTGAAAGTGTGCTGCCATATAGAGGATCTTCATGTTCAGGAGCACAGAAGAGTGAAGAAATGCTCCAAGATTTTATGCTGAGAAAAGTGACACCAGGTTGTGCCCACCCTGTCAGTGGCTCCTGACTGCTGTTAGCTGTTACTGTGCATTTAATGCCATCTCTCTCCTTCCGTGGCAGTGCAAGTACTGCTGCTCAGAAGCAAAGATGTTGTGGAAACCAGTCGCAAGAGCCACCACAACGGTGAGGAATGGGACTTTATTTCCATCATCTAATCATCCTCTGTGACTTAAGCTGTTCTGTATTAGGCTTAAGAGCCTCATTCCTGTGAGAATAGATGTGTTCCGTACTTCCTGTGTCCATCTATGTGATCTGTTGAACAAGAGCTCTTCCTGTCTTGCAAGAAAAGCAAGGGGACAGGTGAGTCAACATTTGGCTTTGGGTGGTCTGAGTAGAACCTTCCTTTGCTTGTCTTTAAGTGAAAAGCCCTGGAGTGTTATTTAAGCACACACTGTAATACCAGAATTAAAGGTTGGGGTTTTTTTTTTTAAATTAGTAATTTCCTTGTTGAGCACTTTGTCCAGCTTTTATATATGTCTCTTATCATGGCAAAGACTTGTTAGATAAATGAAAACAGGCAATTTAGCTGCCATGCACTTGAATGAGGAGATTGGCTAGAGAGGAACAACAACAAAGGGAAGGCAGGAGAGGAACAGAGAGGCATAATGTCTGGTACTGCTGGATGTGAAAAGTGCATTTGACTGCATGAAGCCACAGGCAAATCAGATCCTTTGCCCTCATTTTCACATATTGGCAGCAGAAGACAATCCATAGGATTTTTTTTTTGCAGCTGATTAACTCCACTTCCACTCCCCTCAGCAATTAGTTTTGGGGGTGTCTTCTAACCCTTCTGTAGTTAATTTTTTCAAAAACTGAAGCTTGCCTTCAGTGGATTGTTTTAGTTTGAATTTCCTCATTAATATTAGTTCTCCTCTGTTTTAAATAAGGAGATATTTTTCCCTTGGTAATACCTATTTCTCATCTGCTTATTCACCCCACCTGTTTGGAGAGCTGCTACTGCCTGGAATGTCACTGAAGCTGAACTTTCATCTGAACTCTCTTAAAGCTTGGGAAGAGTTTTAGCTCTTCACTGAGGAATGCTTTGCCTTGCCATGGGGTGTTGTCTTACCCCCTGTGGTCCCTCTGCCATTTCTCAGTTCTTTAGCAAAGGACTCAATGCCATCTGCTATTTTTTCTTTGTGGCAAGGAAAGAGATCTTGAACTAATTCCATGTGGCTTTTTATAGAGCAAAGATTGGGATGGTCTTAATATACTGAAGGGGAAGCTTTACAGCTGGGGCTGCCGTTACTCAGTCTGTTTGGGGCTGGTTACTATATACACAAATGAGGGACCGGCTTAAACTGCCTGTGTCCAAAATGAGCACACCACTCTCAGGGTGACAGGCTTTGGTTGGCTACAAGTACTACCATTAACACTGACAGGGCTTTTTTAACAGCTTGGTTTTCTCTTTTTGTTGGGTTGTTTGGTTTGGTTTGGTTTGGGTTTTTTATAAGTGGGGCATTTAGTTATCTCCTGTTGTAATAGTATTTGCCAAGCAATAAATTCTTCAAGTTCTTATTCAGGTAAAGCTGCCAAATCCAGGGAGAATTTTGTCATGGTGAGGGACAATTAAATGACTCAATGACAAGAATGTAGGTTCTGATTAATGTTATCCCACTGAAGGGTCTCCTTGCCTCTCTTCCACTTCTGAAAAATGTGGTGTTTCTCCAGAAGGAACATAAAAACATATTTAAAGTAATTTAAAATGAATAACTAATGAGCAACTCAAGCAATATTATAATGAATCAATTTGTTGTTCAAGAGGAATTTCATATTCAGAAATCAGTCTTTGCAAACTAATATTAGAAGTAACTTGACCTTATTAAAAATATACTAGATGGAAGAGTCTCTATTGACTTAGAATCCTAGAATCATTGAGATTGGAAAAGACCTCTAAGATCATCAAGTCCAGCTGTTAACCCAACCCTGACAAGCCCATACTAAACCATGTGGTTTCTAGCAAACCTGGACTTGTATGAGCTCAACTGCACAGATGCAGAGGGTAATACAAAGTCTGTTTCCTTAACTGTTGTGTGTGCGTATCAAAAAATCTAATGTAAATCAAAGCATCTCTGTGCCAGAATTAGTTCACAGACTCTTGATGACGTTATTGAAACCATGGCTGAAATGTCAGGTGCAACCATTGGAGTCAGTGGGGGTTTTTTTGCCTTGGACTGCAAAAAATTGATATTTCAAACTTTTTTCAAGTTTATCTGTGATAGGGCTCTTATACATTTGGCATTGTGGTTTTTTATTTTTCTGATTTCTTTTTTCCCTCCTTTTTTCCATTTATAGCATGAATTTGTATGTGAAATGGATACTTTTTTAAGCCTCCAGTTTCACTCAGATTGAATCAACAGCTGTGTGCTCCAGCATGAAATTAGTCTTAAAGTTCAGCAAGTTTGTCTAAGCAAGAATTGCAAAATTAATCCTGAGGAACTAGTAATATTTATTTTTTAAAAAATCAGTTCAGCTCCAACATCTATCATCACATCTTTTTAACTTTGTCCAGAGCTATAAATGTACTGCCTTATGTGTTCTATCTTGCTGTGCATCTGCTTCCCAAGCAAACCTGTGTAATCTCTTAAGTAGGACTAGGATGCTGATTTGGCTCTACAGAAGTCTAAAAGGATTGCAGTCTGGATATTTAACAAACAGCTTCAATCAGAAGTCATCATTAAGCCCTTCCTAGCTCACTGAAGAGGGATCTGCTGGCAATGTGCCCATCGTGATTTCTTTAGGACATCAGGATTAGTTCCTAGTTTTGGTCTGCAGAAGCACAAATTGGGCTTTGCTGCCTTTTTGAGACATAAATGAAAATATGACTGTTTGAAGGCAGAGATTTGGCTTTTCTGTTTTATCAGAGGGGCAACTGAATCTTGGCTTATTTCCACAGCTTCACCTAGTGTGAAAGGCAAGAAGGGCCAGGAACTCGGTGCTGGGAAGGAAGTCAGACTTGGCAAAGGTTTTGCTGTACTGCTGCCTCTGTAGTCATGCAACCTGCCTGTAATATGTTAGGAATGGCCTAGAAAAAGTAGAATTACGTTATCTGGAAAGTACCAGTAATACTTAAAGCCATGAAAGATTTGCCTGGCAGCTTTTGTAAGGCTATTCAGAAAAGATATTTTCGGATGGCTATTGCATCAAGGTTAAAACTATTCCCTGCCAGCATCACCAAAAAGATGAGGGGTTACTTCATGCATTTTAAGGCCCGCAAATACTTTGTTAGCCTGCTCCCCTATGAGGACATGGTTCCAGGCCTCCATATTCAAGGCAATTGGTCAAAAAGGCAATTGTTTTAAAAGCTCTTTAAGACCGCAATTGCATCATTATAGCACAGACAGAAGCTTAGAGGAGAGGTAGGTGTTCTGTGTAGGAAATTATCTTTAAGTGAAAGGTACAGCATGAGTAAAAACATCATGCCACAGAGCACAGGCTACAGCAGTAGCAACCCCAGACAATTACACTTGGTGTTCCAAACCTGGTTTTGTGTCCCTTACTCGTCCTTTCCTCTGTCCCAGAGCTCCAGCCTTCCTGCCCACAAGCTTGCTGTTGTTGGCAGGTGCGCTGTATTGCTGCTCCCATGTCCTTGAGTGGTGAGGAGTGATGCTCACACCTACCTGAATGGACCTGACCTGCTCTAGCATGACTGCTTTTTGTGACGCCTCTCTGTGGGGAAATTATTATTCACGTAACTCCACAAGAACAGCATGCTATTGTATGGATAGTTTTATGTTATTTCTCTTTCTCGTCAAATACTGAAATGTATTGCTAAGGTTACAAGGAGCCCTCTTCAGCCGTTTCATATGGAAATAGCTATTGTGGATGTTACACAGTAAATGCTTTCCTGGTCAGTTATCCATGCATGAGCTATGAAATTCAATTAGAAGAATAATAGTCTTACTTTTGTTTTAATTATCACCTGTTTGCAGTGCAGCTCTTCTAAAGGATGTTGCTAGTGGTGCCATGTGAGCTAAACTGTTTTTCCCTGCAACAACTGGCATCTACAATGACTTTAAAAATAAACATTCAGGAACTGAGCTTTGCAGTATTAGACTTGTTTATAATAATGTGTCTTCTTTAGCCCACACTCTTGTTCCAGTGTTTTGGAGACTCCAGACAGTCATCTTGGTTGGTTGGTAGTGCCCAATCTTCAGCAAAGTCTGTCTTTGCTCTAGCCAAAAGATAAAAACAGGAGCAGAGACAAGAGACATTGTTTAATATGAGCAAGACTTGTTGTAATTAATATGGCTTAACGTTTTGCAAATTGAGTCACTGTAACTTGCATAACTGTGTGATAATACTGGCCTTTAAATACATTATTTCTGTAGTATTAATTGCTGTGTGTATATGCAGCATCCGTGTGAGTTAAGGCAGCTGTTCCCTCTGGCCACAGTCTCCTGTTGTTCCCATGCTGAGTGCAGTATTTGTAGGCGGGTTCTTGGGGCATCACTGACTTAGCACTTGGATTTGAACATGATCAGTGCCGGACCCTGCATATCCCACAAGTGAAGCTCCTTTGCTGATGAAAACCACAGCAGTCCGCTCCCTGCATTATGCAGGTTTCAGGTGCCAGTGAGCAGCCTGGAGTGCCTGCCCATTGCTGATGGATGCAATTCCCTCCCAGCTGTTGGTCCTCCTGTGTGCTAGCAGAGGTATCTATTGCAAAGGCACTTGTTGCGCTTTTTTTTAAATCCCTGCTGACCAGATCCTGTAACGTCACACAGGCATGAGGGCACAGTGATGTACCCTCAAATAACAAGATTACCCAAACCCTTTTCAGTTTAGGTGTTGTGTTTGCTTTCCTTTATCAGAGAATCACAGTTGGAAGGGACCCACAAAGATCATTGTGTCCAGTTCTTCAGTGAATGCCCCAAATGGGGATTGAACCCATGACCCTGGTGTTATGTTATTAGGACTATGCTCTGACCGCTCACGTGCTTGTGTCAAACTAAAAAATGGAAACATTTCACCACCTTGGCACCAAGGTTCCATTTATTCCTGCTTCTCTTCACTTGGCATGAAACGACAATGTGGCATTTCCAGTTTATTGGAAAGGAGTTTACTCTCCTTAAACCTGCTCACTGAGGTAAAATAAGAGATCAGAACTACATGAATTGCTGTCTCACAATGGAAAGACGTGCTCACCAGCAGGACAGAGACAAGTCTGTACATTCATCCCGTGGATGTCTTTGCAAACTCAGAGAAGACACCGTAAACAATTAAATATGTCAAGACTTTGATGCTCTCCTCCTTAGCGTGGGTGGATCCCCATTCATTTCTCTAGTTTATTTCCTCCTGTCATGGCTCCACTACAGGTCAAAATTTCTCTTGCTGTGTGCTATCCCTACCCATTTACTGCTGTGCACAGAGGCTAGTTCTCACCCCCCCAAAAAAAACCTGTCAGGCAAAGCCTGTGTACTCCAAGGATGAATTTTATCTCCATTATTCAGACTCTCAATGCACATTGTACTGCTCTGCAAAGTCTATGCTGATGCCCCAAAAAAAGAATTTCAAACCACTGAATATTGAAATAAAATTCACAAATCTCTCTTGAGGACTGGGGTTCATGCTAAAAATACAAAAACCTAGCAGCACAGCTCCAACTAATAAGAAATTGCTGGGGCATCTCTGAGGGTGCTGTTCATGTCAGTGGGCACAGCTCATATCACTTTGACAGGGCCACCAAATCAGAAAACCGTAGGATAAAACATGCAAATATCAGTATCAGTCTCCAATACACTTTTTGAGCTGTAAAACAACACATAGTACAAAATAAGCATGAAAGAAATCAGTGCTGCCTGTGTGAGCTGATGGTGAACCCACTGCAGCCACCAGACACAACAAAAGTCTCGTGAATATTATCAGTGCAGACTTTTTGCCCCTTCCAGAGACATCAGAGTGCTCCAGGCACTGACCATACTGACAGCATTCTCCCAGCCCTCTTCAAGACACAGATGGCTTGAGTACAGATGCTTAAAACCCTCTGAGACACCTCAGCATGTCTGGAATAATTGGGGCTGATAGAGAAGACATGGTACTGCTGGGAGACCTCAACCTCCTGCAGAAGCACCTGGAGTCCAGGTGGGGTACCCAAGACTGTACTAGACAGCCATATTTAGGCCACTTAATCCTCCTGGGAGAGGAGATTCAATACCAAGTAAGAACATCTAAATTCAGGCATCAGTATGGAAGTTCAGTTCACTCAAGTCCATGGAGATACATTCTGTATAATCAATGAATCTACAAATAATAAATCTTTCTAAACCCAAGATTCAGTTGCCTAAAAACAAGTGTCTAATGCTATTTTAGGTGTTGTGGAGTATACTGGTTGGCATCCAGTTACTTCATCAAAAAGAGCATGGACTTCCTCTGTCTTGCATCATATCTGCCAGCCTCGTGCAGATGTCTCATCTGCCCTGGAGTATCAAATGTCAGGAGGACCCAATGCTAAAGGAAGCCCATCTGTGCTGGTAGAGCATATGAATCCTCCCTCAGGCTCCCTTGACTGTATCAGTCAGACCTCTGCTGATTAAAGGAGCCAAGATACTATATTTTAAGATAAGATATAAGCCTGACTCTCCAAAATAAACCTATCCCACTGGAAAAATAACGAGATTGGGGATACTGAAAGACCCTTTTTTTCTGCAGCTGGATAATTTATGGGTGCAACTGTCTCTATTCCACCCTTCTCTTGCCTCCCAAAATGTCAGTCCAGCTTACAGGCTGATGGTTATTTTTAAGTCAGTTTTTTACAGTCCCACTTACTTTAACTGCACCTCTGTGTGAAAGAGGCTTGAGCATCACCATCCCTTGTTACCTAGAGAAGGGTCTCACAGATGTGTTTAACTAGGCATTCAAAAGCAAAGTATGATGTGAGGCAAAGGCTGGACTTGAAATTGGTCTTTCACCTTGCAAGGTGAAATACATGGATTTTCTTTGGGAAATCCACCAGGCTTTGTACTCAGACAAAAGCACTTGGATTTGACTAATTGTAACTACAGCCAGCAGCTGATGAGATGGAGATTTTACCCTGGAAACAGAGCTACAGGAGACATTTGGCCAGAGACAAGCAGCAGCTTTGGGTGGGAGTTCACAGTATAGACATTTTGGACTTAGCTGCCCAAGAGGCTTATGATTGCCATTTGTGATCTAAATTTTTTTTTCTGTGTCAACACTTGGGAGAAATAACAAGTAAAATGTGATGGAAAGCATGTCCTCTCAATCAATAAGTTGAAAAGGATTCTCTTCCCAACACCCAAATGTTCTCTTTTCCCCAGTCTTCTCTTCTTGAAGTTGATACCTAGGTAAACTTAAAAAGGTTTAATATCTACAGGAAAATCTGAATAATTAATATGATTTGTTTTAATTTTGGCTACTAGCTAGTAGCTGTACTTGTCTTCCATCTAATGTCTAACCATCATGTCATTTTCCTAGAAGTCTCATGAAACTGTGTTGCAATTGCTTATAGAAGGCCATTCTTCCAGCCCAAGGCAGGAACAACTATACCTGAACCATTCCTGACAGATGTTTGTCTAACCCAGTTTTTGGGATCAGAAAAGAGGTGTAGTCTTCATTTTACTGATGTCTGTGGTGAGCAGAGGGTTGCAGGTGCTGGGTGCAAGGGTGAAAGCTGGTTTACATGGTTTGGTTTTGTGCAGCCTCTGGATGAAGCACCAAGTCAGGCGCTTGCACAGCTGTAGCGCAGTCCTTAAGGACACTCCAAATTCCATTAAATCCAATTAGATTAAAATGAAAAATATATGCGAACACATTGCTGAATGACATCCACAAATGTGTTTGAGCATGAGGTGGGATTACTTGACACCTTGCCGTATCCTTTGGTGCCTTACTAGACTAAGACTTATATGGCAAGAAGTTGCTCCAGCCCCTTATCAGCCAACAAGTTTCAGTGTCTTCGGAGTTAAACTGCGCTTCTTAGCAAGATTAAAGGGCAAATGCTCATATAAAGAGAACAAATAGCACAGGTAGATAGTACTGCACTCCCACCCCCACTACATTTCTAAGTATTTCTAAACTGAAAGGTGTGTTTGTCACTCATTTGGTGGGCACAGATAGTGCAAACATCTATGCAAATGGAGGACCACATGGAAGAAAAGTGCTTTGGCATGTTGTTTTGTCCAGACTGCATCACTCTGAAGACCGGACAAGAATGTACTTACTCCTCAAAACTGGAATGAGATCTTGCAAACAGAGCTATATCCAGCAAAGTTTTATAGGCGCAGAATTATCTCCAGCATCTACAGGAAACATGAGAAAGGACATTCACTCAGTGATTTAAGATGTTGCTAATGAGGATAAGGTTGCCTCGACCAACTCTTGTCAGCTTCCCCATGTACACTGAAGTTATTCCATCATTTCAAGCCCTCCTCTTGAACACCAGCCTGCTAGGAGCTCTCTTCTAAAGGCTACCATCAAACAGGTCTCATGTGTTATGGTACACCTTTGAAAGCAAGAAGACTTGTCTCAGAGCATACTTTGTGGCTCATGCCACTCTTCTTCTGTAGAAAGGCATGTCACTGATTTGTGTGTTGTCTGACCAGAAAAAGTTTCTCTGCTGCTCAACTGGTGGGAGAATTCAGGACCAGTTAGTCATTGCCTTAGTTCTCAGCAACAAAACATATCTTCCTAAGAGCAGTGCTGCAGGCATGACTATTTTGAGCATTGTAGCATAGCTCTTTCCAATCAGCTGCTACCTAGGACCAGGCCAGCAATAGCCAAAGCCACCAGGGTTAACTGAAAGTAGACAAAGGATTATTAAATCCCTTTAGAAGAATAGCACTTTCAATTTTTTAATTATTTTTTTAAATGACAAAGCAAATATAGCCTCAGTTGAAAGGAACAAGTTCTGCAAATATACTACTTAACTCATGGTGTTTTAAAGGTTTTCATCAGCATTTCTAATTTAACATCTGGTTGTGCTGCTCTCAATAGGATAAGAAGCTTCTTTAATAAAAGTCGTTGATTTCCTGGTTTTAAATTATAGCTCACAAAAGACAAAATTCTTATCTGCTACTTTAGAAATATGTAATAAACAACAGAGACAAAACCCATGTACAGCTAGGCTTGTTGTGTGCAATATTTACCTTTTCATTTAAATACAGCAGTGAGTAATAGTGCCATATTCTTTAGGAGAATGCCTTGCCAGTGTTTGCTAATCACTCTTCCTAAAAGTAACAGATACCCTACATGGTCCAACAAATTGTAAGTCAATCTTCAGGTTCAGTGAAAGGCAATATCCTGAAAGAAAAATTACTTTGGCAGTTTGTGATCAGCAACTTGAATTACAGCCTTGGTACTGCGAGCATCACACTGTTTCATTTAAGAAACATGACCACATGTTTGTAAAGTGAGGACTGGTTTTTTATTTCATCACAGAAGCCAAGTTAGAAATCATAAAGATAGTAAGAGAGCAACAGCCTGCCTCATCCAGAGAAGGAAACACAAAAAACTAGCTGTTAAATATAAGAGGGAAATAATTATATATAATATATGTATAAGGGTTTATATAATACTGTCATGGTTACCCACCTAGGTGAAACCATGACAAATACCAATTATAGCACTGGGCTCATGATTGTTTAATAAGAGACAACTGTGCTGGTTCCATTGCTTTGATCTCTGGATACAAATGTGGTATTCATTTTTTCTACTTTGAGTACCAATTTATCAGAAACATCGAAATGCCTAGTGTACCCTGTCTCCAGGAATGACCCTTTCATATACTTTGGTCTCTGAAGCATTGCTGAAAGGTGGGACAGAAGTGTAGCAAAGGCCAGGGGCTGTCTCACTTTGTGACAGAAAGGAAGAGGCTGTGACTCTGCAGGTTCTGCCCTTGCTTCCAGAGCTGGCTTGGCTGAGCACCTGGGGTTAACCCAAACAGTGCTCAGTACATGCAGGGTGAACCTGCTTCAGTTATTGATCCAGAGGAACAATGGCAGCAATTCAACACAGCAAGAGGCCTTTTTGCAGAACGAAAATAATTCAAGAAAAAAGCATTTAGGAAAGCCTTCCTCAATCACCACCCAGCAGACAAGGCAGAGTTGGGTTCAGGCCAGCTAACACACACCTCATGGCGTGTGCCAGGTGAGGAGCTGCCCAAGCGCGGAAGAGGACAGGTGAACTTTCCTGGTCCTGGTCTCCCACCATGCCACCAAGAGCTAGATAGATACTCCTGAACTGCTGTCTTCAGGGCCTAATTAGCTCAGGCTTAATTTCAAATGAGCCATAAGACCCTTCTGAGCCAAGCATCAAAATTGCAATCACTTGATCTGACCTACTCAGCCCTCCATAGGGCAAGAGGGGACAGCCTCCAAAGGCACCTGAGACAGTTCACAGAATCACAGAATATTCTGAGTTGGAAGGGACCCACAAGGATCATCGAGTCCAACTCAAATCAATGGCCCGCATAGGGGATTGAACCCATGACCTTGGCATTATTACAACCAAGTTTTAACCAACTGAGCTAATCTCAGTTCCCACCAGGCCAAGGGTTTGTCCAGGAGTGGGGCCACCAACAAGCCAGGGCTTGGGGACCTTGGTAAAGTAGCACCCACCTGTTCACCCACCTTCATATCAAAAAGTGGAGGCCCTTGGTGCTCCTGCCACTGCAAGCAGGAGGTTTTGCTCCCCACTGCTATGTCTACCTCCTCAGCTGGCTCCCAGGTTTTAGGTGGCACTGGCACTTGCTGCCTGTGACATCACTGAGCTTGGTAACCCTCTCTGCACAGGAGGTGGGGATCTTCTCCTCCTAAAGAAGGTTTGTGTGTGCCACAGTGACCAACTAGCACTCAAGTGAGGGCAAGGAAGCAGCAGCACACAGTGTGCTGGGAAGTACTGGGAAGAGAAACAGAAGTGAAAAAGAAAGATAAGCTACATTGTCACTTCCGTTCAGTGCCCTGTGCTGGAATGGTCTCACCCTGCCAAGAGTCCTGCAGCTGACTCACTTAAGTTCAACAGGGTATTTACACACCAGGAATGAAGCTTTTGGTTTGAGGGCTTGTCCTATGCAGGAGTGCTGCAGCCCCTTCACCAGCAAGATTCAGGAGTACCCAGATCCAGCACATTTACATTGTACAGGGACAGTAATTCCTCACCCATTTTTTCCCATTCTCCTTGCTACCCCTACCCTGCTGTGTTTCCAGGTCACTCTCCTTACTTCTTGACTAGGAAAGTATACCAGCACAGTTTTACATGAGCAAAGACTCCTTCCACAGAACCAGGAGTTTTTCTGATCTTATGCCCTCCCTGCTTTAAAGACCTGCATTTAGACCTCTGAACAGGTACACGATTATTTGTCATGGCTATTACAGCATTTCTAGTTCAAGAGGACAGTAAGTAACTCAGGCTGCCTTTTCTGCTGGGCTGCTGGACCAGTCACACCACCTCATGCAGGCACCGCTGCCAGGTGGCTTGAGAATCCAGGCACCAGGATTATCGATTCCCTATGCAAAGAGACCTGTAGTGAACAAAAAGTGAAAAGCCATGAACAAAAGCTTGTCAAAATGTAATTTAAACAAACCTAAGAAGTGCCCAAGGGTACTACTTGTTGCATCTTATTGCAATGTAACATGGCCTCAGCTGACCAGAGACTGGACCTTCCAAGCCTGCTGCATTTGTACCTGAGCAATTGCATTATTCATTTTCACCTTTCTACTGTTAGCGACTTCTTCTTGTTGAATCAAGTAGCATAGAGATTTTGTGAACAGAGATCATGTCTCTTTGCCTGTAAAGCATTCAGCATAGTAAGCTTTCCACAGCCAGGTGTCCTTTCCTCCCATGAAGCTGCAAATTTCACATCTGGACAGAGATTTCACCTCCTCCTTCAGACACAGGCAAGAATAGGGAAGAGATGAATCCTTTGAATTACAGACTTTAATATACACACACTGCAACACTCCCATTCAAAGCCTCCTGGGCAATGGGACATGTCTATGCTGGAATGGAAACACAGCCCTGTTAGAATAAAGTTCATTGTACAAAATAGGCCTCCTAAGTCAATTATATTATTTCAGTAAGCCAGCACCCCTAATTCTAATTCAACGAAGTTCACAGTGGCACACATGGCCCATCACTCAGGCGTGTGTAAGCCCTATCCATGAAGTAGTGCACGGCATATTCAACTTATGGACATGCCTAGGAGCTTATGCTTGACCTTGATCCCAGCAGTGAACTTTTTTGGATGTAATGTGGATGTGATGTAAGTAATTGCTTGTTCAGTTAAATATGGCCTGGAAAGCAGCTGTTTAATAAGCTGCAGATGCATTTAGGAGTCTACATATTTAAGATTATTCCTTATTTTAAAACAGCCTGGAAGTGTTTATTTCTGTCATGGGATGCAATTCTTCTCAAGTAACTCTTCTTGCATCCCAGAGCTTCCCAGCCTCTCTCAGCAACTTTTTCTAAAATCTTTTGACTTTACTGTATAGAAGGATCCCAAAAGTGTTGGGAATAACTTGTTTCCTTATCTCAGTGCACTTAAGATGTATAGTCCTGCTGTCCCATTCAGCGACTATACATATGCATAAGAGAAATCAAGTTTAAGGTGAAATACGTATATCCGTATGTATGTGCATGGACTTACACACACACATGCACACACATTTCTTTAAAAAAAGGCCTCACACACACATGAGACAATAGCATGAAGGTTTGTCAGAAGAGGTTTGGATGTTAGGAAAGGGTTCTTTATGGCACCAAGCCTGCCAGAGTTCAAGAACCACTTGGACAATGCTCTCAAACACATGGTGTGATTCTTGGGGCTGTCCTGTGCAGGGCCAGGAGCTGGACTTTGATGACCCTTGTGGATCCTTTCCAACTCAGGATATTCTATGATTCTATGATTTTTAAAAATATGCGGTGAGCTTTTGAACCTGGGTGAACATATCTCACTTCAAGCAAACGCAGTCATCTGGATGTTTTAACTGTGCAGCTGCATCCCTGTGGTACTAGGGAGCACACTGAACCTGGACACTTGACACAGCCAGGCACACTCCTGATCCTGCTCCCTACACCTCTGAGGAAAGAGGAAATGGTCCTTCCTGGCATGGTCCTTTCCCAGGAAACTGAAACCTGAAATCAGAAGCACATGTTACAGCCCTGCTGTTGCCTCAACTAGCAACCTGCCAGGATAGTGCCAGAGCATTGTCTCCAGCATCTGTCATAGAGTCAGAGGTTTTAATATCCAATTACAGGAAAAAAATGAGCTCTGCTCTTAGGAAAAACTGATGCTGCCGTTCCATAAGATCTTTATTTCTGGGAGAGAGAGTTTGGTTTTTTTAACCATGAAATAGATAAAATCACTGTGAGATGTGTTTCCATTAACATGAGAATGAGGGCTTTTTTCAATGTGTTGCTATTCTTCAAAAGTACAAGGGACATTATACACACAAAGGTTTTGCTAATATATGAGTGGGGAAATTAAACTGTCCAGCACTATCAAAGACTAAAGGTATCTTGATCAACCTCTGACAACATCCTAAGTTTCAGAAACACAATTTATCTTTCTCCATTTTTATTCCATTTATTTTATATGTCCATTGGCATGGCTTTTCATGCTTGCTGTTTCCAGAGTCTGTGGCAAGCTGTTGAGTGAGTTAAAAAGGCTGATGCAAAGAATGGCACCAGATACTTCTCTCTGCACATCAGTATATAGGATCACCCTGCCTCTGTGGGGATTAGGTTACTGCTGAGTGAGAATGCCTTCATGGTCAAAAATACCCTGTGAACAGTCCACTTCTTGACTCCCCATAATAAGTAGCAACAAAAAAATCTGCCACGTGTACCTGTGGAGAGCACTTCTCTCTTCACTGCCCCACACAGGTTTTGGGTGCCCTTGACTCAGCAAACTGTAGTGCTTTCCCTCATCCAGGAGGAACTGTGAGGAGATGCTCTGTCTTGAGATGTGCTTCCCAAGGGTGACAGAAGCTGTGCTGTCCCTCTGCAGTGACAGCAATGAGACAACAAAGGGGCACCTGCAGGGCCAGGCTGCTCACACTGCTCTCCCCTGCTCCTGGCACCCCATGGGATGCTGATGCAGAAAACAGAGTGGCAAGGAAACTAACCCCATAGGGGCAAACCAGTGAATAATTTTCTCTAGCTTTTTGCCCATTCAGTTCCCTTAATGCAACAAGACTTTCTGTGGGAACATAATAAACCAACTTACCAAAAGTATACAGGAGAGAGCATGGGGGGGTGGGCAGGCAGTGATGTGGGAAGGAGCAAAGTTGAAGGCAGTAAAACCTCATATGTCCACCTTCTAATGGGACATGGACATCTTGTCTTATAGCAGGGGTTAACCACATGCTTATGACTTCTGGCAGTCAGAAGAAAACGAAGAAAAAATGAACCTTTGAAGACTCGTCTCAGCAGCACGAGTTCAGCCCTGCTCACAGACCCTCTGCAAACTCTCTGCCTGGTCCCTGGGAGAGTGGGTGCAGAACGCTCTTCTCCAGAGACTGAAATGAAGAAAATCAGACATCATCTCCTCCTCTGCAGCCCATCACACAGGCCTCAGCACACTGAGGCTGCCTCCTGCTACCAAGAGTTGGTCACCTCTCCTGACCGACTGGGAATGGCACTTGGACTGATGAGGTAGTCCTCACTTGACTAGGAAAGGAGAATCCACCCAGGGAATGGGAACTGTGGAGTATGATCCTGTTGGGTTTTTGTGAATATTTCCCTGCTGCCTGGAGCAACATTTAACCATTGCCATGATGGAAGTCACTTCACGCTTTTGGCAACCTTCACCACAGCTTTCCCCAGCACTGTTTTCCCTGCCCTTCCTGTAAGCACCTGGAAATCTATCGATCATATTCTGGCATCATTTGGAAGCCTACCACTCTGCTAGGCCATGCAGCCCAAAAGTACTGTTTGGGACATGGTGGGTGGGAGGCTCCTGCAGAGCTTGACATTGGGAGCCGTTGGAGCAGAGAACACCGAGAAGGGCTTTGTGCTACACCCAGGCCACTTCTATCTCAAATATGTCCTCAGACATAGTCTTGTATCAGAAGAGCAAACACACTGACTTGCCAACTTCTTGCTTACAGAGCTGCCTCACAGGCTGCCTACTAACACTACATATTTCAAGTATGACCTGAGAAACATCTCTAAAAAACCATATTCCCTGGGGAACATTGATCTTGCAGCATCTGTACACTTGAAGCAAGGAGGTCACTGTCACTGGCAGAGGCAGTGCTGCCAGGTGCAGGTATGTTCCAAAGTTACTGGTAAGCCCTGTGGGGCACACAGGACATGCTGCCCTTACCTCCATGGCATTTTTGCAGCAGCTGCACACCAGATGCCTTTCATAAAGGTGGTGTCCCTTGCACAAAGACTTTTTATGTATTCTTGACTGATAGACCTCAAAGGACCAGCATGTCACTCAGTACATGTTTCTGCCCCATAAATGCAACTTGCAGCTCACTCCCCTGACTCTGGTGGTGAGCATTCTCCAGCAGCATGGTGTGCAATTCAGGCTTCAAATCCTATCCCAGAAATGAACAAAACAGCTCAAGCTGACCTCCATGCTGTGACAGTTTATGAATTGATGTTACTAACCTAGCAGTGTTTTTGGCTTATCTGAAATGAGGGCACTCCCCAGGCTGTTTTCACAGCACCACTGCTCTTTCCCTTCTGATGGGTGTTTTGGTGGGGATTTCTGCCATCCAGAGAGTATCTGGAGAAGAATTTTCTGAAAGGAGCAGCTGACCAGCAAGGGATCCAGCTGCCTTTCGAGCTGTCATGTGAGATTTTTCACGGGATGCCAGAGAGGGCACTGAAATCATCAAGATCACAGGTTTTACAGGCATGGATTCCTGGTCATCCTACCTCTAACTATTATCACAAGTATTACTTCACAGTGAATGAACTCTACCCACTCCTCTTGCAGAGATGTGACATGAGGCTCCTGCAACATTGAATACTATTTAACCTCTCAAACTAGGGCTTGAACAAGGTCTAAATGCTGATTTTGTACTAGACCTTCCAGAGGAAAGATGATTTCCTCCTGCATGAACTTTTACAATTCTAGTATAGAAGTGCTGTTTTACATGTGCATAGGCATACCTGCATATTTTTATGGGTATTCCCATGCTCTGGTATTTGAAAATGCATGTCATGAAGTTTCTGGCCAAAAATTAAATGGCATAAATATAAACATGTGAGTTTTGTTGGGGTTTTTTTCTGCTGTATTTTACTGGCTGCAATAAACACAACATTAGCACTGTAAATGAAGAACGAGAAGTTTCAAGACTGTAAATGTAGCCCACCAATATGTGAATATTGCAGATCTCCATTTGTGCCCCTTCTATACAGAACAGAAAGCATTAACAATGATCCCTGCTGTCCCTTGAGGCTCAAGATGCTCTAACAAGTCCTTGTGGCATGGAAAATCCTCTTATCAATTCCCTTCAGATTAGTTGAAAGACCTGGTGTCACATACATGCTGTACTAAATGCACACATATCTTCCAAAGATGCAGTCTTATTTTCACAGCTGCTTTGGGACTGTGAAGTTTGGGACTGTGAGGTTTTTTTCTTTGATTTTTCTCAGCAGTTTCTCACCATCTGTAAGATGAGGAAGGAGGAATCCTATGCTTACAACACTCTGCAGTTCTAGCTAAGAGAGGAACTCAGCAGGTTCTGGGAGGGCTGTGTACTTGAGCACATAGAACCAGCAATAGGCTATCCATACAGATGAACACCTAACTTTCAGCATGCATTGGCTTTATCAATCCAGCTCCTACTTGGGTCTCTTAATTAATTCTGCTGAATCAATATACCACAACTGGCACTGGAGGATTTAAGGCTCTTTAAGGAAAGATTGAAAAAAAGGAAAGAAAATAAAGAGAGAAAATAAAGAGAGAAAAGAAAGAGAGAGAGAGAAAAGAAAGAAAAAGAAAGAAAAAGAGAGAAAAGAAAGAGGGAGAGAGAGAGAAAGAAAGAAAGAGAAAAAGAAAAAGGAAAGGAAAGGAAAGGAAAGGAAAGGAAAGGAAAGGAAAGGAAAGGA
>JAOXXN010000001.1:38183903-38199735 GCA_026770055.1 Myrmophylax atrothorax | reverse complement strand
GCACGGGCGGGGGCTGGGGCTGGAACGTGTCCCTGCGCTGCGCCCAGCGGAGCACGGCCCGGCTCGGGCGACCGGAGCCGCTCCCGGCGCTCTGCATGGCTGCGGGGCAGCGACCCGAAGCCCGTGTGGCAGGATGCGGCTCTGGAGCGGAATTCCTGCCTCCTGCGCGCCAGGTTCCCATCTGCAGCGCGTGTCTGTAGACGCGCAAGCTGCCGAGATGACAGATAACACACACGCTGTCAGCTTGCCCTTTAAAAATGATCGTTTGGAGCAAGCCAGCGAGCCTTCTGAATTTGATTTTGGTAATTCTTAGCTACCATAAACAACACCTGCTTTTCTTTTTCACGTCTTGAAGGATAAAGGGCACATAAAAATAAAGGGAATCCTTAACAGCTAGAGGAGGAAAGCAGGGGAGCAGATTGAGGGTAGTGTCGTGAATTGATAGTCCATGGAGGTTATAGTTACTGTAACTGTATGCTTAAACTTCACTTGCAGCAAAAGTATGCAGGATTTTGGAGACTTAAGCGACCTTAAGTTGCTGTTCCAGTGATACATTAATTTCTATGAATTATTTTGTACTGAACATTAACAGTGTGTTGTGACTAAGGGATAGAAGAGATGAACCACAACTATGTCAATGTAGGAAGCTCTTAATTTTTTTCATTTAATTTTTTTTTATTTTTATGCTGTTTTTTAAATGTAATTACTCATTATATCTTCATTGTTGTATTCCGTTGGCAACTCACAAATAATAAGAAGTGCTGTTTGTAGAGTTCTAGAGATGCTTAGGGAATGACACCGTGTATGTTGTGATGTATCATGAAGGGTATTTCATCTTTCATTTGCTATGAGTTCAAAGATAAGCTTTGTCTATATTTTAGCTTGATTGAGACATCTGTACAAACTTCTCATTTTCTTTCAGATACCTCATCAATACCTTGCAGAGGCAATGGAGGCAATGATGAAAACCCTGCTTTAATTAAAACAAAAAGTATTCTTAGCTGTGCAATACTCTTTTAGTATCATTCAATGCCTACCATTTCAGAAGATGAAAAGGAAAATGGTTCTGGAAATAATGGAAACACTGAAAACAGACCTGGGAAAGAATCCCCAGAAGCTTCTCTTCATGATCCTGTGAAGCCATACTGCATGTCAGACGGCTCCACTGCATCCTTGGTGTCTAGGGGAGATGGGCATTATCCATGGGGATGTCCTGTGACTCATACAAGAGAGAAATTTTATACCATCTGCTCAGACTATGCTTTTTTAAACAGAGTAACATCAATTTGTAAAAGCCCAAGTGCTTCAGTTAATGCCTGCCTATCAGGCAGTGCTGCCTTAAATGTTGGAAATAACACACCTAACTTACTCAGCATTCAAACTGGTGCTTCAGAGATAATCTACAGTGAAGATGCTAACTTGGAAAGCCTGCCTGGCAATCTTGGAAAGCTTCCACTGGCATGGGAAATAGACAAATCGGAGTTCAATGGTGTGAACACAAATCTGAAGAACAAAGCAGGTGAGGTGGTGAAGTTTTGATGTGAAAGGAAAAGGCTTCATGTTTACATCTTGTTTGCAGAGGGGACTGGCCAGTGCATGTATCCCTGGAGGAAGAGCTATAGAAGAGTGTGTACTTCATTTCAAGGAACCTGTTCATCAGGAAAGAAGAGAGTGAGATGGAAGGAGTCAAAGTCAGGTGTAGCCACCGGGGGAAGTGGCTCTCAAACAAGGCTGGCTTTGGCTTAACTCTGTATTGTTTGGGATGGCTTCTGGTATTTTTTTCCCCACTGTGTTTTTGGAGTGATATTTTTTTTATTTTATTTTAGTAGGACTAGTGCTGTTGTACAGTGTTTACTTTTGCCTGTTAAGTAAAGGTTTGTAACTTGCAGAAATGTTTCAGGATACTTCAGAGGTGTATTTCAAAGTTGAAGATGTTTGTTTATGACAATCAAATCATGGCAGTTGCCTAGGAAAGCAGTAGGTTTCAGGAACAGAAATTTATTTATTTCAATTTGCTACATGTATACAGTGTTAGGGATCTCATTTCTTTAAAACTGGCTTCTTTTTCTATCTCCTGTGTTCTTGCTCTGCCTAGTCACGGATTTCAGCTGCGAATCAAACACTTGCATGCCCAGTTGGTTTTCTTTGTCCTACAATCCCTCTTTTTATCTAGAGCAGGCTGTGGACTGTTTTTTCCTTAATGGCTTGGCTAGCTAGTCAAACTGCTGTTTTTTCTACATTAGTATGAAACTGGTTTAGCAAAACTTTAAAACGTGTTTGGCAAGTTGTCATTGCCTTTTCACATATACATTAATTGTCCCTAAGTAAAAGTAAGAAACAAATTATAATGTCTTAGAGGATGGTCATAATTTATGAAATATATGTGGTATATTTCATCTGGATGTGATGGCTTCAGAATGGGATAAAAATATTTCTGCTCTACCATGTGTCCCAACTCTCCATTTTCTACTCCCTCAGTGGCTTACAAAAAGGGAAAGACCTTGGGTGTGTATTATTCTTAATGAATTTGTATATAAGCTTTCATCAAAAGGTGATTGCAAGGTTGGAATTGAAAAAACAAGCATTTCATTATATTGCCTGTGCATTTAATGTTAGGAGATGGGAAGTCCGTGGTGGTCTGAGTCTATTTTTGGGATGGCTGATTTAACGCATTAGAATAATCAGATTGACTTATCTCTCTACACAGTTGGGCAGGACATCATTAATTCTGTTCATGATCTCAACACCATGTTGTTTACAAAGCTAATGGCAGCTTTACAAACCAGTTGACAATCTTGATTATGGATTTGAGCTTTTTCCGTTCAAGTAATGTTTAGTCCCACTTTGCACTTACTAACACAACCAGTGTCTCTATTTGAGCTGTATTCTATTACTAGAAGTCTTTAAGAAGAAAGCTGTGAAAAGACATTCATTTCTGAAATCTGTTTTGTAGGCAATATGAAGAAACAAGGAACGAAGAAAAAATCTGTGGACAAAAAAAGCAGACAATACAAGGAGTGTCCTCAACGTTCAGCTCTTGAAGACGTGAAGGAGAGGAAAGTGTTGGACCTTCGGAGATGGTAGTATTTATGAATTGTGTTTAAGATTATCCCCATACAGTTTGTCACTGAATGCTGTTGCTGGTTATCTGATTTAAAACTTCTTAATAATGTCTTCATAATTTTTTTAGTAGAAATGAGGATATGTTAGGCATACATACACTATCTATACAACCTGTTATCATATGAATATAGTTCACTAAATTCACTTAGCTTAATTAATCTCTATGTCTGTGACATCAGAAAATTAGACTCAGCTTAGGGAATCTGTGGCCTGGAGTGACATTCATTAGTAAATTAGCAGAGGTGCAGTTTACTGCAAGTTTACATGTTAGAAGAGACTGTACAGTATTAGTGCATTACCATTTTTTTCCTATGGTATCATTTGTACAGAACTCCCATAGGGCCACTGGAAATTTGGCTGATTTATGTAAAATAGGGTAGTAGCAGCTGACAAAAATTGGTTAACAAATTTACTCTTTTTTTTTTCAAAGAATATAATTGTTTGGGGTTTTGTTTGTTTTTTTAATACAGGTGACATAAAAATATTTGATTTAACATGGCACTTCCATAACATGGCACACAGAAAAGTACTTCAGGATGGACCTATACCTAAGTCAATAATGCTTATTAATGTGTTTGGTTTTTTTTCTCTAAGGTATTGTGTTAGCCGACCTCAATACAAGACTTCCTGTGGAATTTCATCCTTAGTGTCTTGCTGGAATTTCTTATATAGTACGCTGGGAGCTGGAAGGTAAATCACATTGACTGCTTTGCCTCTAGAGTGTCTAAAATGTTATTAATTACTTTAATAAACAATACTTTGTTTTTGTTTTTTTTTTTCCTTCATCAGTTTGCCACCCATCACTCAAGAAGAAGCTTTGCATATACTGGGCTTCCAGCCCCCATTTGAGGAGATTAGGTTTGGTCCCTTCACAGGAAATACAACTCTAATGAGGTGTGTTTGGTTCTTTTGATACAGCTAAATTGTTAATGAAGGTAAAAATAACAAAAAACCTAAGAGACAGAACCTTTAAAACTACAATAGTTGTTAATTTATCAAAAAGAAAGAGTCTAACATAACTTAGTCGTCTTAAGCTTTAGAATAGTGAAGTGTATCTGTGTACTCTGACAATGCCCAAAGAAACTTTTCAGAGAGTTGTTTCCACTGGCCATTTTTGTACAGTGCCATGTTGCTACATAGATCAGTGAATGTGAAATTCTCTTTGTTTTTTTGTTCAGTTTGTTTAATCGTTGTATAATACTCTGATGAATCCAGTCTTCTGCTTAGGAAATTTTTTCTTTACACTCATTTTCCTGTTTTTGAAAATGCATGTTAAATGCTTGCTGATACTGAAACAGCCTGAAAAGGCAATTGATATACTAGTAGCTTTATGTAAAATGTAATTTAAGAATTGAAAATGGAATAGTACTGCAGCTTTGCTGCAATGGAGCTATTCAGGAGGAGGAAGGGGAAAAAAACCAAAAATACGGGGCTGAAGTCACAGACCACTTCAAATTTGAATTTTTTTCTCACTTCTCTGCTGTTAAGTTAGACCTAAAATATTTTACTTTTTTTATATTAAAGGAATTTTAGATTTAAACAGAGCCAAGGAGCATATTGTACTTGAGTGTGGAATAACTGACAGGGCTTTGGTGTGTTACCCTTGAAATTAAAAAATTTTGCAGTGTTCTTGCTTGCTTCATGAATTGCATTTGATTTAGTTAATTTTGATGGCAATGTATATCATTGATGGCAATGTATAGTGTTTGACTCAGCAGGTTGGTGCTGGATTTGAAAATGTGTCAGCAGTCTGTTCTCCAGCCAGCATACTGGTTAGAGCATTGAAAAGTGTCATGAAAACTTCCTTATCTGTCTTAGTAGACTCAGATCCAGGATTTGTATCTCTTCAGGAGTGTGTCAGGGTATGGTAACCCTTACAGACCAAGCTGATAAAATGTTCTGTCTCTTTAACTTTTATCTGTATAGACTGTTGACTTTTACTTGTTGTGATGCTTTGATTTCCCCTGTGAGTTCCCTGTGTACTTCAGAGAAGTTACTCTTTTTTTCTTTTTTTTTAAATTTCATTTTCTGCCTGGTCAAATAATTTTAAAGTACTTGGCAGGCTGGAAAGCAGGAGGACTGGGAACCAACCCCATCACCCAACATAGCTTTATGATTGAGGTATTCACATGTGTGAATTTGAATCTTCTAACGTGGAAAAATTACAGGCCTGTCATCACTTATTGCTGCTATGAGGAGTTGTGGTATGGGACTCCTATAATGCTCAGGCTTTGTGAAGCTTAAGTGACAGAAACCCAAAATGATGTGCAGAAAGTCCTGTTTGAAGGGTCCCTTCTGGTACCTTAGATTTCATTTGTGTAGTTTACAAACTGCAGCTGAAGTTTGGCCCCTCAGAATTTGGGTGTCTTTCTAAAGGCTTACTAACTGAACACTAGAGGTGACTGAACTGAATACAACAGGACCAACATTTCACATCCAGACCTTTGGTTATTATGGATCTGTGTTGGGTCTGAAAAAGCAAAATGAAGGAAAAGGCTTTACATATTTATTTCTCTGTCCTGGTTATGTTAAGTTTTGTTTGTATTTCGTACAGTGGTCATCTAAAATCTGTATACTAGTGTGGTAGGTACTTAGGAGCACACTGAGACTTCTTATTCTAAACTGTCAAGCACAGGAAAAGTGGGAGGAAATAAAATTGCATTTAATAACTCTTGAGTTACTACAATCTTTAAGCTTATTGTTTCAGATGGTTTAGGCAAATAAATGATCACTTCCATATCAAGGGATGCTCATATGTTCTGTATAAACCTCATGGGAAGAACAAGACAGCTGGAGAAACTGGTACGTAGCTAATCCTAAAGCATACATCTTACAGTTTGTAAACTGAAAAATCCTGCAATGTGTAGCATGTGACAGGACAAAGTCTGTAAGTAGAACTTCCAGTTGGAGATAAGGTATCAAGTAGCTCCAAGTTGCCTGATTTTTGCTTTTACTTTTTCTCCTATTTTGCTAAAATTTTCATTTTTACTTTTATTATGATAATATATATTCTGTGCTATGTATTCTGCGGTATATTCTGCTATCACAAGAACTGAAATGTTAAGGTATCCAGGAGTACACTACATTTCCAGCTCTGTGTTGGTGTTTGGAAAGATTTGTTTGCTGTCATACACTGGGAGAACAACACATTTTTGTTTTGGCTTTTTTGAAATCTGTATTGTGTAAACATTTAGAATGTCCAGCACAGAAATATTAGTCCTTAATAAATCTTTTATGCTTTCGAAAACCCCAGTTTTAAAGTTAATGAGGTAATTCATTTTGCCTGACTTTAGCTAACACCTGTCTCTAAAAGTCAGGTGATTATTCTCAGTTACCTTATGCAGATGTATTTTTATGTCTCCTTTTAAGTGTGCTATGTAAAAAAAAAATAGTTTCATGGCCAGTTTACTAGTCTTTGGTATAGTCTGGGTAATTATGTTCTATTTGAAACATTCTTTAAAAGTGTAAAACCGCACTGAAAAGCTTTGGGGGAGATTATTAAAGTGGAAATAACTTTTGTTTCCTGTTCTTGGTAGCCCATTTGAAAATTCTATCATGTTTCAGTGCCTCTTCCAGTCTTTTTTCTGAAACTCAATTTTGTCACATTATGAAAAGATGTATGCCCAAAAATGTTAGAAAGCTTTCAGTGGTTTCAGTATTACCACTGATGTGTGCTACCTGTGACTTGGGGCAGCAGGACTGCATTGTGGCATTGTGTTGCAGTGTGTATTTCCTGGGTTAAGAGCTACTTTTAGTTCTTCTCTTTTTTTCTTTCCCAGAACAAATATTTTTAATCCAATTTTGCTCCAAATACAAAGCATACTTTATATTACTTTTCCTTAGTACAGGTGATGTGGCAGATAGTATGTAATTTCCTGCCTGGCACAAAAAAAGTAACAAGGTTGAAATCAAAATTGTATTTTCTGCATGCATGTGCATTTTGTCAGGTCATGTCCTCTCATTTAATAAGCAGTACAACTACTCTCTGTAATCAGGTAGATCTTTTTTTTAATCTGAATATGTTGTGCAGGATCCAAAGCGCCCTGGTTGTAACCTGATCTTTCTTTGTAGCTGCAGGGGCCCTTGCAAAGCTAACACGTGGACTGAAGGATGAATCAATGGCCTACATCTACCATTGCCAAAACCATTATTTTTGCCCAATTGGATTTGAAGCAACCCCAGTAAAAGCTAGTAAAGCCTATAGGTAAGACACTGTGTTTATACTTATTTTAGTAGAAGAAACATACAGAAAAATTTACTTCAAGTTGATGCCATTTTTCTTCCCTAAGTAACTTTTCAGTGTATGTCAACAAGGCATTTATGTCTGAGCTAGCAAAACACTATAAAGTGATTTGCAAGGATTGACTTAAAATTAAACATAACTAAGCAGACTAGGTTGAGAGAACTTAAACCAGAAAACTATGAGTGGTGCCAAGAAATTGTTTCAAGACATATTAGCCAGATATAGAGAGGGTAGTTGAGGACAAGTGAAGTAACTAGTCTGAAAAATAACACATGGGATGAAAAAAATGGGATGAAAAAAGCCAGTTTGTTGTTTTTTTTTTTTTTTCAAAAAATCAAAACAATAAAAAGCCAGGTAATTATGGAGGAAGTCTGTTCCCAGAGACCTTGGAGGGGAAAACAAAAGAAATGTGTGCATGTTGCAATTTTTCTTTATAAACTAGAAGCAAAAAGCCAACAGTGATACTAATCCATTGGGCCGTGGATGTGATGACATTTACACGTAGAAACCAGTGTTGTATATGGTGGGAACAGGGAATGTGTAGGTATTGCGGGATGGTGGTTGCATGCCTTTTTTTGCAGGGTCGACTAATAATGATGATAAACTGCAACTACTGGAGTGTAAGGCATAGAAAAGTAAAGCTATCTGAATAATTTGTTACAAGGAATTTGGCAGGGGATGGGGAGAAAGAAGCTAGAAGAGATCTGTGGACTATCACAGTATGTTTAGTTAGTTTTACCTCATTCACAGAATCATATTAAACTGTTTTTCCTCTCTCAAAGTAGTTACAAACACAGTATGTACTGGAGGTTTCTGCTGGACATTATCAAGGTTCAGCTGTTGGTCAGTATTAGTATTATCACAGAGCATAAGAAGACAATCCATGACAAAATTAGCAGATACCAGTATTGGGGAGTATTAAACAATGAAAAGACTAGCTCACTAGTGTAAGTTGAGCCTCAGTCTTGATGTTTGCTTGCTAAGCAGTCTGTCTTTGGCTGTGTTGAAGAGATTGCATCACGTCAAGGAATGGAGAATGCTAGCTCTGCTTTTAGAGTACAAAATGGTAATTTTTGGAGGTGATAAAGCATAATCCTATGAATTTAATTTATTCCCAGTGTGAGTCTTACTATAAGGTTAGTGAAAGCTTTTAGTATATGCACAAAAGAGTACAGTATTTTATTAAGACTGTGTTCACTGACATGCCAGGTTTGTGAGAGGATTGGAAAATATGCCCCAAATAGAAATCCAACACATCAGTCTGCTTAAGTTTACCAAAACATTAATGGCTTACTTACCCAATCAGTTACTAAGAATCTGCACTGGAAAACCAAAGTAAAAGTAAAAGAAGTAAATATTTACTAGATCAGAAATGCAGTTTGCGAAATAATATGGTCCACTGTGTGGAAGCATAGCATGCCTTATAACTAATTTGAATTGATATGAGTGAAAAAAACCCCACTTTTATTCCTTTACTCATGGCTGAAATGGATTCTCAGTCAGTAGTGATGTTATTTTTAAGTCAATATTAATTTTTTTCCTAAAAGCAGTTCTCTTCCAACAATATAACAGGGAATAATAAGTTCAAGGAGCCTTACTTTAGGCTGGAGGTCAGAAAATCCTCCTTTTCTCATCTTACTGGGAAAAAAAAAGATGTTTCAGTTCCAGAAGCACTACCAATAGATTCTGGAGCAGTTCTTGTTTACCTGCTTTTGCACTCTAGTTGTAAAGGAAATCTTTTCTTTAAAGATCAACCTAACAAACATTTTTGGTTCCCAAGCAGTGGGTAGGTAGGTTGCTAGGCTGAGCTTGGTGGATAGGTTACTATGCTGAGCTTAGAGACAGTTCTTAGGTCACCCACAGACTTCCTGTATGATCTTAGGTTGCTGGATTTGGACTCAGGAGACTTGGGTGCAGTTCCCAGTTCAACCACAGACTTCCAGTGTGACTTTAGGTAAGTCAGTGAATCTATCCTGTGTCTTGGTTTTCAATCTGTGCAATGATGGCATATATTGTTATTTTACAGGGAATTTTTTATAAGTAAACAGATTATTGCAAGCAGTAAGGCCATATGCTGTCTAATACCCTAGGCAGAAAAATCTCATGTTTCGTCACAATTGAAACAAGTAGTTTTTCACAAGATAATTATCCACAGGAAGTCACAGAACAATCCTATGTATCTCATTATCTGCCCTAGTTCCTGCCGCAAATTTTCCCTGGCAAGGTTACTGCAAGGTTTGAGTTTCTTAGAAGTTGGTCACAAACTTGAACTAGTATCTGTTGAAAGGTTTGGATTTTTATTTTGTGTTATTAGATGCTTAGGAAGAAGCATTTGAAGTCACCAGTCGTGTTCTTACAGGTTACGCTACAGCTGTTCGTAACAACTTATAGTGGAGGTAAAGTTTAAAAACGGTGGAAAGGACTTTTTGTGACTGTTGGGTAATCACAGAAAGCTAAAAAAGAAGTTTGTTCCACATTTGTGTGCTTCCCATAACTCTTATTTCTGTTTTACCTATATATTTATATTTAGATCACATACCAGATCATCCACACAATATATTTTAATGAATATCTATTCTTCCCAAATAATATGCGGTAGCTTCCACAAGGCTTTCTTCCAGGCCTTGTGAAACAAAAGTTTCCCTGTATGCAATTGCAAAAAACACTATTTATAGCACAGGAGCTGGTTTTTAGTTTGGCTGATGAAACAATTTTAAATGTTAGAAAATCCTAAAAAGAACAATAGAATTAATATCTCTTTTTGTTTTTAGTATGCACAATAAATCTTACTAGGATTGTGTCTTCTGTTGAACAGAGGCCGTGTCTTGCAGCAAGAAGTAGAATATTGGATCTTAATTGGAGAGCCGAGCAGAAAGCATCCAACAATACACTGTAAAAGGTATGTTACTTGGTAAGAATATAAACCAGTGTTTTCTTTCAACACAGTTTGTATTTCTCTACTAAGGGTCACCAAGTGACTTTTCTTTTGAATGAATATATATAGATACATCTACTGAACAGATGGTGCCTTAGTGAGAAACTTCATGTTTTGACATTAGACCTGGCTCTGCCATTTCATCTCACCTGTCAGGACACCTGTGGGCTGCTGAAAGCCAAAGCTCATTTCTCATGTTTGAGTGTGACACATCTCACATTAGGAAGAAAAGACACCTCAGCTGCCTGTGAGTGTGCCAGTTGCAGCTTCCAGGCTGTATGGCCCTTCGAAGAGTTTGTCCTGCAGCTGAGGACATCCACAGGCTGTGTCTGGGCTGTGTCCAGGATATTCTGCTGCTACCAAGATCTCCTAGCTCAGGTGAAGGTAGAGCCCGTACTCTGTTGTGTTATTAGCTTATCTGTGCATTGAAACAGTACATTTATGATGAGGTTTGACTCATACAAAGTTGGTGTCTAAAGCAGATATACAGACAGAAGAGCTAGAGGGTGCTGTATAGAAATTGCATTGATTAGTTATATTTGTCATGACTTAACTTGACATTGTTGTTCATAATGCTTAGTAGTATTTCTGAAATTGAGGAACAGTGCAAAGTAGTATTTCTCATGGCCAAAATACAAGTTTTAGCAAATAGCTTCTCCATCACCCCTAAATTAATTATGGAGTGATTTTTCTTGATACATTAGAAGAGCAGTGAAAACAAATAATAATGATAATACCTTTTTGTTTGTTTGTTTGTTTTGTCAGTGATGTGACTATGTCAGTAACTGCAAATAATTGGTATTTTGGACTAAAGAGATGAAGTGCAACAAAATTAAAATCACATTTTACACAGGCTTACTGTGCTGAGAAATGGCATGTTATAGATCCCAATGACAGAACTTTGTCCTGTGGTATATAAGCTACAAATGGCACAAGAAAAGGTTTCTACGTATAGAATAAAAACCTTTGTAATATTAATTTTGATTGTGCAGACATTCTTCCTTCTGCTACACTCCCAATGACATCTAGCAGAAAGTTCTGTGCTGAAGGTAGGAGGGCAAAGGTTGGGGTACAAATGCATTTTCTAAACTTGGAGGATGGTGTTAGAGAGAAACAGGTAATTAAATATGGATAGAAATGAAAAGTTGATGTGTAGGTTTAAAGAGGTCTGAAATATGAAAGGACTTGTTTCAGTTGTGCTTGAAGGAACTATGAATCTTTGAAGTGCTGAGTGAATGGAGAATGATTCAATTGATGGTTTAGATTTAAATAAAATGGAGGAGTGAGTTATGACAAGATCTGTCTGATAAAAGCAGATTTAGTGCATGTAGAAAAAGAAGGGTTTGAACAAAATAATGAAAAAGGGTAAGAGAGGTAATTTAAAAAAAGAAAAAGCTAATGTTTCTCCTTGCCTAAACCACACTTTGCTTCCTCCTTTTAGAAAGTGATGAATTGGTAAGCATAAGGAATGTTAATAATGACTCATGGTGCTCTTACTCATTTTGGAAGGTGTTTTCCAAGCGCAGGAATAATCCCTGCGAACACTTTGATTAAAAGTGACAGTTTTATATCTATCTTGATGTCTCTCATACTGAGGCTTTTATATCTAAAGATTCATTTGTTTTTCATCACTGCTAAGACTGTTTAAAGCTACAGATCTGTATTTGTGTGCATGTATATGTGAATCTTAGTGCTGCTGAGGTTACATGAATGCCAGGTGAGTAGTAATAATTTTATTCTGTAGGTGGGCAGATATTGTCACTGATCTAAATACTCAAAATCCAGAATATCTAGATATTCGACACCTGGAGAGAGGATTGCAGCATCGAAAAACAAAGAAGGTAAGGCAAACTTACTAAGATGGAAGGAAATTCATATTAGATTTTTGCAAATTTACTCCTACTTTAGCAGTGTAAGATAACTTCACTAAAGAATTTTTTTGTGAGGCGTTGCTGAAGAAAAAAAAGTAAAATATGAGTACTTGCATACCAGTGTCTTTTATATTTATTTACAGGACAAAATATAGAACAGCAGTAGTTTAGCATATGATAGGGTAAACCAGGATATCTGTGTAGACAATGTATTTGGTGACAATATTTAACCTTGTTGGTTTTAAACGTAGCTGTATCAAGTATAGAAACACTCTGCAGAAAAATTACAGACCTTTGGGGCATGACCTTTTAGCTACCTTGAAGTGGGAAACAAGGTAAAATTGAGTGGGATTGGGCGTAAAAGAATGCAGGTCCCTTGTGTGGACTTACTGTCCATGTATGTGGCTTTCTTTCCTGTAGATAGGGCTGCGGCTTGTGGATGGAGCATGTGTTTGTGATATGCAGATTGAAAGTCTGTGAGAAATAATAGACTGAAGAGATGATTTCAAATGTGAAGCCCCTATGGAAGACTGTCTCAGCAAGATCAGAGTGGACCAGAACAGATAATTTCTGAGAAGGTAGTTAGAGAATCAAAACAAATAGCAGAAGAAAGTGATACTGTCCCATGAAAGATAAAATGGAGAATTTAAAAAGATGAGAAAGAAGGCAGTAATTAAATCAATTGAACGATTCAAAACTGGTTGATGCAAGTTGTTCATTAATGTGTATGGTTTGGTGTTGTTTTGTTGTGTTTTGGGGGTTTTTCCTGGTTTTTTCCTGTGTGTTGTTGCATTTTTGGTTTGTTTTCTTTTTGAAAGGATTGTGTTATATATCAACATGTTTTTGTCAACTATCTCTGTATGTTAGAAATACGCCTGTGTGCATTTAATAAAGAGCCTTTTTACTTTGATTAGGTTGGAGGAAATCTTCATTGCATCATTGCCTTTCAGAGACTTAACTGGCAAAGGTTTGGTCCTTGGAATTTTCCACTTGGAAATGTTAGGCAGAATAAACAATCCCAAACACAAGGACAAGGAATTTCCAAATCTGAGAGTGAAGACAATATCTCTAAGAAACAACATGGACGACTGGGTCGCTCTTTCAGTGCTAGCTTTCATCAAGAATCTACATGGAAGAAATCCAGTCTTCGGGAGAGGAGGAACAGTGGGTATCAGAGTTATAATGATTATGATGGAAATGATTAAAATTAACTTTAGATGGTAGAGTTGATATATTAAAGTTAGTTTTAATCAAGACACACTAGGGATCTATTAGTCCTAGAATACATATGAATAGCAATTATGGTATAAGATACAGCCTCATAATTACTAAATAAATCTGATGATATGGTTGCAGTGGACAAGATCTGATGTATAAAGTGACAGATAAGCACAGATTATTGTACTTTTGCAATCAAAGGTGAATAGGACAGCAAAATCCATCGTTTCTTTTGAAATAATTGTACTGTGTCTTGATTTGTGAAAACAGAAGAGCAGATTGACTAATTTCAATGTAATAAAAAGACTTCATTGAAAACACTTAGTGTTCAAAAGCATGAAAAATTATGGTATGACTTTATAAAAAAGGGTTATTCTGCAAATGGTGTAAGGATAAAAGTAAACATTGCCTTCCTTTTTAACACTTCATTTTATTAAGGCTGCCTATATCCAGTACAAAGGAAAAAAAATCACATATGTTAGAAAACATTGTTGAATTTACAAAGTGAATGTACATTCTCCATTTAGTTCCCATTAGACTTCCGTCAGTTGGATAATCATATGTTGTGAAGCAGGTCTCTTTTCCCGTATCTGGTTGCCTGTTTTAGACTGTGAGAAATCACCTTTTTTAGGATGGAACTTCTCTATTGCTTTTGCTCTGTGGGTATAGTGGCTGAATTCTTATCCTGGAGCTTCTTGAGAGCACGGACTCACTTAACACAAGCTTGTGAAATTCAGTATTAAAAAGCTGCATTTACCATTAGCCAAATGAGCTAGCTGAACACTGTGTTCTGTTGGCAGTTCTTTTCCTTGTTCAGTCTTAAAATCTCTTTTTTCTGCTGCTGTTTTTATTTTGTATGAAGGGGGTGCAAGTGCCGAAAACTGCTGGCAGCCCCGATGATATACCTCTCAGCCAGCAAACAGTTCAAGCTTTTTCAGGTGTTCATGTGCAGTCTCTTTTTTTTCCTGATTTGAAATTTATCCAATTGTTTTCCCAAACACATCTCAACAGTTGTAATGTTCTGTGTACAAATATTCATACCTGCTCAAGGATTAATTTTTTGACATAAAAAGATTTGTCATGGAATGCAGGGGTTTTGTAGGTTGCTGCTTTTGTTAACCAAAAATGGGAGACTTTTAGACTTTTGTTCATTCAATAAAATCTGTTTTCTATTTTGTTGTTTGCTTTTCATTTGTTATAGGAATGGTAACCCTACATTTAGAAAAGGTCTTCATCAAAGTCAGTAAGCAACAGATCAGAGTTGCAAATACTGCTTAGCAAGGTAGTCCTGGAGGTAGAATCTCTTTGCCCATAAAAAGTGTTCTCTCTGTGCAGCCACTGTGACTTAACTTCTGATATTTAATTTCCCAACCCCTGCAGCCTCGCGACTGAACAGAACTCATAGGTTTTGAAAATTTATTTTCCAGATGTGCTGTTTTTACAAGCTGACTTTGGGCTGAGGGCTCAGCTTTCTCTAGTATGCTTGTCTTCTTTAAGGGATTTAAGAGATATATGCTGAGTTGTATGTATGTCATAAGTTTTGTCTAATAATGATAGTTAAATGGAGGAACAGGGACTCTGCTGGTAGCTGGCTGCTATGCTTAAGAGTGTGATGGAATTCTGGATTTACAGATATTTTGCTCTTGGCTTGAGGACTGTCACACTTCATCCAGAGTACGTAGTATATGGAATTCTTCCAGCATTAGCAGAAGGGAAATGCATGTCCTCGGGTTTGTGCTTCAGGGAGCTTTCCCTAGGGATTCCCGGTGGGCAGGTGCTTGCAGTGAGGGGCACTGGGGCTGTGGTGGGAGTGGAGTGGGGAGAGCACAGGCTTCAAGGAAAATCTCATTTACGGGGTGGGGGGGAAATAGAGGCCTTTTTTCATTCTACGACTGTTGTGTGATGTGAGACTTTTTTCATTCTGCGTCCAGAGAAGGGCTATGGAGCTGGTGAAGGGTCTGGAGCAGAAGCCGTATGAGGAGCGGCTGAAGGAGCTGGTGCTGTTTAGCCTGGAGAAAAGGATGCTTATGATGCTACAACTGTGTGAAAGGAAGTTGTAGCCAGGTGGGCGTCGGTCTCTTCTCCCGGGCAACCAGCGACAGGACTAGAGGACATGGTCTCCAGCTGCAGCAGGGGAGGTTTAGCCTGGTCATTAGGAGGAATTTCTTCACAGAAAGAGTGATTAGACATTGGAACAGACTGCTCAGGGAGGTGGTGGAGTCACGGGCCCGGGCGGTTTTGAAGGGAAGACTGGACGCGGTGCCACGGTCTAGTCGACATGGTGGCGTTCGCTCATAGGTTGGACTCGGTGATCTCAGAGGTCTTTTCCAACATAATTCATTAGGTTCATTCTCTGGTACTCTGCTCTCCTCGGGACAGGTGAGGGGCCCGCCTTTCCCAGGAACGCGCGTTCCCTGCGGGGCAGAAAGGCCGGTGGGAGGT
>JAOXXN010000001.1:38166424-38178191 GCA_026770055.1 Myrmophylax atrothorax | reverse complement strand
CCACATGTGGATTCTGTTTTAATTACTTTTTTTTTAGATGGAGATGAGCACTGCTAGCCAGCTAAATTTTGTTGGTCACATAATTGAGATCTCGTATTTAGCCAGCACTCAGAACTACTGGTACCTTTTAGAATTGCTGTGTGTCACCAGGACAGTATTGCTGTCTCTTGGGAGTGCAGCAGTCAGTAAAAAGTAAATGTTACCTGTTTAAAGGAACCCATAAAAGAGTTCCCACACTCTCCAGAAATAAACTTGCTTAAAAGGGGCATTTTATTTCAATTGACTTGTTTGTTTTGTTTTGTTTTTTTGTTTTGATTTGTTTTGTTTTGAGGACTCCAATGAGTTTTCCCAGTACCAGCTTAGGGGTTTGCTTAAAAAAAGCAACCTCAATCGATGCATAGAAAATGTGCAAAAAGAAATGAATCAACAGCACTCGGGTGAAATCCAAACACAATATGAAAATGAAGGTGGTTTTGTGAAAGAAGTGGAATCAAGGAGGGTGGTCTCTGAAGAGACTTCTCACTATATTCTGATAAAGGGTATGTCAGGTCTTGATTTTATAAAACCTCTTGTTTGGAGTGCACTCTGTAGCTGGTGGTTTTAAGAAAAAAGTCAATATTGTTTATGGGTGCATGTAGCCAATACTTTGCATAAAATGTGCATTACTATTGTACTTTATCAACTTAATGATCTGTAAGCCTATAGAAAAGTCATTTTTTCATCTTATGTTTATTACGTAAAATGGACTGTCATTATGAAGCAGATTTTTACTAAAACCCCAGAAAACGAACAAAAGTCTTTCTTTCAGGTATTCAAGCAAAAGCAGCTATAGAAAGAGACTTGGAAACTACTGCAGGACCCTCATCAAAAGTGCTTGAATTTACTAAATTGAATAAAATCAATGAATCTCCTGCTAATGCAAAGGTGGTTGTGTCTGACAAGATGCAGGCAGAGAAAGATAGCAGTGGGGTGACAGCACCACCCTCTCCACGGACTTTGCTTGCTATCCAGGCAGCTATGGTAGAAAGCAGCTCAGAAGAAGAACTGGATACAGGACAATTGAATGTAGACCAATTTGTAACAGGGAAGGGCAGTGTGTCTCCAAGAACATTGCGGGCAATTCAGAAAGCGCTGAGTGATGAGGATAAAAGGGAGGAAGCTGTTACTGTTAGAACTGATGGAGTGCTACCAGAGAGATCAGAAGTGAAAAATTTTCTGCTTAGTAGCTCAGATGAGGAGGAGCAGATTCCTGAAGTTAAGGAGGGAAAAAACATACCTACAGCTACAATTTGTTCCTCAATCCAAGTGACTTTGCATGATGCTGAGTTTGAACAGAAGAGTCAGGAGTTGGAAAAAAGTCATATTACAGCCAAAGACACCAGTATATCCACAGGTGAAAGTTGCTCTTTTAATGACAACATTAAAAAAGGCAAAGAGGGTGTAAACAAAGAAGAAAATGGTTCAAAAAATCATATTGCACCCAAGGACACCAGTATATCCAGAGCTGAAGATTATTCATGTATTGACAATACTAGAAAAGATACAGAAGATGGAAACAAACAAGATGATGATTCTGAAAATCATATTTCACCCAAAGATGCTGGTATATCCAGAGTTGAAAATTATTCTGGTATTGACAGTACTAGAAAAGGCAAAGATTTAGACAAAGAAAATGGTTCCAAAATGGACTTAAAGTCTTCGGGAGATAAGGATATGAATTTCTGTGTGCAGAAGCCAAGCTGTTCTTGTGTACAAACTAGTATAGGGACTTTGATTCATGCTGAAACAACAGATCTTTCTAAAAATGAAGAAAACTTGAAAGTTTCGGAAAATATAGAGGAAGTAATTTCACAAACAGAAGAGAATATATCTGAAGTACAAAAGGACATTAGATTTTCTTCGGAAGCTAGAGGTCCTGAGGAGGAAAGAGAAGGGATATCACAGGCTGAGGACAGCGATTCTGATGGTATGTGCTTTTTTAATTGTATGTGTAAAAGTATAAGAAAATTGGACCTTGCTGTATAGTCAGTTGAACGTAACCTTTCCTCCTAGTAAGAAATGCTTTAAAATGCATCTATCCCTGTGTACATAGGAAATGGGAAGAAAATCTGAGCTATGTTTCTAAGTTTGATGTCAGATTTTATCATTGAAACCTGAGTATACAATACGGAGAGTCAGGAAAGCATGATGATGTGGACATTGAGTTTAACTGGTGTATTAATAGTCAGCCACTTGGTTTATGTAATTTCAAAATTCTTATATCCATGTGCTGCATATAGGCAAAAAAATAAAACACTGCCCAAGTTAAAAATGCATTCAAGTCTCTATTTTCTGTTAATAGGAAGCTTTGTTGAAGTGGACACCGAAGTCAGTAATGAGGCTGAGTTTCCTACTAAATATGACGAAAAACTGGGTGATGACGTAGCACTTCCAGAAGTGGAGACAGACAGACCTGATATTGTCACACAGGACTTACTGAAGGAGTCTGAAATGCAGCTGGGAAATACTCAGAATGTTGAAAGAGAAGCTGATGGTAAAGATTCAGTGGATGAGTGGCAAGACATCAGTTTGGTAACTTCTTGTTTCTTGTTTTGAGCTAGCAGTGGAGTGCTTTGTCTCCAAGTAGTTGTTAAGGAAAGCTATTAGATAGCTTCTTACTGTTTCATTGCTTTCTCATATGTGTATCTAGTTGTATGGGAACTGATTTTTAACGATGGTTAATCATATTATCCCTGAAATCAGAGGGAAACTCTAAGTTTTAGCACTCTGATGACAACCTGTTTCTGGTTTTACAATTTACTGCATTAGGGAAGCTGTAACAACTTCCGTGTGTGAATTGATGAAGCACATACTACTAGAATAATTATAGTTGGAGACTTACTGCTTTACTTAACTAAGTATATCTGAATTGTTAAGATAATGAAATTCTTGTTTTGTATTTTCAGGAAGAACTAGAAGAATTAGAAAGGAACCTTTCCACTGAGCAGAATATGCTTCAGTCTCAAAAACAGCAGCAGGAACGCGTTGCTGCTTCTGTAACAGGACAGATGTTCTTGGAAAGCCAGGTAGTATTTGTTGAGTTGTTATGATTTGTTTTCCTCCTCCACCTCTGTCATTTGCTTGAAAGTTGTTAGTAATTTTGGTTAGTTATAGGTCACCTTTTTTTCCTTTTAGAAGGTTGTTTACTTCAGTTTGCTTGATTTAAAATACTGAAAATATTGAGGTATTGTTGAATTCCAACAATTTTAAATCACTGTTATAACATTATAAAGGAATAATAGAGTTATGCATAAATCAATGCATCTTTTAAGCACCAGCTTTTAAAAGTTGGGCCAGTTTGATCTCTGCCTGTTTTTGTGAGAGGTGCAAAGTGAACAAAAAATTATTAAGAAGCTACATTCAGCACTATAGAGTTGTTATAGTCTGGGTGTTGGGTAAACTGTGATTTCCCCTAGGGATTAAAAGGTAAAAACTTACAAGAAGTCTGTGTAGTTTATGCCCTGAGTAAGTAAATTTAAAGAATCTTTCCAGTAATGCCTGCATAAGCCTGTTACTTCTGTCTCAGTAGTGGTGTTTAAAGGTTAATACAAAGTATTTGGGTTAACATACCCATAATCTAGTAGACTAGTGATAGTGTCTGTGGTGTAATAAACTTATGCTAACAAATTAATTCTGAGAAATATGTAAATGCTTGTATTTTTCATAAAAGGGTTAGTACAGGTAGTTTTAAAATGGTATTTTAATCTTGGTTAAATATTTCTTGATACTTGTTTCTTCAGATAATTTTTTTAAAGGCCAGTAGATTGTGCTGTTGTAATATTACATGCTGTATAACCATGGATACACCATTATAGTTATAAGTCTCTTGACCTTGTACTTTTGCTCTTTATTACAGTAAAAATGTAGTTTCTTGAGATTGATTCTGTCAGGGCTCAAAAGCCAGCTGAGTGAGGGATATAATCCAGTGTTGTGTAACTAGCACAAATCTGTAAACCTAGTGCATGTGGGATATTTAGCTGAAGTTAAAGAATGTATTCCATGAAAGCAAAAAACCATCAAAATACATGTATATCAAAACACCACCCAAAGACTGATTAGTCTGCCTACTGTTTCCTGCTTGATATGAATGTTTCTCATGCTTTCATACTATTTTCTCAGCTTAAGTGTTAACCAATTTTTTAAAAATATGGTTCTTTTTCCTTTTTTATTTAACCTGGGCCTTTCTTTCATGGAGCCCACTTAATTGTAATAAATGGAATTTTCTCCCTGCTGTGGAAAATACATTATTTAAGCATGCTTGCCTAATTAAGATTACAGGCTTTCAAACTGTGGCAATAGTATGCTCAAGAAGTGCTTGATTTACGTGGCACTGTCTGCCTGAGATCAGTTAAGTGCAGTTTTCCCCTTGATTTAACTGTGCTTGGCACTTTTTAGGGGAAATGAAGATTTGCCGTCAAATATTAAATACCTCCCAAGTGTGAATCTAGCAGTTCCCAGTCAAGCAGAAGTATAATGGAAGTTAATTCTTTAGATGAATTATTAATGGTTTTCCCTCCATCCTACAGGAGCTTCTCCGTCTGTTTGGCATTCCATATATTGAAGCTCCGATGGAGGCAGAAGCACAGTGTGCTATACTGGACCTTACCGATCAGACCTCTGGGACAATCACTGATGACAGTGATGTTTGGTTATTTGGCGCACGACATGTTTATAAAAATTTCTTCAGTCAGAACAAATACGTAGAATATTATCAGTATATTGATTTGCAAAACGAGCTAGGTAAGCCTCAGGTATTGATTTGTTAAAAATAGTCTTTAATAAGACAGCGCTGCCATCTGTCTCTTTGAAATTGTATTTTCTACCGAATTTTGTGTGTCTTTACAATGACTGTTTTTTGGAGAGTCTATAAAGCCATTCACTTGGGTTGCTGTTACTACTGCCAGATGACCCCCCTGAATCTGCAAACACTGGCACTTATAACACTGAATTAAAGTGATGTTCATCAAGGCTGGAGATATGAAATATGATACCAATTTCCAGATAAATGTTAGCATGAGTTCTCTGATGTGGTGGGAAAATGGTATTCTGAGGTCATCAGATTTATAGTCATATGGAAATGGAAGTTTTGAACATACTGATACATAATGTATTAAAAGAGTATGTGTATGCTACATAAAGCATTTTTCATTTAGTTAACAATGACAGATTTTCTTCTGCTTTTGGATTGCTCTTGAACTAGTCTAATCAAATTGTTGCTAATTTTGCTGAACAAGTAAACTTCAGTGTCACATAGTGTATCAGGGAAGATATGAGCCAATTTAAAGTTGCTGTAACTTTTTCTAGCAGAAGTCTCAAAATTAGTTTTGAAATTTGAGAGGCTGTGGTGTTTGAAATAATATTTTAATGTCTTCAGCATGTAACATTTCATAACATTTTTATATGGTGAAAAATATATCTTTGTTTTCTTTCAGCAAATTGAATGAGATGCTTTTTCCCCTACTTAAGTATGCTACTGTAGGTTAGTTGGAAAGGATTGCTGTAAAAGCATGTGTGTGATTTTTAACTGTTACGAATGTAATAAGCCAGGGATTTTATATATTTACTGGGGAAAGTCACTATCAGTCTTCATGTCACATTCCTCTGCAGCATTGTACTCCTACTCCTTTCCCATGGGTTTCACACACCTTCTTTCTTGACTCCTTTCTTGATAGATATCATGACTAGCATGATGATTATCTTGCTCTGTGTGTTTAGACTCACATCCCTCCTTTTCTGCATTGAATTTTTTAAAATTATTGTTTATTTTTTTAAAGATCTAAACTATTGAAGCTGGTCACTAAAAATAAGTCTGACTGCCTCAAACCTTATCAAGTAGAAGTGATCAGATGAGTTTTTCCCTTTTTTTCTGGCTGTTCCACAGTCTTTTCTTGTCTGCTTAGTAACCACACCCACACAGAGCAAAAGGCTCCCAGTTGGGGAACACTTTTAAGAAGCAGAGGCATTGACATTATGTACAAGAATTCAAACAGAATGTTTTTATTAAACCTTTTTTTTATTAAAGCATTATTAAATTTGGGTCAGCATTAGATAGGAACCGGATAGTAATTGGATTAAGTAAATGTAAAAAAAAAAATCTCTTAGCGACCCTGAATTTCCCAAAGGTCTTGATGTTACAGAATCATTTCAGTTGGAAAAGACCTTTGATGTCATCAGGTCCAGCCTTTGACTGACCGGCACCTTGTCAAGTAGACCATGGCACTAAGTGCCATGTCCAGTCATGTCTTGAACACCTTCAGGGATGATGACTCCACCACCTCCCCAGGCTGCCCATTCCAATGTTTAACAACCTTTTCTGTGTAAAAATTCCTCCTGATGTCCTTTGTACCATTTTAATTTTGGCAAGATGTGTGTGCCAGGTTAGCACAACTATTGGTGCTTGAGCTAGCAGGAGCATGCTTATAGTGCTCCAGAATATAATTTAGCAAATTCTGATGTTGAATTAAGTGTAATTTTGCAGAGTAAATGCCTCTGCATTCTTTTTGGGTTTTACCTTTCAGATAGTAATTTTTAATTTGTAAGAGAATAAATGCTGAATCCACTGGTTTTATTTGGTTTGTGCACTTTCTTTTACAGGGTTGGATAGAAGCAAGCTAATTAATTTAGCATACTTGCTTGGAAGTGACTACACTGAGGGCATCCCAAATGTTGGCTTTGTAACAGCAATGGAGATTTTAAATGAATTTCCTGGACATGGCTTGGAACCTCTCTTAAAATTCGCGTATGCTTCATTCTGTTTCGCTGTTTTGTCTTTTCTTATTAGGAATATTACTGAATATGCTTTTCTGCTGCATAAACATGTAACGAAACATATGACCATCTTTGACCATCCCTAAGGAGACTAAACTATAAAACATGTGACTCCATTATATCACTGTTTGGAATGACAGTTAAATAAGGTGACATGTTGACACAGGAATTAGAGTGAGATGCATGAAAACAATAGAACAGCTGTAAAACTGTACGACTGCCTCAGTTCGTTGCAGAGCTGGATCCATAGTGGAGCAGAGGTTTATTCTGCCTGAGTTTGTGAGAAGTTGCTGTAGCTTTTCATAGAGAAAAGAGACTTGATGAGTGAGGAATGGATGACCTGGACAGAGACAGACAGGTAGGCTGTGGGGAAGAACAAGATTTGAAGAGGGCTAAGGCATTGTTACTGGCAAAGACAAGGATGAAGTTGAGTTTGGGGGTGATTTTTTTATGACTGAAAAAACCTCCAAAAATGATCATTGTGTGTGGAACACTTTTCAAGTGAGGCTGAAGTTAGGGTGGCCTGTTTAGCAGCTTAGGGGAAATCTAGGTGATGTTTGCTACTGTGGCTTACAATGGCTGCATTTAATATGTGTGTTTTGTCTTTTCTGTTTTCAGATTATTTGTCACTTTGGCCATCCTTTATTTAGAAATTTTCGACCTCATCTTTTTTAGCAAGTGAAGTAGAGAAACTGAGGCTCTTGATATTTAAAATTGTATTTTATGGAGGCAAAATAATAATCTTCTCTGTTTTTCAGTGAGTGGTGGAATGAGGCTCAGAAGAATAAGAAATTGAGACCTAATCCACGTGATACCAAAGTCAAGAAGAAACTGCGAGAGCTGCAGCTTTCTTCAGGTTTTCCAAATCCAGCAGTAGCGGAAGCATACCTGAAGCCTGTGGTGGATGAGACAAGGGGTTCATTCACCTGGGGGAGGCCTGATATAGAGCAGATCAGGGAATATCCTTCTACTGTATAGCAGGACTTAAGTAAAAGTAGTTAAAGTTCATAAAGCTTGTTGGTGAGTCAGTAATGGAATGGCAAGTTCTTAATATCTCTTTGGTGTGAGGGGTCTCAAGCCTTGTCTGCATTCATTCTCCTGAAATGACACCAGCTCTGGAATGGAAGGGAATGCAGCCTTTCTTGTCATACTTCAAGGCTGCTCTGCCCTCCTGAGAGAATGGGCTGCCTTACTTTGTCTACAAAGAGAATCTTGTAGCTGGACTAACTAATTTGTTGTGGTAACTGTCCTGTGCCTGTTTCTAGACTTAGAGTGGGATTGTTTGCATGCTCCTGATGTATGTTTGCCATCTTTCATAAAGAAGTCTCAAAGCCTAGTCAGAAATGGTGTTTCAGTCCACGCTTTATCCTTAGTTATTCCCTGCTTTTCTTCCAATAATGTCTGTTTTTTGCATCTGTTGCAGTCTGAGCTACAGCAAATTATTGAAAAGTAGATGGCGTTGCATGCAGAACTTAGTGTTTTAAGCAGTAAATGAAATTTCCAGTGTATGCAAGGGTAAAAATAAAATTTATTTATAGGTATTTTGTCTTATGACAATACTGTGTAGCCAAAAATGAGTTCTGTCTTCACTGAGACATGCTTTTGGAAATGTTCATATTAGATAAAAGGTTCTGCAACTAATGGAGATGTAACAGTGTGATTGTGATGTGTGGCATAATACTGGAACTGTCCACAGAAGTCAGCTTTTATAACTTAGAGTCTTTTCTCTGATTGTAGTAGAAAAACTGTTAAAGTGGAGCAGTTTTCCTCCAGACATTGTTTATTTGAGGAATTTTCATTTTATGTGTTTACGCAATACTAGTATAGCCATTTTGTAACGTTCCTTAACTTTCTACACATTCTGCAAGGATCACTTTGGCTGGACTACAACAAAGGTAGATGGAATTCTTTTGCCTGTGATGAAACAGCTGAACATGCAACAGGTAAAGTATAAAAAATGTTGAAGGGTAACTGGAAAATTGTGAGAAGCATTTTAAAATGAACAGCCAGGCTTTAAACTAAGACATGTTCCTCAAAAACTGGGCTTTGGTCATATGTTTTTTAACCTTTATATATATTTAAGTCATTAAATTTTCTGCTGTAGACTTCATTTCTAAATGATTTGAGTGTGCTGTGAGGGACACCACATAATTTCAATTGTTGGTTTCAAATTTATTATCTCTCAAGCACCTATCTCAAGTCCAGGTTACTGTTTTTTCAGGACATAGCTGAAGCTACAGGTACCTCAAACAACTTTAGTACTTTTAAAAGACAGTGTGCTGTCTCTAAAAGGTATTTATAAAAATGCTCCTAAGGTTTTGCTGAAGTGATCCTTCCTGTCCTTTGAGGAGAAGTGCAGACTGAACTGTGGAGCAGGTGCCCGTTCCATTAATAATACTGCTCTAATTGCCAAATAAATGTTCTGTCAACTTTAATAAAACTTGGAAGTGAATAGTGATGCATGCTGTGAAAACTGTCAAAGTCAGTTTTAAAATTGATGATGCAATGTGAGATTCTTTTCTCCTTTAACCATATGCAAGATAGAGACATTGTCTAAACCAGTGTTCTAGGTTCTCTGTGTCACTGAAAGGATTGAAAGGTACCAAACCCAACAGTTAAATACATACACTTTCAGGTTGACTGGAACATCCTTTGGAAGCATCCATCTCTCTTAAGCAATTTTAGGGAGAATATAGAGGACTAGCTTAGCCTGTGCAATAAGCCTAGCTGTGGTTGAATAGCACAGATCCATCCTATATAATGCTTCTAGTTCTACTCTGTGGAATGATACTGTAGCAGCATGTGGTACAGTGAATTAAGTCAAATGACTGTGTGTTGTTGCATTTGCAGCTACAGACATAAAGTGCACTTACAGCATTTACTGAGAAACATTCTGCTGTTTTAACAGCTTGAAGCTAAGGATGTGTTTGTAAGGATATACTTAAGAGCACTGTGGAAGCTCTCTGTATTAGGGTTGAAAATAGCAACATGTTTAATCATCAGAGCAATGTTTGTGAAATTTCACTGGAGTTTGCTAATCATTTTCTGTAAAGGTTCTTAACTGCATAATTTATAATGAAATATAGGTATTACTATAATAGTGCATCATATTGTTCACATGTATGTGCATATGTATTAATTTCCTTAGTCCTTTGTCCTGATTGAGTTTTGGATGCTTTATGGTATAGCTGAGATAACAACTGAATTCCTGTCACACAAACATTGAAAGATGTTTCTCTGTTCCTTTTTTTATAGACTCAGCTTCGAATTGATTCATTCTTCAGGCTAGAACAGCATGAAAAACTAGCTATTAAAAGTCAGAGACTGCGCAGAGCTGTTACTTGTCTGAAGAGAAAGGAAAAAGAGGCAGATGTTGAAATTCAGGAGGCCACTCCTGTTACAGACATGGAACTTAAACAGCATGAGAAAGCAAATAGAGAAGGTACAAATCAAGCTGTGGCAACAAAGGTCCAGAGGGGAAAGAGAAAAAACCCTTCAGATTTCAGAAAAGACTGTTTATTTGGAGGTGGTTTTATTGGAAATTTGCAGCTTTCAGAAACTTCCAGTGACTCCTCAGTAGAGGAATCAGAAAGCAGAGATACAGGCAAGAGCAAAAGGAAGAAGAGCATCTCTGCAACAAAGACTGGAGACCATGAAGAGAAAAAGGGTTGCAGTAGCTCAAGTGATGAGGATGAAGACCTGGGAAATGTAGTCATGGTGACTGCCAAACCTGTGTTTCAAGGCAGAAAAAACAAGTCACGGGGCAAGAGAGGAATAAAAAAGAAAAAGTCTTAAAGAAAAAAAGTATTAAAAAATATAGGCTGTCTGTGTGGGTTTTATGATTTAAGCTTTGTAAATATTCTAATGAATTTTTTATAAGATACAATAAATTATCCCCATTTTTTATTTATTTGTGATGCATTTTGTGTCCAGACATTAGGTAGAAGAGATTCTAACCAATGAAAAAACTAATTTTAGCACTTTTACCCTTAAAGACCTAGACTGGACTTCATATAAATTTTCTGCATTCAGATTTTAATGTTGAGCCAATACGTGATATCCAGTCATTTGCATTCTGAGTTGAGATAACTTAAAATCATCTGCAATCGGTTGCTTCCTTAACTTAGAACTTAAACGAAATTTTGAAAACTACATGGGGGATTTCTAGATATTATCAGGAGGAAAATAAGTTCAATTAGTTTTGTTTTTCTTACTCCCTTCACTAAACCTATCTTGAAAGTTTTGTGCCCAAAGCAGTGTTGTTTATTGAAGAGAGGTGACACAAACCCTCATAAAATCTCAAGGAAAAACACAGTGCAATAAGTCCTTATATAATCAGATGTGCATTAATTGTTTGTGTTCTGAATGTAAAATGTCATATTTTTAGATTTGAAGTTCCATGACTATGTTGAAAGAAAGTATTTGCAAAATGATGTTCAGAGGTATCCACTGGTTGCAGCATTCACATCAGATTACTTTGTGAGAGACAATGTCTTGGGCCCAGAGTTCTCAATGCATCTCACCTCTCTGAATGATTGTAGAATTTATTTCCTATGGGTTATGGAGGAAAAGCGTAGTCTTACTTTTGTTCTTACATTATATTTGAGTCCTTCTTGCCTTTTTTTCTCTTCTCATTTCTCATTTTTGCATTGTTTGAAATCCAAATCCATATGTTTAGGTTTTGTATGAGACATCTTCCCCTAAAAGGATGAAGGGCTGAGGTGAACTGAGTGGCATTTGGCCCTCACAGTTGCAGAGTCTTGTACTTCATGTGCAGTTTATACTGGGCAAAAATGATCCCTTTTGATACTATTTTTCTAAAAGATTATAACATTTTAAGCAAATCCTCAGTCTGTACAGCCAGTTTATGGCACTGGTTTGTAAATCACTGATTAGTATTACTGAATTTTACTTCAAAAGCGTGTATCAGGTCTCAGTGAGTTGTTTAACAGTTTATAAA
>JAOXXN010000001.1:38147756-38166032 GCA_026770055.1 Myrmophylax atrothorax | reverse complement strand
AGAGCTCCTGTTAATTTCTTCTGCTGAGTATGGTAAAGCACAGACACCCTCACTTCTCTTTGAGGCTTGTTTAGCATTTATGTACAATAATTTATTATTTTTCAATAACACCAAGAAACCTCAGTTGAGGTTGAAGTCTATATTTTTCTGAAAAATATGTAAAGTAAGAGACAGTTTCTGTCTTGAATTGATTACATTCTAAAAAAGAAATCTTAAATAGCTGTAGTTGTTCTTATGGCAGTAAGTGTTTGTGGTCTGTTGGGCAAATGGACATTTAGAATATAGAGGAGTGGTGTGTGGATATTTATGCAGATTGACAGCAGTCTCATGGATTAAAGCAAGACAGGATTTGTGGGTTGTGTTATTACAGTTCTGCATTTCAACGTGACCATGCATTTATATACCCCTATTGCATATGCCCCCCCATGCCCCTTAGTAAATTTTTCTGTGTGCTTGGAAGACCCCTTTGACTCTGAAAAATTACTTTGTGCTCTTCAGTTACTTTTTAGCAGCAGTGAGTGGTTGCTAACACCCTGCCCCTATTTATTTTGTAAAACATACACCCAAGTTGGTTGGAGCTCCCTTGAGTGGGTGACTTGTGCTGTTCCAAAATCCACTCCCTTACATAAGGGACGCGGTGTGTGGTGCCCTCTTTGTGCTTGTGCTGCAGCTGTCGGGGTTTATTATTGCTCCTGGTGTGGAGATGTTGGCAATGTGTGACACAGGCTGCAGAACACACTTCTGCCTGCGGCTGCCTGGGGGGCACAGACAGGGCAGACAAGGACTTTGCTGTTTGAGCACCACCTTTGGAAAGCTGCAAGAGATTCAGGTAACATTGACTGAAATGCAGTGTATGCCTGTGGTAGTTCACTTGTCTGTGTCTTTAAATTATTTTGTAACCTTTGATTTGAACAGCATAATTTAGCTGTCTGCACTGTTTACTTCTTGTAGCACCCCTGAATGTGTATGTTTAACTCAGACAGGTTGCTGTGTAGTGCAGTGTACCTCAAAGGATATCTTTAGAATGATGTAAAAAATAATGTAGGGGGCCACAAAATACAAAGGCTTTCCTTTGTAGGGTGATTTAACAGTGCAATGTTGCTTGTCCTTCAAAATGCAAAGGGACTGATTATTAACCTTTATTCTTCTAATGGGAAAAAAATTTAATCTTTTTTATACTTCTGAGGTAGACAACAAGCTGATGGATGTGTGTAGCATTTTCTGCTTAGTGTCTGATTAGTTTCTTATGCTGTTTGTTGTTCTGAACATGCATACGAAGATTTTGAATCCCATTGAATCTCTTTTCTGTTCCTCATCTATTGATGTTACTATTGCTGAGTTCTTGTATAGATATAAATATAATGGCAATAACTTTGTTCTTTGTGTTATGGTAACGTGTGGAAACCTCTAAAGTTATTTTTCAGTTCCAAACAGGTTAATGGCTGCTGGTATTGTAGTAGTAAAGTTAAACATTAAACCTGTGTGTCTTTGGTAGGATGAAGTCAAGAGAACTTGGTGCAGCCTCTCTTAACAGGAAAGGGCTGTTCCATACTGTCCTTTTTTGCCTTGAGTTTTGAAAGAAAAAACCTCCCCAATGGTTTGCACTGTAAGGAAGAGTTCTTGATATTCAGAATATTTTTTTAATTTTATTGCCGCCCCCCCCCCCCTCCCCCCTTTTTTTTGCCTTTTCATTATATAGAGATATTCCTTCACCCATTGCCTTATTTAATTGCATTCCTGCTGGGGTGTTTAGAAATGTGTAGACTATTAACTGTATACTGCCTGTCACTGCTTAAGCGAAAATCAGTCAAATCTCTACATAACAGTGGAAATTTAAAAATCAAATTAAAACTTAAACAATTATCAAACCACCGGTTGTGTTTCGGTTTTGTTGTTTTTTGTTTATTTTTTGTTTGTTTTTCTTTGTTGTTGTTGTTTTGTTTTGTGATTTTTTTGTTTGGTTTGGTTGGGGTTTATTTTTTTCGGTTCCTGAGGATTCAGTGTTCTTCCTAATTGTAAAATACCTCGAGTTGGAGACTTGATTTTGTCTACTTTTCTTCAGACAGCAAGAATTGTAGTCTCTGTCACACTTTTCCTATTACTTTTTTCTCTGGAGTTTGTGTGGTCCGTGACCTTTTACATTGGCACGTATGCTTTCTCTTCAGCATGTTATTTGTAGATCCTACTTCCTACTTATTCTTGTGCAGCTTTTACTAACAGGTTGTTTCCTTCCCTTCCAAGTCAATTTTTTCAAACAAGATTAGATCCTTTAGGTGCATTTTTTTTCCTTTCAGATACTTGTTACCTTTCAATCCTTTATAAGCCTACCAACCCTGATTTTAATTGTTTCTAATTTTCAGATTTCACAAAATAGTATTAAACATTTATCAAAGCTCTTTAGCTCTTTCTTTTTTTCCTTTTTTTTAAAATCTTCTCTTTTGCCTCTTTGAGAGTGTAACAGTTGAACTAGTTTGCTGCTTCTGGTTCTTTCATGCCTTGAATATTGATAATTATATGTCTACATGTCTTTATTATCAGTAGAGGTAAATTATAGCATAATATATGTAAAAAGAGTTTTTTAAAAATTGTTTGTGGGGGAAAAGACAGGAAGTATTTTTATTCAGGCAGGTTTGTATTTCTCTGTCCCAGGGTTTGTGGCATGGTATGGATTTGACATCATCACAACATAATTATCTTCAAAATGAACTGGTAAGAGAATTGGAAAGACAAGAAGGTAAAATGTTTCTTATTTCACTATTTTTCCTTGTTACATTTAAGAATACTGTTAAGTATAAGGAACAATGTATCTTGCTGACAAGGAGCTATCTTCTCACTCATTTTTTCTGAAGAATTGTGTTTCATGGCCCTTGTACAGAAAATACAACAGATAGTGCTGTTATATTCTAACTATGCAGCAGGTATCTTAAGCATGTTATACCTGTGTACTTTTGTCCTGGCATTTTCCTGCGAGTGTCTGGCATCTGTCCTCCAGCTACTTGCCTGTGACTGGTTCCAGGGAATGAAGCTGTGCCTATGATCAGGCTATTCAGAGAGGTTTGTTTACGGGCTGTCAGTTAGGAAGAATTGGTTATTACAAGCTTGGTTTCTCTCTAGACAGTCACAGACTTAACTTTTCAAATCCTTCAGGGGTTTTTGGCAGTTTTCCCTATTGAGCACTTTCATGGCTGCACATCTTTCAAGATCCTAAAGCATCATAAATAGTCCCCTTTTTAGTGGTAACCAGGACTAGATAAGGTTTTAGGGCAAGTGCACGTTTTGTGGTGGACTCTAGTTACATTTTACAGCTGAGTTTGAAAGGATGGGGTTTTAAAAATTATTTTTCATAATTTGTTTAAAATCTCATCTGAGTTGTGGTCTGTATAGAGCTAGGCTTTTGGGTTTCTGCTTTTTCAAGAGAGTTCAACATGACATTCTGCTTTGCTACCTGTTCAGTGAACCAAGGTGGAGCTTTGGGCATGACTGCAATACTTAAAAATAATTATTTGCTTATTGAAATTAATGTTTTTAATTTCATTTTTGAATACTTTTTTTTTGGAGTATCCCAAATTGATGACCTTGACTGGAAAGCTGATGTTCACAGGAGGATGGCTGATAGGGATTGGTGTAGATTGCTGTTCCACAAAGCACTATTCTATTGTCTTAATTTGGAGATTTTTTTTGATGCAATTCCCTTTCCTGATTTGAACAAAGAACTCAAGTTGGTCCGATGAAATGAAGCATGATTATTGGGAGAGGAATTATCTAGAAAATTAAATCTTAAAGACTGAAATTTATTAAATACTTAAGACTGAAATACTGATGACTGTTATTGTGTATTCCATCATATATGAGGGGTGAAGTAAAGTTCCACAGTAATTTCTATGCTTCTGAAAGCTTGACTGTCCAATATAGATACTCTCCTCAGCTGGGATTCAGGGCAGGGGGGAGCGAGGCTGCATGTAATTTCTTGATGAAGAAAAATGGAGTTCTAGGACATTAGGTGAATGCGAGCAAAATAATCAGCAGAATATTTAGATCAATTGCAGAAATATATTCCACTTAACTACCAGAGGAACTGTGTTGATAGCAGTAACAGGTTCTCTTCCATGTCTAGAAACACTAGTTTGAGGATGAGGAGATGTGCATGGAAAATGGGGTATCTTTACAGTTTCATCTGACACAAGACTTCAGTGTCTTAAATTCCATGCCAGGTTCTGGAGGTAAAGGGTGCTGAACTTGCTGCATGACGATTTACCTGCTTTGCCTTCCTTGTTCTCATCCTCTTTCTCTACTACCTTCACCATTCCTATTTCATTATTTTACCTACCCAGTCTCAGTATCTGTTTCTCAGTGTCCTTACTCCAGTTTCTCTGCAAGTTCCAGTCGTGGGATCATAAAATCACAAAATGGTTTGGGTTGAAAAGGACCTTAAAGACTTTCTAATTCCAACCCATCTGCCATGGGCAGGGACACCTTTCACTTGACCAGGTTTCTCAAAGCCCCATCCAACCTGGCCTTAAACACTATCCAGCCTCGCAGAGATAGGGCATCCACAGCTTCCTTGGGCAACCTGTTTCAGTGTTGCACCACCCTCACAGTCTGAGCTCTTTAAAGTTGGTGTCTTATCCATTGCTTCTGAATTAAGTTCTCCAGTTTAAAACTCCTTGTTTTTTTCATGATTATCATTACTAGTGGTTCTCAGATAACAGGCAGGTTTTCACCAGGTCTTATCTTTCCTCTTCTGTCTTTATCCAATCAGTTCTCCACACCTGCATCATTAGGTATCTCTCTTCTTTCCTCACATAATTTCTTATGATCATTAGCTTTAACTCTACTTGGCTAAATGTTTCTGAGATCTGATTCTACCATTCCCATCCTAGTTTCTTGGGATACTAAATTACCCCAGTTGAATCATGTAAATTGACCCCAGAATAATTTTATTTCTGAGACAAAAGGAGGAGAATGAGTTTGCAACGCATACTTGTCCTTGACAGTCCACCTCACTTGGCCAGGGCTTAGTTTTTAATCCATAAATATCTGAGAAAATGCTGACCTGGTAACCTTCGAGTAACTCCTGATACTTTAGAAGGAACATGCTCCTTCTGCTCACCCTGCCTGACAGATGTCATAATTGATGGCAATTCCTGACATAACTTTAAATATCTTGGTGGAGTCCAGAAAGGTGCCTTAAAGAGGACGTGCTTGGAATAGAGCCAAGTGAGAAGCAGCCTAACCCTGTAATTTAGAAATTAAGATATTCAGCTGGGAAGAGAAGTGAGGTAGCATCTCACTGCTATTTCCTGGGTTACTTCTAAAGATACTTCTTAGCACTTTCATTCGCTTCCCCAATGACACTTTTTCACTGACTTTAAAGACTTGGCTGTAAAATGTGAAAGACATCCTGGCACCTGAGCATGGAGCCCAAGCCTGCCTTTTGACAACTGAGTGCCCAATTTGTAGTTGGGCATTTCCTTGCTTGTTATTTTTCTAGCATGATTCTTGCTATCCTGGTCTCCTGATGGCCCACCTCTGGTGGTGGTGAAGAGGAGAGGAAGCACCTGGTTATGTGGGATGGCTGGAACACACCCCTTGTGTGAACAAGTTGAGAATTTTAATCCTTCTGAGGAAATCCAGCACTCAGTTCCTCCATTTTCTGAGTGCTTCAATTGCTGAACCATTCTTTATATAGTGGACTTTGCAGTTAATAGTGCTGGTTGAATAATGAGCTTATTTATACTATTTTAGAAATTACACTTTTGTGATACCACCTGACTACTCTTCTTTCACCTTCCTTTTCCTTTTTTTTATTTTTATCTCTTTCCTTTGAATTATGCTTTCATCTTAAAAAACCCCCACAAACAAACATGCAACCTCTTACGTTAATTTTCATCCTAAAAGCATTAACACCTACGCACATACACACAAACCTCAACTCAAGCAAATCACACCGTCACATGTATTTTTTTCTTCATTGTGAGTTTGAGAAATACCAGAAATCAAATTCTACTCCTCTTAGGCAACAAGCTGTCGCTAAACAAAAATGTCTAAAAGAGGTAATGTAGAATAAGACCTGAGTGTCACTTAATTAAGGAGTGATAAAAATAAGACTGCACCTTCACAGCAAAACAGAATAGTCTAAAAATACTTCTCTTTATTTACTTCTTGACTGTCTCACAGTAAGTTATCTCTGAGCTCTTGTTTGAAAGTGGCAGCATTCAAATGCTTTAGTAAACATCAGTAAAAATTCATTAATTTAACACTTCTCTGGTCCTTTTCTCTGCCCCCAACAAGTAGACCCACTTTCACTGAAGACATTGCAAAACTTAAGTGGAAACTTCTTGTGTATGGGTAGAGCAGACGTTGGAGGCAACGCTCAAATAAAATCAAAGCATACATTGTCTGTAGAGAAGTCTCTTCCCTCTCAGCCATGTGCCCATCTTTCCTGTTTTAACTTCTCTAGCCTTTGGAGTAGCTACATTTTTGACAATAAGTGGTATTTCTCAACTGCCACATGAGAAAGGTGATACAGTTGCATGGATGGGTGTTGGTAAGTTACAGGTCCTTTACTCAAAGATAAATTTCAGAAACCCAGAATTATTGGTAGGTGAAAACTGACAGCATTTTCTTGAGTTTCTTCTTATCTATCAGGAAGTTGATAATGTACATTGGACCATCTAATTTAAGGTCACAATCTGGTTTTGTAGTCAAAGAGAAATAATTGAGTTATTTTTAGGGATTGAATAGCTGCTGAGCCTTGACCTGAAGATGTTTTCAATGACAGACAAACATGGTGAAGTAACAAGAGAAGTACTTTGTACATTTGAATTCATTATGTGTCCCTGAGATAAACTGACTATGGTACTTCTATTTTCAGCCTTTTAATGGTTTTTAGATGTCCTGTGACTTGGATGGGGCTGGGATATCAGCGGTGTATATTTCAAATTGAAAACTCGCCTCTCATGCCTGGGTAAATACATAGACTGGATACTGTGAGCAAACCCCTCTCCTGTTCTTGTTCCTGTTCTTATGCTCTGAGCTAAGTGCATTTTGTCTCTTGGCTGAGAAGAGGCTGCCTGTGGGTGGCAGTTTTGTATTTTTGCATTTCAAAGTATAAAATTTCAAGTATTATATTACCCTGACATAATATCTCAGATTAATCAATATAATACCCCTCTTCATTGCCATCACTTCAGCAGGTTGAACTTGTCATGAATGTACTGAAATGCTAACGCTTACGTGATGATCTCCCTTTTTGTAGGTAGGGATGAAATAAGGAAAAATTAACTGTGATGTTTAGACAAGTACTGGAATGGTACTTTGCTTTATATTCTTAGAAAGGTGTAGGTGACATCTGACTTCTGTGAAGTCAAGGGCATGATGTCCCTTGTAACCCATTCCTTTAAGGGTCATTAGGCTGGAATGGAATGAAATAGAAATAAGTAGAATGAAATAAAGAAACTCAAGGGATACCACCTGGAATTTAGAGACTATTTTGTGGTTCAGGATTGTGTATGTTTCCATGGAGCCATCTGTGCTGCTTGCAAGACCAGGGCTCTGATCCTGAGATACCAGTAGCTCAGTAAAAATTCTGAGACTTCAGAGTTCTTTAGTATTGGAACCTTTATGTATTTTTGGGGTAAACTTGGTCTGAGCCATTAGAAATACCCATATGAATTCACAGGAATACCTTCTGTTGATTTCTATCAATGGAGTCATGTAACCCTCCTCCAGTCATCTCTTACCGTTACAGAACTGGTTGAAGATTTGTTCCCTTACTGATCTTTCTGCAGGTATCCTCTTGACTTTGGGATATATATATATTATATCCATATGATATATATAAAATACATCTTAAATATATTGTTTGGATGACTCCATTCCCATGTGTCCAGAGTGGGGGGTTCGAAAGAGTCCTGGCTATTACAAGTTCCTGGAAATTTATCTCTTTTATTACTTAATCAGTAATATCAGCACAGGTAGTCCTCCTGTGTTCATCAGACTGAGGCAATTGCTGAGAAGTTGTAGAGAAACCAGGTATGTCTTCACAGCTGTTGATACACGGTATTGAAATATTTGTAAGTGCAAATCTAAATTGTATATTTTAAATTTAAACTGTACAGGTGAGAGTATGCTGCTTTTGAAGAAGGGAGAATATACTGTTGTAGGGCTGAACTTTTTCAGGTTAAGTTCATGCTGAAGTCTTGGATTTCATTCCTTTTGCCAGCTGGAGAAGATCCACCAAAGCAGGAGAGAAGCAGAAGATGATTGGATCTTATTTCCTTGTGACCTTGGTCTGTGACACCATTTGACCTCAAGAGATTAAATAGGGTCAAGCCAGCACTTGAAAGAGACTAATATGTATTTTTTCTCCCTGTAGGCTGTTTTGATGAATCAATGTGTGACACTGTTGTTTCTGAATTAATGCTGTTCTAATCAATTAGCAAAATACTTGGAGTAATGTTTCATGACTTTGTGTGCTATTTGTGAACAGATCTGAAAAAGGAGATATTGACTCCTAGTATGTTCTTAACAGCTTTCATGTGGAAGGGTCATTTTACTTTTTTAGCCACATTTTAATTCAGATATCTAGACAGTGATAACTTTTTCTTTCTCATATATTTTTCATTTAGCCCCCTTGTCTTTGCTGCTTTGCCTGCATTTTAAGTGCTGTTTTATGGTGCTTGTTTCTCTCCCTTTTCATCTAGTGGAGAATACAATAATATAGGCAATATTATTAGTTATGCAATGAGAGTTTAACATATGCTATTAATTGATGGAAGATACCCAACTGAAAAAGGTTACCAATATCAGTTGGAGCTGTATCCTTCCATCTATGATTTTATGTGACAAGTGGTGCAAAGAGAACAGCTGACCATGTAACTGGTTTCTAAACAGATACTGTTTCTACTCAGTCTAAGCAAAAAGTGTGCAGATAAAGACAGCCTTCTTCATTGTTAAAGAAAAATGCTGCAGTTTGCTCCTTGTTCCATTCTGACCTGGTCTGTCTGCTGTTATTTTTGTCTGCCCTTCCTTCCCCACATGAAGGACTTATCCAGCTCTGTCTCAGCAGAAATCACATAATTTTCTTCCTTTAGATTTTGTTGTAACAAGACAACAAAAGTCGCGTTTTAACATTTGCCTTGTGAATGTGTCAGCAAAATTCTCTGGTTCCCTACACAACATTTTGCAGCTTGACACAAGTTTCTCTGACTAACCTGCCACTGACTTCACAACTTCACTCTTCCACATGATTTAGTACGTCCCTTTGGAAAACTGTACTCATGTTTCAGTCGTAATAAGGATGATTGCTTTGCCTTTGAGAATGATGCTTATGCTTATTTGCTGTGGTTGATACAGTGCAAGATGTGTCAGCACTACGAGTTGTTTTTCCCTCAGCCCTGATATTAACATAAAATGGAGTTTAAAGAACATGCTCCAAAGATGTCTAACTCCAAAGTTAGACTTCTGTAATAAACAATACTTTATCTGAAGTATTTCAAAAAACACTATAAGAAATTAGCCTATTAGGCAAAAAGTCTTAATCAACTTAAAGACATTAAAATTCTGTTTCTTAAAAAAAATGGGCATCTGTAGGTGGGCAACTTCTTTTAGAACACAAGTTCAAGACCAAAGGAGTGCTACCTGTTTCACTAAGAAAAATTGTCTCAATTTTGTGTTACCTGAACAGGATCAGGCTGCCTCATCTTAATGTAAATAAGGTTCTAGCACTTGAAACTCCAATGGTTTCTGTGTATACATTCTCATGCAAATAGGTGGATAGCACCTTCTTCAATCATTCTGTGTATATACCTGGTTTATGCCTCTCCACATCACAGAAGAGGAGTGAGGGAAAACCTACATGGTCAAGCACATAGAAATGAAGAGGGGAGGAACCAGTCCTAGCACACCTTAAAGTTATGACAGTTCAGTATGGATGCTCAAGTAGTACTGCTGGAAATGCTCATTATGCGCTTCCTTACTTACAAGAATTGACAGCCAAGTCACTCAAGCCTCTTCCTCTCTTGCTGGGTTCTATTCTGCTGACGAATCATCTCTTGTTTTAAAATGTCATTAGAGCCCAGTCATTGAATCATAATTTCAAGATTTTTTTCTGAACAAGGACTAACACAGAGATAAACACTTCCAACACCATAACTCCCTTTCAGCTTTTTATTTCGGTTATCAAGAAACTAGTTTGATCGAAGTACGAGCAGAATTTTCTTAGTGCTTTCAGGTGTTAAAGGAATTCATCTCACTTGGACTTCACCTACTATTACAACAAGTTTTATGTAATTTGAAAGATTTCTTACTGGTTCTTTATTTTTCTGTTCTGACTGCTCTGAAGGCAGATACAGAAAAAATAATTTCTTTCCTATTGTGCAATCTCACAAGAACTTATTTTGAAAGACTTTTGAAAGCAGCAAACAGAGGAGTGTCCTTTGCAATATGAAGGGAAACTTGCATGAAAGTAAGTGAATCTGACTTAAAGTTTACACTCCTTATTTTGTCAGCAGTCTTTCTCAGAATCATTATCATCCTGGTTCTGATAAAGTTTGTATTTAGAGTTTTAAAGCCTTTTTAACATATGATAGCTCTGATGAAACAGATACTATTTTTGATTCTTCACAATAGTAGTATCTTCTTAAGGGGAAATTAAAAAAAAAAAAAAAGTGTAAGCTTCTCCAGGCAACTCATCTGGAGTATTACCAAAGGGGTAAGATGGGCAAAAATTTAAGTGCTGTTATTAGTCAGCAGATTGGGGTTTCTTCTTTCAGGAGTGCAGTTAGCTCAGGAAGGAAGCAGTGACCTACAAACTCTATTAGTGTAGGTGCTAAGCAAGCCTGAAGTAGAAAGTTTGCTGATCATGTAGGGAATAGGTGGGAAATGTTTATTGAGTGCTAGAGGGGTAGTTGTAATACTGCTAAAGTTTTATAGATCTTCTGGCAGAAGCTTTATAAGTTAAGACTTAATAAGTTACCAGCTTCTCAACAAAATTGGATCCAAAACAGATGTCAAGGGAGAAAGAATCAAGAAAAATGGTTGCAATTGAGAAGTAATAGAAAGAGTAGCTTTTACTTCCACAGCTAGTAATGGTCACAGAACAAGATCAGACTGCTCTTAGCAATCAGAGAAGATTAAAAGCACAGCTGGTATGCTTGGAAACAAGATGATATATTACATACACTTATTATATATGTAATAACACGGCTTTATAGTATTTCTTAAAAAAAAAAAAGTATCAATTTTGCCCTGAAGTAGATTTTTTCTGGCACTTAATTCATGTATGTCAAGAGCTTCCTGATTACAGGCACAATTACTCACATGTTTTCTCTCAGCTTAACCTTATAGGCTTGAAGAAATAATGGGCTGACATATACTACTTGTTTTCTAACACCTTAAAATACCAAAGTTTCAGTGTTGAGCATTTTATTTTACTTACCTTTGAAAATTTATGAAAACTGTTTGGTTTTTTCCAGTAGTAGATGCATTATTTTTAATTTTGCTATATCCCATATTTAGGATTCTCCCCCCACAATAAAGTCTTGGAGTACTGTGAGTGTTTTGTTGGGTTTTGTTGGGTTTTTGTGTCTTAGTGTCAACATACTAAGATTGTACATTTTTGTTTTTCCTTCCTTGTTTGTTGCTATTCTTTAGTTTCCTCTGATACTTAAATTTGAGTTACAAGCTTAAAGCACTGGTTAATGATTCTGAGCATCTTCCTGATTTTTTTTTTTTTTTTGGTATGATCTTTTTCTTTGTTCCCTCGTGCTTTTGTTCCTTGGGCCTTATATCACAAGGAAGGGAGAGAGACTGTGTCAATAAGTTAACGGTAAAAATACTGAGGCATATGACAAAACAAGTGACAACACTCGGGGATGTCAAATCTTGTGACTGCAGTGGTTTGAGGGAGAAGAAAATGGGAAGAATCTTTGGTAGACAATGTGTTTTATGCTGATGAAAACATAAATGTTTTAACAGCCATTGGGCTTGTAATTTCCATGCATCTGTGGTTTCAATGGGAGCTGCAGGCTTGATGCAGAGACTCTGCTTTGGACAAGGTGGTAACCCAGTTAGCTAGATCTCTAGCATGCTTTCTAGGAGGTGTAGCTTGTAAACATGTTTTGCTTTAGCTGATTTGCCAACAGAATATAGTTGGCACTGAAAGGAAAATTCCTGTTAAAACTTGGTATGAATCTAGACTTTGCTAAGAAAAAGCTTTAGACAACTTCACTTACATTATTTTTTCCCTAGCGTCGTGGTGCATGTTTTTGTGATGATGGCAAAACTGAAACTAGCTTGGTATTCAGCTAAAAAAGAATTAATCTTCTCCTTTTAGGAGAGTTATCCGGGATTATGTTAGCTATCATAAATATCCTTCACTTAGCAACAGGGATGGCATTCAGGACATCAAGCCAAGTGGAAAAAATACCTCTGACAGGGCTCTATTGGAGTGGGTGGATAAGCTTTCCTGATAGCACTAGTGCTTTCACTCCTGCCTGTCCTAATTTGTGTTGCTAGGATCTGTTTCACAAGTTTTGTGACAGACTTATAAATGACACTCTGGCTCCTTTTGTTTACTGTCAAAAAGTAGCATAATGTGGGGAAAGGGAACAGTAAAAGGATATGGTAAATAGTGAAAAATCCAGGCACATAAGACTGAGAGTATGTCTATATAGGGTCGCTGTTCTTGAAGGGAAAAAGAAGTTTAAAAATTTCCTTTGGCTTACTGAAATGAAAAGCAATGTATAGTGACATTCCCCTTCTTTAATTTTTATGAACTTAGCTGCTTCAACAAAACAGGGAAGAAATTATTTAGTTATGAAACTGAAAACGTCAATTAGAATTCAGGAGAATTGCCATGTATCATGCTAACCATTAATGATGAAATGTATTTTTATTTACAGATGTAATTCACGTTCTTGATTCCAAACCAGCATTTGAATATGAAATGATAGTTTCTTTATCAGTCCACTCAGCCTGTTTGACCTTTTATGCTTTTCCTTCCAGGGGAGAAGGAAGGTGAACAGATAGTTGCAGAAATTATGAAGAGGCGGTTTTTTCCTGATCTTATAACACATAAGACCTGGGAAGGCTTTCGCTTTGCTGGCCATGAGATAAGAATTACTGAAGCCACTGATTGTTACGGGGCAGTCGTCTGGCCATCGGTACTGTATTTTTGCAGTGTTATTCATGTTATTTGTTTATTTTTGGAGTCTTCTAGCAGTTTTTAATTTGTTTTGTATGATAAATATGTTTTATTATATGTTGTAAACCCAAGGAAATGATTCTGTGCTTCTCTGTCTCTGTTCTGGAAATCCCAAACCTGAATTTAGCCTGGTTTTGTGTGAATTCATAGTTCTCAAACCTTAAGTGGTATTTCTTGTTTGTGCCCCAATCACACAAAGTGTATGATCTTGTGTCCCTTCCTCATATACCAGTAACTTTTGATGACATTAGCCAATTAAAAGCATATTTGGAAGGAAATATGGCAGTTCTATGATGATTGCATTTCTGTACATGTTATAAATACAGACGGCTGTGTAGCAGGCAGATCCAGGTTGTGGGAACAAGTGTGATACAGGCTCACAAGGTATTAGCACTCATAGAAGCTACTCAACCCACTCATGTAAGAAACAAATTTATCTTGTAAATACATAGACATGGGAAAAGGAGCTTTAAGTTTCTTAAACAGTCAGAAATCTAGGGGGAAAGAACCACTGTCCTTCGCTCTTGATATAAAAACCATCTGCCCATCCACCATACAAGGAGCCTTCTGCAAGGTTTTGAATCTGTACAATGCAGCTAACTAACTGTTTTGAAATAATTAAGACTGAAAGAAATCACCAGAGAGGTGCCACAATGAACATTGACATGTGTGGCTTTCAGGGAACAAGTCCCTGTAGGAGGGACCCAGGAGGCTCCATTTCTGTCCCAACTGTATCAGGCTCCTAGGTTTAAACTATTTTTCAGAATCATGACCATAGTTCAGCTGAGGAGAGTTGTTTTACTCTTCTGTTTTGAAGTCCAAATTATATTCCTTGTTTTAGGAGACTTGGACAAGTCATCTATACTATGTTTTAGTGACCTCTGTGTCTTCATGGAAGGGTTGGCTGATTCCCCATTATTGTCACAAAATCACGGGCTTCATTGAAAAGCACGTTTTTGTTTTACTTTGTTTTGTTTTCCTGAAAGGGCTGAGTCAGTTTTGTTGTGTAAGGAAGACTACCCTTCAATCCATGTTTATTAATACTCTCCCTTCTTCTTGATCTAGCTATACTTGAACTCTTCTGAAAAATGTCAGCCAAATTTGTCAAGAGGACAGAAACTTTAATAAAAGTAAAGTTTCTGCGTGTTTCATGGAAAGGCAGAACCCTCAGAAACTTTAATTCTGCCAGCCAGTTTCTACAGCAGAACAGGGCAAAACTGAGGGAGGGAATTATAGGAATTTATGGAACTAACAAGAAGTCTTACTATAGTATGTTAAATATAAACCCCAATCTTTAGGAACCTGGCTTTAATTTCTCCTCATTCTCACAGACTTATTTCTTTAGCAAAGTTCACATTACCTATTCTTTTATGCTCTGAATTAAGAGGTAGAAAACAAAAACTTTATTTGAATTTCAAGAATATTAACATTGTGTCAAGAATCCTCCTGTTCCTTTCCTTCTACTTCTTAATTAGTTAAAAGCAAAACTAAGAGGGTAATTTCATTGTGCCAGACCAAGCCACTAATAATTGCCTTTCCAAATAGTCATCTGTGTTGCAATAGGATGTGGCAACCATCATATGTATTTGTCAGTGGAGACTACATAATTATCAATGTCTGGGAAAAAATATGGGAGACAAGATGGAAACTATTTTTGCCAGAGAAATAAAATTAGCAATTTCTATTTCAATAGGGAACTAAAACTCACTGGTCAGTGTGAGACAGGGCAAAAAAGCTGAAGGGACTTCTTAATCACAGTTTATAAACATATGTGTAAGTAGTCTGTTGTAGAGGGCTCTTTGTGGGTATATTTGCTATGAAAGTTTGCCAGCCTTGACAAGGTAAGTACATAGAAACTGAAAACAAACTGAACTTGAAGAAAAAGGGGTAAATCAATTTGTCCCTTTTGAATAATTATGTTAATTATTTTTAGAAATAATTTACTATTGGAAGAACTTAACTAGAGTTCTTTTGAATTTTCTCTCATTAGCAGTCCTTATATCAAGATGTCTTTGTGAAGGACACCTTTAAACTCAACCAGAAGTTCCAGTTATAAACAGGAATTGCTGACTCTAATTTTACGGCTCGTGTTGTGCACTGTGACAGATTATCTAATTGCAGTTGTTCCTTCTGGCTGTAATAATTTACAAACCTATATGGAGGCAAGTTGGGTCATTTATTTGGTGACCCATAGAGCTCAAAGATCATAGTGAGCTGTTATCCTTTAGGGATAATGCTTAAATGAATATTGCTCATTTGAACAGACAACAATTTTTTTGCATGCTTTTAAGTGAGAATGTATATTTAATGGATGTGGTTTGTTTCATTTATTTGTTCAGTATGTTCATTGATTTCCTCCACTGCAGGCTCTTGTTCTGTGTTATTTTTTGGAAACTAATTCTAAACAATACAATTTGGTTGACAAAACTGTGATTGAAATTGGAGCTGGAACTGGGCTGGTCTCCATAGTAGCCAGTTTACTGGGTGAGTATGTGCCATTGCTCTTATGCTCTTAGAAATATCTCCTAATTGGAGGACAAAGGAATTGGATAGTTCTTCTAAAAGACTGTTGTTTGGAAGCTTCCCAGAGGAAGAAACAGTAAATTTTAAAAGGCTCGTTTGGAAACATACTTTGTTACTTCTTTTTCTGTGAGTGTATTGATGCAATGAAGGGGGTTCCAGTAAACATGTTGTCATTTACTGTGTTAAACAGAGTACCAGAATAAGAAATTAGTGGCTTCACAGGATGTCAGTTGGAGCCAGATGTAGGTATGGCCCATGCATCCCCTTCGATTGACCAAACAGCTCTTGGATGCCAAGTCAGTTTCTATCCATTCATGTTCTAGTGTTTTTCTTCAGCAACTGGATTTTTCTGCTACAAACACTGTTTTGTTTTCTCTCATGGTACCCTGTTTTTCCACAAGTGTAATCCAGGTCAACGACTTCTGCATTTTAACAGAACTTTAGCTTTCTGTAGTCTGAGGAAGCTTCTTTCTGTGCGAAAATGAAAGAACCTGAGGCAATGCTTAAATGTCATGCTGATTTCTTAGCCAATTACTGGTATTCCTCAATCCTTGGTTGGTCACTATACTTTTAACCAATGTGATATCTAGAAACAGTAAGTACCTAATTTCCCCCCACCAGCTGCATTTAGATGTCGATCTGTAAAAACAGAACTACAGGGAACCAAATTTTTATTTTAAGCACAATATTCTAAGAGTTATTGGGAGCATTTACATAGCTCTCACTGATGATAACAGAACAATCTGATAAAACCAGATTCTTATGCAGTGGCTTTTGTGAATGGACTTTTACTCAATTCTTGAAGTCTATTCAAGTATTACATTTGTTTTCTCCATGTCACAGGTGCCCTTGTGACTGCCACAGATTTGCCAGAATTACTGGGAAACCTTCAGCACAATGTTCTCCAAAATACAAAGCTGAAAAGCAAGCACCAGCCTTCTGTTAAGGAACTGTCTTGGGGAGTTGATCTGGAAAAGAACTTTCCTAGGTCTTCCTGTCACTTTGACTACATTATGGCTGCTGATGTAGTTTACTACCATCCATTCCTGGATGAACTCCTCCTAACTTTTGATCACTTGTGCAAGAATGATACTGTTATTCTGTGGGCTATGAAATTTAGGTTGGAGAAGGAGAACCGATTTGTGGACAGATTTCAGACACTATTTGACTTAGAGATGATTTCTAATTTCCCCAGTTTGAACATAGCCTTGTATAAAGCAATGAGGAAGGGCATGATGAAAGCCAGCCTTCCAAACTGATGGTCTGAAGGTGAGATATAGGGAGGTGACAGTTTCAGGTGTTCTGCAGCTTGTTCTCGTTTTAATAATTTCCACGTTAGTAGCTGCTAACACCTACATGAATGATACTTTTAGAGGAAGCTAAGACAAAGCATCAGATTCCTAGTGCATCCCTAACAGATTCTTAAATTCACTTTGCCAATAGTTTTATGTACCAAAGAGATGTGTCTTTGACATTTTCTTGACTTTTATGTGCTAAGATGACAACTTTAATAATTTCCACGAGTCTTACCATTATTGTTATAGGTCATTAATGAATATTTCCAAAAGCTTTCAGTTACAGCTTTGAATGGTGTCTTATATGATCAACCAATCATTTAAAACTCAAGACTGTCATGAATCTTCATATTGAAAAGTTGGGGTGTTAAATCTGATCTTTCCCCATTCTCACTATCATATTAATCCTTATCTTTAATTTCAGAGTTGACTTACAGACTATTCTGAGTTGGAAGGCACCCACCTTTGAATACCTTTAATAGGACACTAAATTAGCTGAAAAAAACCCTCACCACCTGGGAAATACAGTGTCATAATAAAGGGCTACAATATATTAGTTACCCTTTGATTTAATTGTTATGCTTCCATTTTTTATTTAGATTCTTCTTCAGAAGCACACTTGAGTCAAGAGGGAGTTAAATGTTCTGTTGCTTGAACAAGGGTCTTGTGTAAGAAAAGTACAGCTTATCAGCAGCTGCCCTTTGCAAAGACCTTAAATTCTTGGAGATCTGCTCCTCCAAAAATAGACGGTTATCTGGAGCTCAGGGAAGAACAATGGAAAAATGACAGTGGCCATGAAGAGAGGAGCTTTGCACTGCTAGCTGCTGGTGGCTGGAGGTAGAAAACTAAAGCAGACTCGTGGTGTGGCTGAGGCATGGACAGGCTTAGATATTTGGTTTTCCAGTATGGGCAAACAAAATACTTTCCTCCTAGTCACTCAGTACTGTGTGCTCCTGTTTATAGTGGCCTATTCAATAGTTATCTTTTGGGGAGATTAATAAAATTATTCGTTCCACACATTATGTTTGCTGATTCTGTTTGTAGTTGATTTTGGGACCTTCGCGTCCCTTGCAGGCTAGAGAAGAGAGCTTTACCACCTCTGCTTTAGGAGGCAATTTCCCTAGTAATATGAAGGCTCTGGGGACTGTGAGTCTTTATATTTTTAGCCCCAATTTGTATTTCCTCAAGGAGTTTATATATAGAAGATTTGAGGATTTTTTATTGTTACCTTACAAAGCATACCAGTGTTTG
>JAOXXN010000001.1:38118402-38133329 GCA_026770055.1 Myrmophylax atrothorax | reverse complement strand
GCACCTCCCATCTCATATGGACTGGCATCCACCACAGTAACATATCTGAGAACAACAAACAAAACCTGCTGGGTTTGTGATTTCAGCCTGCCCATGGTGTTACTGCTTTTTCTATCAATACCCAACCTAATGAAATGGTAACTGTATCATCTACCCAACCTCTAGCTGGTGGGGATGAACAGAGGAAAGCGAGTCTTTGTGTACACTTGTGAGCCTGGTTCAGTGCTAAGCTTGTGATATTATGGGTCATGAAGCATAAGAGAGGGGGGTGGTAGTGATAACTGGATGTGTCAATCCATGCCAACAGTTTTGCCAAGTCCTTTCTTGGCTCCTTCATGGCAGGTTGCCTTTGGAGGAACAATTCAGTCTCTCACTTTCTCTTCCCCCTTAGTAGGCTCAGTCCTGGTAACCTATTTTGTTGTTTCCCTTTTATTCCTTTGAACTTTCTGAGGATACCTTGCCTCTGCTGGGATGATTTTGAAGTGCAGGCAGGTTGTGCAGGTGTCACTATCATCCAGAAGAAGTCATGATCAGAGCCCTGCTCAGCTTCAGGGCACATCAGTCACACAGGCTGCATGAAACCCTCTGCTTATCAGAACAGGTGAGTCTTATCTGCTGGCTGCTGCAATGCTCAAAACATTGCCGACAAAGTCAGGAATGCTGTAAGGGTATTTGCCAGGACACCTCCATGGTAAAAATGAACCTGTTTCCATGCTTCATGCTCATGCAGATGTGGAAGGATTACCCTCACTGTCTACCGCAGCAGCTCTGCATGAAACAAAGGAAAGGGAAACTGCCTGGGTTCTCCAAGCCTGGCTCCCTTTTTGCTGGGACAGACTGCCAGCCTTCCCATTCTCCCCCTTTTCCCTTCCTGCTGGGGCTGTCCTGAGGGTCTGGATTTTTCCCCAGCTGGTGAATGGTCTATTGCACTTGGATCCTGCTCTGTTGGAATTTTTTTCTGCTGGAAGGTCAGAGATTTGGCTATCCTGTGAAGCAATTTGCACATTCCTATTTTTAACATTATAAATTTAACCGCTCCCCACGACCTAATGGACAGTTTGTCATGTCTGTGCTATCTACCAGTGAGGATGCATCATCCTCCCAACCCAGACTGAAAAGGTCTGACCATGTAGCAGTGCGTGTGACAAAGACTCAGAAAGAGGGTGCAGATGGACACATACACTCGTGCTTACGTTATGTGTACCATCATTTCAGAGGAAGCTCACGTCCCTGCTTTACTTACCTTGCATGGGCAGTGGAGGCATTTTCACTGATTGTGATGATGTGTTCTTGAGTCAGCAAGGGTGTGGAATTAGCAGGGCTTGTTTCTACCTGTTGGGATTTTGGTTGCTACTTGCACAATTTTGGATGTGCTTCTGAAAGGTCCTCTCTTGGAATGAAAAGATCACAAAGGAATTTCATCTTTTATTTTTGATTCCTTCTCAAAACCAGAGATTTTTCCATGTTTGTTAAAAAGTTGCTGAGGGCTGTGTCCTGAACTGCTCTTCCCAATTTCCCACAGGAGATACTACAGTAAGTCATGATCATACATATCCAGCCAATCTTTCACCACACATTGTACATGGTGAATAATAATGTCTGACTGTGGGCCACAGTTTAGAGAACATAAAATTGGGCAATTTGCAGTAAAATTTGGATTTAGACACATTACTGCTAGTCTCCATCATTCCCAGTATAACAGACGGTGGAAAAAGGCATTAAAATAATAAATTGTCCACTGAAAAAGCTGTAAATCCAGACCATGCTATGAATTTAGCACTGCAGAACTGCCTTAATGAGCCATGGGCTGCCACCTACTGACATGCTGTTCAGCAGGAGACTGAAAGCGAGACGGCTGTAATGTCAGAAATAGTGCGAGACTCACTGACAAGCCGCAGAGGTATGAAGAAATAGGTAAGGAGGAAAATCATTAGTCTGCTCATGTTTGGAGTGGGAAATAACAGCTGCGGCTCAGGGAGGTGGTGTTGTCATACTATAACTGCTTAAACATCACAAAACTTTGTGGTAGGATTTTTTTCTTAGAATATATTTGCCACTGCCCTTCACCTTGCAAAATGGGCATGATATTTGGTTGGTGCAGTCACACCAGAGGAATGGCTACTGCAAAGAAAGGAGACAGAAAGACATTCATTTGACCCAGTAAAACTTGAAAGGGTTTAAGTCAGAGTAAATATGCTCAAAAGCAGAAAAGAAGAAAGGTAACCACTTTTGGGATGGTGGAGACAAGTCTCAAGATTGTGAGTGTTTGATTTAGCACTGCTGAAATCTTCAAATTATCGATAATGTAATTATCTGAGCCATTGAGATGCAATGAAAATTGTTGAAGACATTGCAAACTGAGCTGGAAATCAGAAATTGATATGTTACTAAAGGAGTTATTATTTGACATTATCAATGCAATGACCTTAATAAGGAACAATACAATTTTGTTATTAAAAAGCATTTGGATTTTAATACTCAGTTATGAAAAGAAATAAAAAATTCTGCTGTTGAATGGGTGGTGTAAAGAATTACACTGGTTATATACCACCAGGATTCAGGTATTTTAAATAGCACAGAAAAGGGATTTAAAGAGAAGGTAAATTATTTTTCACTTCCACTTTGTGTCTGCCATTATGGAAGGTACTGATGAATGCATATTTCCCAAAACATTTGCACAGTGTGAACAGGAAAGGATTAGATCAGTATCTCTGGACTCTGAACTCTTGCATAATTTCAGACACTTCCATTGTCCTTTTGCATACTTTCTGCTAGATAGCAGACTTCCCAATTGCCTTAAAATAGCTGCTTGGAAATGCAATTCACCTCTCTTGCTTTAAATGTCTTCCTAAGGATGAGATGAGTTATGTTCCTTGATGTTGGTGGTGAAGGGAACTAACACAGCAAGTTCAGATATAAGCCCACCACATCTCTTGTCTGAGTACTCGGAGTCCAGACATGGTGAGAAAAGGCAGAACATTTTCCAAGTATCCCATCACTATCTCTTGCCTTTGATTTAGAAAAGCTATGCAAAAGGGGAGAAAAGGAGTTAATTTCTCTAATGAAATCTCTTTCTCTAATGAGAACATCTGCCAGAACAAGGTGCCCATTGGTGCCCAAAAGCTTTGCAGACAACTCATTGGGGTGGTGGCAATGAATCTCATGGTCTGCTCTCCTCATGGGGTACCCTTCACTTTTACCCAAGTAGCGCTTGGCAGCTCCTGCCCGTGCAGACTTTAGCTCTTGGTTTAGGGTGGCAGTGTGCCAGCTCTCAAATACTGTGGAGACTATTTCTCCTTCTTTCAAGTCTTGGCTTCTCTGTTGTCAGAAGAATCAAAAAAGCCAAAGCTGGTGATAGTTCTTGTGAGGAGGACACCCAGTCATCAAGATCCTGACTGAAAAAAGCAATTATTTCCCAGATGAGAGCATTCCAATGACAGGCTGCCTTAGGATAAGAGAGCAACAGGAACAGAGTGAGGGACACAGTCTGTGTGCATGACAATATGCTTCAGAACTTCCAAATTTAAATTAAAAAATAATGAAATTTCAGGCTTTTTTTTTTCCCTATAACCAACCTCCTCACATCTCATAGCTGATCGATAATTTGCTTTGACATCTGAGTTGCAAAAAAGAAGGGGGGGAAAAAGGGAAATTCATGGCAATATGCCACCTAATTATATCTACAACACAAAATCACTGCTTCAGCTGTAGCTGACAAACATCAGGGAAGCTTTAAACCTGGCTATGCATGAAATTTCTAACAGACTTACCACATGTGTGAAAACTGCCTGCAAAACATTGAAAAGGATACATTCTACACTTTATTGTGTTCTAATTAAATAGACAATGAGGCACCATATCTGGATTATTTTTCTAAGCCTTAGATACTTGTATATCTCATTATAGTAATTAACAATACTACTGCAAGTGAAAATCAGTTCTGAAAGCTGATAGCCAAGTTGTCATGAAAGAGAATAGTGAGGAGAATTGCTTTCTTCTTGGAGAAAAGCAAGCTGTGAGATTTCAAAAATAATTATCATGACTGTGAAAAATCTACTTGGCAGCTCATTTCATTTGTGTCTCAGGGTTGCCATTCTTTCTTTTCAAAGATTTCTTGCTAGGTCTAAATACAGACCTCCAGTCTGAAGTTAATACCCCACTTCAACTTTTAATTCACTTTTGAAGAGAACAGGGAAAGAATTATGTTTGGTGACTTCCATGATACTCGATATTTAGCTGCACTTCATTTGGACTCCTGGATGTAGACTTCAAAGTGCCACAGAGCTATTAATCCACCCTCTAGTGTTTGTCACTTATTCCTTTTTCTGCTGTGGTTGGCATCAAAAAATGCAGTCTAACCTTAGCAGAGACACCAGGAGCATGTGTCCAAGGACTTCACACTATGAGGTCTTGTTTTGTGACTGTGCAAATGCTTAATTTTACTCTCCTTCCTAGTCTGAATGCATGCATCAGGGTAAGTTATTTTTTAATAAAAAGGGAAAAATGAGGAACCCTTATAAATGGTTTCAAATATTAAGCTTTGTTCTAAAGAATCCCTTGATGCTTTACAATGTAAAAACAGCAGTCTGTTGGTCATATATAGGGCTGGCCTAGTTTGGTTTTAGTGTATTGCTATGGGGAGTGTCAAGGGTACCACTATAAGGGAAATTGGAATGAACTGTGCTTATTATGGACTCCTGTTAGGACTATGCATTTAAAATAAAACTAAATTATGCTCTAGTAAATTTTGTATTTGTTCTGACCTCTGGAAAAGAAGAAAAGAACAAAAAAACCCGGGAGGGTTATAACCTCCTAAAAATGAACAGGTTCGCATGAAATGTTGCTGATACTTTTCTAATCTATGTGCAGACATATTATTCTGTGAAAGACATGACATCAAGTAATTTTTTGTCCCATGCCACCTATTTTGTCTGCAAAGAGTACCTTCTAGAAGTTAATTCTTGATGCCAAATCTCTTCTGAAATATGCTGTAAACATGTGCATGGCTAGCAGTGTTGCAAAACGTGGTCAGAAAGAAGCCTAGGCAGGTGGAGAAGAAGGTCTCCCTCACGCAGGGAGAAAGAGGGGCAAAAATGCATCTGGGAAGATGTGGTTTTGTAGCAAAAATGTCTCTCTAAGGGTCAGGTTGCAGAACGTGCCATGTCAAAAGAGGACCTCTTTCTTCAGTTGTGCTTCTTGGTTTCACCTGTTTGCTGCTTTCATTTATCTTCAACTACCTTGACAGTGAGCTTTTGGTGCCAATGACTGTCCTCTTGTGTAGCTGTGCGTCTTTTATGTGAATAAGCAGAGAGGCATGTGATGCCTTCTGTTCCAGCATAACAATAATTAATACCGAGGTGACTGGCACTGGAAGAAGCAGGAATTCTGCCTTAACTTGAAAAGGCATCTTGATACGCACATATCTTCAGGTATTATATAATTACAAATTTGCGTGTAACAGTGAAAGTCTTTGATTTATACGAGGCTTGTTACGTCTGTTGACCACTCTGTAACTTCTCCATGAGATTTATGTTTATATTTGCATGGATTTATACTGTATACTTTGTGTAGCTTTTTAAAGAGATATGATGTTACTCCTGTTGTTTCTACTTTGGAGGAAGTTCTTTCCAGAAGCACTAATATGGGACAATGCTCACTTTTCTTCTTAAAATCGGACAAGAAATTTTGCTCTTTAATTTTTATATACTAATTTTCCTCCACATCACATGCTAGTCAAAAGTAGCAGAACAAAAAGGCGGGGCCATTTCTTTTCCTGTATGTCAGAGAAAACTCCATGGACCTGTGTACTTCAGCACTGTAAAAATTTGAAACATAAATATATTTATTATGTATGATTTTCAGAATGAATGTTCTCCCTTAGGGGAGCAAAAAGCCTTTTCATACATTGCTAGAAAAAAAGTTAAAGGACCCTTTCTGACCTTTTTACTACAAGACTTTTATTTTCCTTGCAATACTGTAGACATTTTGTGACCACCAAATATCTGTTTATTACTTTTGTTTTGTCTGTTTTCCTGCAGTAAAGTGGATACTGCCACCCCCACTTCCGAGATACTGTTCTGGGAGCATGGAGTGCTGCTGAGCCCTGGGCCAGCTCTCGGCGCAGTTGGCTGCTCTGGCCTCATACTCAGTATATGGCTCTCCAGGGATGTCCTCGGATACTTCAGCTCTGTTTCTCTGCTTCTGGCATCTGGACTTAAAGCATTTGAATTTAACATGCTCTGTCTTCCAGTCCTTACAGAAATGGGACAAACAGATACATAGTTTGGTCCTGTGTTTGATTCTGAAATACTTTTAGCAGTCTAGGCTTTAAATCCTTGGATGAAGAGAGAGTTTATCAGGGAAAAGATTAAGTTTAAACCTAACAGTACCATGTTGATAACAGCATTATTATTGCCATCAAGTGCATGCGCTGCCTATCTCCCTAGTAAGTAGCTCTGTGGTATCATTCAGCTTCAAGGTCTGTTCAAAGAATTTTTTGCTGTGCTCTTGTAAGCTTTGGATTGACCTTGTTTTCTTCCCCTTCAGTTTTTGTTTGTCTGAGGAACAAGTTTTAGAGAAATTTTGTAAGCATTTACAAAGACAAAGCTAAATCTGCTCAGGTTGTCTCATGTCATGGGGCACAAATGCTCCAGCTAAATGTTAATGTATATTATACAGTTATATTTTAAGTATATACATTTCAGCAGGTAATATTTAATATTTGATTTATCTTACATGGGTGTGGCTGTTGCAAGGTGAAGAGCATTGGTTTTCTTTTGGGCTGAAACTTCATTGCAAGCAGGTACTTATACATTCACTCATGCTTTCTCTTAGCCTCTGCAGTTAACCTAATCCAGTAGCCTGTGGTGCTTCTTGGAGGCCAGCCAAGGTCCTGGGGCATGGAGCTGGGCTTGTGTCCAATGTGTTTGGATGATTTGTGGGTGCTCATACAAAGAATATCTGCAAAATCTTTTTTTTTTTTTTTTCACATTATGCAGTCTGACACCTTCAAGGATTTTCATCATGTCCTCTTCTTTGGCCTCCAACAGTGCTGCTCTTTCTGTGGCTTCTCAACAGTGTCTCTGCCCTTCATTCTTATCAAAGGTGACACTCTTTCTTCTACAAGCAGCATCTCTGTTGTTTATGACCAATTCTGCATGCAGCTGTTTCTCTTACCATAAGCTGAAGGTTGAAATGGCCAAACCTCTGCCAATCCATTGTTCTTTCGCCAGTTCTGCAAATTGTGTCCAGTCAGTCACACACAAACAACCTTCCTTTCAGTTGTTCAATGTCATGCACAAACAATCTTCCATATACCTTGTGATCAAAGTGCATTCACCTTCATCAGACACATGGTGGTCCTAACAAGTCAAACATGCTGGAGCATTTGTGAATAATGAAATTGTTTTAAATATAATAGCTGAGTGGTGCTTTGGTATTTGTGAACACATAGGACCAAAACACTACTATATTTACATAGAAGCAAATGAATGAAAGTCTCCCTACTTCTGTGTCAGTCTTGGTTGGTCTTGATAAAGGGTTTGATGGCACTGGAAGAAGCAGGATGCAGATGCAGAGATCTCTGAATCTAGCGTTTTCATAATCTGATATCCTTAAGTGACATACTATATATTTTTAAATTATTGTTATTTTTGCTTGGTTGTAGCCCTACATCCACTTCCTGCAGGTATGTCAGTATTAACCTGTCACTTGGTCTCAGAATTACACAAAGTAGGGGTTATTTCAGGACCTGACTTGAGGTGTTTGCTATAAGCGCCCAAATTAAAATCAGCATAGTTAGTCTAAGGAAGGAGTTCAGATTCTGCTTCTCTGTGCAGACAGCCAAGATTTTCAGCTCAGGAACCTGCCTTAGAATCCTTAAGCTGGATACTGTTGTAGCAGGACAGGGCTGTTAACTGCATGCTTTGAAATTATTCAGTGGTTAAATATGTTCAACTAAACAACATTATCTACCTGCTGTAAATCTGGTGAAGAGTTTCCATTTGTACAAACAACCTGTCCTATCCTGATCAATTGTTTAAATGAAAACCTGTAATTAGCACGGGGGGATATTGCATTTTGCTTGTCATAATCTCGTTGATGATCTTTGGTGACCAGTGTTACAAATATCATTGCAGTCATATAGAGTCATAAATTACTACTTGAATTGAAACTATGTGTGCTGAATGGTTTTTCTTCAATACATGAGACTTCAGATGGTTTGAAAAATGGACTGAAGTTTCTCTTTGTTGCACAACAAAACTGATCCTTGGAAGATGGAAAACTTCTCATATCTCCTCTTAAAAGACTAGTGTGTTGCCATAAAATGAATTTTTTCATATGAATATCTTAGTTGTATGATTAATGGTAAAACTGAAGAATTTTTTTATGATGCAGAAAAGTATTCAGCTCTATCCAAAAGGAAATGCCAAAAGTAAAGTGGATGTTCATCAGACAAGAGAATTTGAGAGGGAAGAATTTAGCGGTGGACAAAGATTACTGGCTTTTGCTTTTGTTGCAAAAGTGTTATTTCTATAACTGTGATAATGTTAATAGCTGTAGAATAAAAAGTACTGCAGGAAATGGGGATTTGTGTGTATATGTGTGTGATGGCTTTATGACTTTGTATATTCAGGGAGTGAGTTCAGGCTGAGTTTGACACATAAGCTTTATAGCGATAGTGTTTCAGAAATCCCCTCACAGCACAGTAGCACCTCACTCAAGAACAGACAGAGTTCTTCACTCGTGGCTTGCTCCGTGTAGCTCCCTTGCTCCTTGGCTCTCTCTTAGCCAAGGCATATGCCTTCAGCTTTGAATACTCTTCACTCATGTCTATTGCAGTGCCTCAGAGGGCCAGACTCACCTTTGATGACTTCAGGCCCTATCTGAATCATGCAGAAGTGGCTATGGTGCAACTCAAAGATGCCACTTAGGATTCGTCAGGGTACCTGAGACACTTACCTGGGCCTGTCAGATATACCAGAGGACTTATGAGCAATCTGTGCTCTTCCAAAAGGGCAGGTGCAGGCCAAGGGGATACTCTGTGCCATTCAAAATAGTGTTGGCTACAAACGCTCAGGCAACTAAATCACACTCTCAGACCCCTTCTATAATCAAGGGGGTGCAATAATAGTTTTTGGAGGGCGGTTCAAGATACTAGCTAAGTTGAATCATGCTGCTATTTCTTTTTCTGTTGACTGCAGAAGACTCTTCATATGGTAATGCTCCCAACGCTAAGCATCTCAGTTTGATTAGATCTGGGTTTGTGCATCTCTGTTCCAGATGACACAGTAACTGTGAAGAAAACATATGCTGATTCTAATTAGTTTCTGATTAGATCTAGGCAAAGTGTTTTTCTCTGAATAACGTATTTACAAAAAAACTCCTACTGTTTCAAGGTGGTTGAAAATAATTCATGATATTTGTCTCAGTTTTGCCAAAAGACTGCATTACATAAAAATGACAGCATGCTGTAAGGAAAATCAGAGCAGTTTACTTTGATCTTTTTTGAAATGGTTGTTTCAACATTTGTCTGCAGGGTGAGGTTCTTACACTGACAGGAGAAAAAGGGTACAAACACCACATTGCCAGAAGAGAAGAAACGTGCTGCCTCTTCTTCCCCCGACCCCTGTGGTTTGTCTGCTGGTTTAATGCCTTATTCTGTTTATTCTTCAAATCCTGATTAGAAACCTTTTGGTCCTTGGGTTGGCTGGTAGACTGAAGCTGTGGTACATCACGTCACTTAACACCGATTCTCTTTGCTCTTGTTTGTTTTTATTCACTTGCTGCCTCAGAGCAGCTGCCAGTTTGCTGAAGACAGGACTGGCCTCCCTGTGCTGGGGCTGCACCTCTGCCTCACTCAGGATGTTGCAGACAAGGGTTCACCTTCTGCCTCTGCCTAAAGATCCTTCTTGTCCTTCCCAGGGATGATGGTGAAAATGAGTGTCCTCTATGTTGTCTCAGCCTCTTCTGCTGGCGCTTATCTTGGTGAATGTAAGCCAAGGAAGACCTGGATTAGAGGGGGGATTGAAGCTTGAGTTTCCCTCTTACTGAGTCATTCTCATTCTGCTTTGAGTATTTCAGAATATTACACAAAACAGAGAGGCATCAAGGGGAGGGATTACACCACCATCAGCAAACAGTCCACAGCTTCATTTTTAGGAAACTCTCCTGGACAAGAGCGCTCCCATAGGTGGGTCCCACATCCCTAATGTGGATGTTGTAACTGTTAGGCTGCTGGCCAGAATACGTGCCGCCTCCTTCAGCAGGCTTATGAGATTAGCCTTTTGTTTCTATTCCCTTTCCCTTTTTTTCTTTGCCTCTGGAGAACAAATGTCAGGATGACAGCACATTTTTCAGGGGTATTGTTTTGCTGGCTTGTTTCGACAAGAATTGGTGCATAGCATGGCTCCATCCCTGTGGATGTGTCTGTGTGTTAAATAGAGCAGCAGTCACAGCAGAGCATTCCAACTCATCACAGAAAGGGCAGGGGGAACCTAAGATAACTTAGCCTAAGCAGCCATAACTTCTGAGGCTTTAAGAAACACCTAAGTTTCTTCATTAACTAAAGAAGGAATAAACAATGGGTCAGGGGGGGAAGGACCACTTCCCTCAGTGCTGATCCCATCGAGCTGCCATACAAATGTCTATGTCAGTGCTTTCCCTCCATCCTCACTTCTTGCATTGGCAAAGGCTAGAGAAAACACTTGCAGTGACATTAAAATATAGTAATAAAGTATTAGCAAGAAATCTTGGGAACTCAGTTCATTTGGGATTTTGAATAAATTGCCTTTTAAAGGCATACTGTGTATCAACAGGGATTGCTGGAGAGGAGATGTTTAATTTATTTACTTGCTGTATTAAATTAGATAATTTACACAAATTATCAGCCATAAATTGACCATGGAGTGAATCAACCTGATCTCTATGAATTAGTTTATCTGTGACCTGTTTTAAGCTACCTGATAGGACTTTGATGTAGAATAAATTAATTAAACAGGGCAAATATTGTCACTGTGAATGAGGTTCTAGCTTGCTTATCTTATGAATCACATCTGTAGGTGTTCATCTCATTGGCCATGCATTGCTCCACGATATACTCCTTATCTGAAAGACTGCTTGCTGTCTCAAAAGATCTATAAAATATTCAATTTGATACCCATCGACCCAGTTGCTTATTCTGTACTGCTGAACTCATTTCCTTTTAGGTAATTGAGTCAATCAGTTTCTCATTATTTAGCAGATCTAGCTTTGGCATTTTAATTTTAGATGTTCAATAATTTCTAATCTGTCAGCTTCTAACTTTGATGTACACATCTCTTTATTACTGTATATTAACAATTTCCCTATTATTAATTTTGATGCAGTTGATATTTGATCACTATGAAACACCTAACTACTACTTGTGAATTGCCCTGGGTTTTGAATATTTTTATAATGTGTTTATTATTAATACTTATATATAACCTGAAATGGAAAATAGACATATAGACTTTTATATGCAAAATTATGGACAGTAAATCTCAGTTTGGTGAAAAGCTGAAAAGGCCATTTGGCAGTTGTTATAGCTAAAGAATAGCCAGATATATAAATGTCTATATTAAATGACATTTACAAAATTATTTGTTGCTGTTAGCGCATGTATTCAGCAACTAGAAGAGGGACAGGTATTTAAAGGGGAGGAAAACATGATATACAATATTTGATACCTAATTTTAGACATAAATTGATATGCATGTGTATTAAGTTGGTGTGAAAGAGAGAGGAGTGTGAAAAAAACATTGCTAGCACACAGTGTCCTCATTTTTCAAAATACTCTATTTTTCTCAAGGAAGTTGGTCTGCCTCCTTTTTTCTCTTCATTTAGCACGGAAACTTTCAGCATGGAATCCCAAAAAATCCCTTTGCTTATCTGTATAAAATGTCTTTTATTGCAGCATGTCTAAATGCCACCTTTTGAGTTCCTTGGCTTTTGACACTTTAACCCCCTTTTCTTCAAAGTTGTGGCTGTGATAAATTAACTCTGAAAAGGTAACTTTCAAGGCAACCTTGAGCTAGTGCCAGCTCACTGTCTTGAGTCCTAAAGCTATCCTTTAGCTGGAGTTATACAGTGTTAATGTATTCAAGCTGTTTCATGGTGAACTGTGATATAAACACATTTAAATTTAAACATTTTGATGATGTTATTGTCCTGTGTTTTTGGTGCTAACTGGCCTGGTTATATCCTGATTGCACAGTGATTGAGGGGCATGTGCAAGCAAGTGCTCCTTTACTGTGGTGTCTTGGAAAAGAGAAACTCTTCCTTTGCTGTAGCAAGCAGCATCTCTGTGACTGCAGTGTTCTGCAGGCTGAGCCTTTTCTCGGCCTGTCTGATCCCAGGATGAAGAGTGTTACAGCAGGCATTGCCTACTGAGGTTCTGCTTACACAGCTGGCCTTTGTTGCTGAATCACAAGCAGTTATTGACTTTATCTGACAAACTGCTGTTCATGTTTTGCTTTTCTGAGTGCTAAAAATGATGCTTGTGAATTTGATGCAGGGGGTGATTCTGTTGCTGGAAGCAGAAATGTGGTGAAAAACACATCTGCAGCATAAAAAAACTAGCAAATGAAGGAGGTAGTGACAACAGGCCAGACACAAGTCAAAGCAGCTTCTGGGAAAGGTTGGTCCTGTGCACACAAGAGGGGAAGAAACCTTTGGCCAATGAACTTGCACAAATTAACTTCTGGCACTCCCTTTCCTCTTGGTACTTTAGAGACTGTAACACTAGCAAAATGCAGAGAGATGCTTCAGTTCGCAGTCTGTGCATTAAATTAAAACAAATTCCCAACAAACCAATACAAAAAAAAACAATAAAAAGCAAAAGTGATCAGAAAATAATGCCACTTGGAGTGTGTAAAAAGGAAGAGAATGGCTGCTGGGGAACCTTTCCCTCTGTCTCACTCCTCTTTTGTACTGGAAATTTCATCCCATCAAGCCATACTTTCTTGTCAAACCCTTTATTTTGATGCCACACCTCTGAAGACAAGCTTTACCTTCTGTCAAAAGAAAACAACACTTGGAGGCAAAATCTCCTCTATTGTCATTTTGCAAATCTAATGACCTTATATGATCACCAGATCCTTTCCAGAGTCCCCTCAGAGCAATTTCTGCCCTTGTAAAAATGCCTCATTTTCTAGATATCTGAACCAACATAATGTAGTTGTTGCTTCCCCTGGTTTTCTGCAGTTGTTCCCCCAGTAAATAGTACCTGGGCAGTAGTACAGTAAGCAGAACCTAGTAGTACCTAGGATAGAGATAAATAATGAACTTTAGGTTCGTAAAACAACTCTCAACACTCAGAAGATCTGAGGTGTTGGCACTAAGTACAGAAACTGAAAAGTCTCTTATTTATATGCATTGGTGGGTTTGTTGGTGAGTATAAAATGCATTGATTAGCAGGCACTTCCTGAGTGCTCTTCTCCTACATGCTAAGGAATAAGGCAAATTAGAAGTTAAATTTGGTTTCATTTATTGTGCATTAATAGATCAATTCTCATATAGTACCAGCAGAAGAGACAGCACTCAGATTGTTTGCTAATGTGTTTATAATATGAGATGGCCCTTGAAATGTGACATTGTATTTAAAAGTGACTTAAAAGCCATTTAGAGAAGATTTCATATGGCATAAAAATGCTGATGAAGTGTCTATAAGTATTTGCATATTTGTTAAGAACATGAAACTCAGCACTAATTTTAGCACTGTGGTAACACTAAAGAGGGCAGGATACTTTTATGGTTATTCTGAACTTTACTTTGTGTGAACATATGGTAGGCATCACTGAACTAGAGAAGGTCTTCCACAGTCCTTGGAGAGCAGTATATGTAAAGATGAGATTTGTGATCCTGTAAACTACTCTGCAATGACAGACTGTGTCACTGGCAAACTGTCACTAATGACCCAAAATGAAATGTCTTCCAGATTACTGTTCTCTCTGTGCTTTGCATAGTTTTAATAATACTGCCTGTGAGAAGGCAAGAAGAAAAATCAAAACGTGCAGAGTAACTTAAATTCTGCAACATGAGGGGATCAGGTGTACATGTGTTCTGTGGAGACTTCTATGGATGGGCTCCCCAGATCAAATTCCTTGAAAACCCACAGGGAGGAACAAGTGCCTCCCATCCTAAATGATATATTAAGTGTAGATTGGACAAACCATATCTGAAAATACGCTCTCTAACCAAGCACTTGGTATGACTAACTTAGATGTAGATTATAGACACTGGAAACATGAGGTAAGGATGAGTCCCTCTATGTCTGACTCCTCAATTTTTAGAGTATGTATATTATGACAATATTTATTGCTCTAGATGCTTTTGATCAGTCCCAAAAGTTATTTGCTTCCAGCCCTGTTTTTTCTGCTGAGCTAAGCTTACTTGTAGCTTTTCTGTTTTGAGTCTATTTTAAGGAGATAAATGTTGCACCATGCCATTGTTGTCCCTTAGTGCATTCAAAGTTGTCATTTTCCTTGAGCAGAGAACTGAGCATACAGTGCAGAATTTAATTTCATTATACTTCTAGTTGTGTAGATCAGCAAAGTCTTGTTTTATAGAGCATACTTTATGAAGAGTTGAGGATCATGAAATATGTATTGATTAACATGTCATATTTGCCATGTCATTATGCAGCTGAAGGAGAGTGAGAGAAATTGGTTTACTTACTTACTGTTTATCGGTACCTAAATGCTATACTGATTACTGGTTTTCTAAGCTGCATATGTGTTTCTACATCTTTAGAGGAAAAAAAGGATTGAATCTTACTGAAACTATGTTTCTTAAGTCAAGTGAAATTTGGGTTGTGGCAAGCTACAAATATACAAGTAGAGGAGGCAACATACAACCCTATTAGGAAGTTCATATCCTTCTGCTACAAAGAATTACATTTTTGTTAC
>JAOXXN010000001.1:38107563-38118353 GCA_026770055.1 Myrmophylax atrothorax | reverse complement strand
GGAATTCAGTTGCATTTCTCCAGCAGTGCTAAAAAGACCATATGGCCCAGTCAATTTTTGCTGCATACAAGGTATCAGGACATTTTCAGCCAATAGGAAATAATTTAGTTTCTTGCTGTTTATTGCCAGTGCCATGAAATCTGCCAGTCTTGGTCTCATGTTTTCCAGCACCAATTATGTGAAGACTCCAAAGCTCAAGATTCCAGTATTTCCTGGAAGAAAGAAAGCTGGGGAGAAAATGAAGAGATCCATCATAAGCCTGTGCAGCTCACTCTGGTTCCTGCATTATCCTGTGTGTAGAGTGGCCTTGAACTCTTGACAGCATTATGAAGCAATGTTTATCAGTTCTTTACTCCAGGCAGCCCTTGTTTTGCTAGCTTGAATCATCTCAAAGCTAAGTGCTTCGACTCTCTTTTCAGTTAATGAAGTGAAATCATCACCTTCACAGTGTAATTCATCTCTGCTGATTTAGACATCTTGGCTGGGGCTTGCACTCCACCCCCCTGTTTCTATGGAACCTGTGGCTAAGTAAAAGACATCAAGTACTCATGTGTATGGGCAGCTCTTCAGCCTTTCATGAAGAAAAAATGTTCAACAAAAGAATAAAAGAAAAATGGAGAAATTTTTTCACTTGAGTGAGGGAAAAAGATCATCCTTTCCAAAAATGGGAAAAAAAGAGGCATCAGAATCAGTATGTGAGACAAAGGTAGAAGATGGTTAAAGTAAAGGTAAAGTGCCTATTTCCAAACACAGCAGACACCCGACTCACTCTGGATCTGCTTCCATTTAATTTAATGATAACTCTTCGGCCTACTTCAAGGAATGGGATAAAGACATACAGCATGCAAAGGAACACATATCCATTAGGAAGTTAATGATCATTGTGCTAGGAATGTTTAGAAGGGTGAAAAATCAGGCCAGCCTTAAACATTAAAAATTTAACTTCACTAAATTAATAAATTAACATAATACTTCCTGATAATGGCTAAATGTTACAGAATATTAATCATCACTGTTTTGTACACAAACCTGTTAGTCTTTAACACTTATCCTGAATTAGCTGTGAGTACGCAATATCAAGAAGTTGATGCTGTTTAGTTAGCATCAAGTTGTGCCTAAAGGAATACACTCAACAAATGTTCATCCCAGGGGCTCATGCATCAAGTTCCAGATCTCAAGGGAAAAAAAATCCAACAAATTACTTAGGACTGTTCTTTTCAAGTACCTCATTTAATGCACTTTTTGATGAGGTTAGGGTACTGAGGTGCAATGTTCATGTTGTTCAGGGAGGCTGAGTAAAGATTCTTTTTAACTACTCACCACTGTGAACAGTACAGGCTGATACAGCCTGTAGAAGTTTTATTTGGTTCAAAGGCAATGCTTGTAATGTATGTGAGAATGTAAACCTTGGACAGTTCTGACCTCCAAATTCTCTAAATTCCAATGAACAGTAGCTATAGTACTATTTCATTTCATGATGCTGTATTCATTTATCAGCAACTATCTTGAACTTTATCCCTTTTTGATTTTATAGAGTTAACAGTTGATTAAATCAGAATAGTACAGTGCAGGCAGTATTGCTGAAATTCTTGTAATGATTAGCTTGACAACACATCTTAAAGTGAACGGCGGATATTTACTCCAAATTTTTTCTTTTTTTTCATGCATCCATAAGAGGACAAAGTAATAAATAAAGAATAATTTTGTGAAATTAAGCTTCAAATTCTATATTTTCTCTCTATATTTTCTGAGTGGGCTCTGAAAAATCTCTCTTGACACTCAGGGGTAGTTCACACTTTCTAATGTTTTGCAAATACTGCTCCCACTGACTAGGTCTCTGGACTGAAACTGAATGAGTTTCAACATGACAATCCCTTTATCTCCCCATTGTGCATGAAGGGAGCTTAGGAAAATCAGTCTTGGTTGGAAATACTAAATGAATGCCTAAAAGTAGGTGATGGAAAGCTCTCCACCATGTTCACTGTTGGTCAATGATTTTCCAGAATGACAAAGCAAGTGTTTGTACCACACTTGTTTTGCTAGTATCTGATGCTTCGTGCATTCCTGTACAAGTTTTAAAAGGAGTGGCAATATCTACCAAATGAAACTGCAGCCTCTGCAATCACTTTGCCCTCTTTTTTGTAGAAAACTAGACGGATACATCAAAAGTTCAGTCTTTGTCATGCGGAATATTTTGAGGCATGATGTAAATTGTTGCAATTACTGTGAAATAAAGGTATATCAGTTTTGACAGTTATATAGGTTTCTCTCTCATACCATAGAAGATCAAGGTTAAATCTGTCATGTTTTCACTGCGTTAATACTGCTATCTAATTTTCCTTTTCGTGGAGCAAATGTATATACTAATAGTAGACTAAATATTAGTACTTAACTTTTTTGCATTTTACGTGAAAGTAAATATGCTTTCACAAAATTACTATCAAGTTAAAAAAGATTTAGCTCTATAACTTTCTCCTAGGTACAAGGATTCATTATTTTCATGGCTGTCAACCTCACTGTTATTTAAGCAGATCTTATATATTCAGTTTCAGAAAAGTGCAAGAAAGAGGATGGTTTATGAGAAAGTCAACCTATTGCAATGAGTCGTATCAAACATCTTCCTATCTCGCCTGATATGACATCAGCAAATTTCAAGGCATGGGAAAAAACACAGAAGTGGATGAATGCCAGAACATGCTAGAGAGAATGGAAAGTTTATGTGAGACTGGCTATCAAAAGAGTCTGACATGTTCATATTTAGTAGGTCAGCAGTGTGCTGATTCCCAAACATGCAGTTCATACTTTTGGCTGGGATGTGAGAATATGGCAGTTGATCCATTTGCTTCTTTTAGATGTCATTATACCATTATAAGGCAATTATTTGCTTTCCTGACACGTAAAAACTAAAATATGCTATTCACAATTCAGAGGTTCACTCAGAAATACTTGGTGGGTTCTTGTGTGACAGAAGGCTCTAGAGGCACTCCCTATAAGTTGTACTGTGGGACTGGGGCCAGCACCTCCCACTGAAGTCCCCTGGGGCTTTCCTGTCTGTCCTTTCATGTGTTTCTGGTCAGTATTATCATGCAGAGGTTCAACATGAATGCCAGGTATAATCCCTCCAAAAGGGATTGAGAAGGGTGCAGAGCTCCCAGGAGCCACAGGTCACCCATTTGGATGGTGCTTGGGCAGCCACCCAGCAGCCTACCATATCTCTGCCCGGAATTACTATGAGCCTTGATCCATCCTTGCAGGGAGGTAATGGTGGCCTTCCTTTCTAATAAAAACTTTCATTCTGAGAAGAGCAAGTGATAGGGTTCTCTTTTTTAATTATTGGGTATTTTTCGTTGTTATTGGTTGTTGTTTGGGGTTTGGTTTGGTTTTTTTTTTTTTTTTAACCCTTTAGATCCTTTTTGTGCCTGTCTTATTCTGGTAGTATGCTTTAGGCCTAAAGCCAGAAATTTTAAATCTGTTATTTAAATTGCATAAATCGATAGTTTTATTTGTTGCTCTTTGAACATTTAAATTGCATTTACATGTATATAAATTGCTGCTTATATATGATCATATGACCATATTTTTAAAAATTGCTAGTGATTTTCACATAGACAATGTGCTGCCTTAATGCCAGTAGTTGAGTGGTAAAGGTTTTCAGCGACAGAAGAATACTGGAATTAGACTTGAATAATTTATGGGAATTATTTTGAATTATTTTGAAGCTTGTTTTTACTTCTCTAGGTGTTTTCATGGGTTCATTTTTAAACTATTCATAGGCAAAAAGAAACATGAAGGAAGAGCTAGGATAGAAAAAGACCACAATTAATATTGTACCAACTGTTAAAAAACATGTCTGAGTCTTCTAGTCTTCAAAAAATGGCTACTTTTTAAAAGAAGAAATGCAGACTAGATGTGATGATTCTTGCAGTGGACACAGAACTTTAAAAAGACCTCTTAACAGCAAATTGCAGAACTGTGAAAATATTATTTGAAGAATGTAAAACACAACTATTATTAATTCCTAGGGAAGATTTTGAAAGTCTTCAACTGGAAAAAAAAAATGAGCTTATTGTGTCAAAACTTAAAAGCAATACTCCAGATGAATGGCCAACAGAAAAATTCCTCAAAATTTTCAAGTTTAACAACCTTTTTAGACTACACAGGTAAAATTAAAAGATCCTGTGGAAAGCGTTAATAATATGGTCATAAAATAGAAACATAACTCTTATTTTCATCTGAAAAGGACAAAGATGTTTTACTCTTGCAATACATGAATTACTCCAATCAATCTGATTTAAAAATGCAAAAATGCAACAAAGAATGAAATAATTTGGAATTCTTCTTGTTCTTAGCTCAAAACTGGTGCAGGTTATCTTCAAAGTATTATAAACTACATGTTTTTCAATGTATTGAAGACTATGTGTTTGCAACCTTCATGTTGCATTGCACTTGGTATAAAATGCCTGGTGAATTTATAATAGCTAGGTAACTAATTTGAGAGATTATTTTAAAATATCATTTGGACCCATTTCAAGGTTACAGTGTGAAAAGCTGAACTGGTTATCAAAGAATTCAATACAATGAACTTGACTTAAAAAATGCCCTGGAAGTTTCAAAAGAACTATATATAGCATTGTGAGAGTACTTCAGCACAATTCAGGATGATTTATTAGGATCACCAGTTCTACAGCTTATGGGCAGAAAGATAAAAACTTCAGTACTGACACCTTGAAAGCCATCTGACACAGGGACAATTAGCCCTGTAGAAGTTATAAAAGGAAGCATGGGTCAGGAAAATGCTTTGACGAGAGTGCTGCCCAGTCATCTTCTTTTGAATAAGAGAGAAAATGTGAGCTTTGAAAATGAATGTGCTGGCAACTTCTAAGAAAAAACCCACTGTTTCCCCTATGTTAAGGTTACATGTTTTAGCCTCACTAACTATAGTGGAAGGAAAGGAGACATTGTTGTAAAAGGAAGTGCAAATAGCTGAACACAACCAGCAATGGTGTGTTCTTTCTTGTGAGGTCAGGGAGGATACTTTGGCACAGGTGAAAAACTGTCCCCCTGGATGCTGGGAGTACAAGATCAAGGACACACCAGCACAGCTCTCTGTGGGAAATGCACAGTCAACTGCATGAGAAATTTGGTAGAGAAGAAAAAAGTGATGGTGTAAGAAAACTGTAGTGTTTGAGTGACAGTAACTGATGAGAAACTTCCTAAGAACTGATGAAACAGAAAATTCTTACTAAAACAAAGAACTGTTGGAATTCTTTACCTGGATGTAATATTTTAAAAAAAAAAAAATGTTTGTTATTGCATCTTCTCCGTCTTGGTTGCTGATCCATTCGATTTCCATTAAAAAACCCCACAAAAACAACCCTCCAAAAACAATAGCTACCATAGCAAAAGGTTGATGAGGTCTTCCATATGTGACTTACCTTGGAATTAAATGAAGGTAAAAAAGAGGGAAGAATTTCTTCATAGTGAGAGATTTGTAGCATCACTATTCATGCCCTGTAGACTATTAACAATATGATAAAAATGATGCTATGTACCTTTGAACAATGGTTTTGCTATCTCAGGGCAAAAGCTTATGTTTCTAAGTGTAAGTGGTCTGATTTTCAGATATATTTAATGTGCATGGGACACGAAAATCCATGTTAAGTGTCTAATTTTGCTCTGAGAAACAAGAGGAAATGATGCTCAGTATTAGTTAAAACCCAGGTCACTTCCTCAAGGAGGCTTAGGTATTGATATAGGCCCTTGATTTCAGATATTAAGGTTTCGAAATTTTGAGCATAATACAAATTTATAACGCAAATCATTCATTGAAGAATTCATGCTCCTCATTGTGTTTTGTTGGTGTTCTAAGGGAAAGCAGAGCCAGATGTCTCCCTAAGCAGATAAGATTGTGATGAGTTGCAGTAGTTTAGCAAATTCTTTCCCATTCATTTTATAACATACAATAAAGTACGTCTGGCAATATTTTACCTTTTTGTTCTCAGGCATTTCCTTAAACAATCCATGGTACAATTTTATTGCATTGTTACTGGTCAAGGATCATCATTAAATTTGTCAGAAGGCAATGGAACAAGTTCTGTTAATTGCACATGGGCAAGCTTGTTAGGTATAGTGATGTGGTAAGGATGCATTTAAGATGAAAATGTGTCCCTTTATGCATTTTAGGGAGAGTAAGAACAAAAGATGTCTGTCTTGTATAGGATCAGTTGCAGGCGATTTTGAAAGAGCTCAGAGCTCTTGGCATCTCTGCTGATTGGCCTTTGGACACAGAACTACTCCAGCTTATGACATTATTTTTCATATAGTATTTCAGTTAAACTATAGGTCATGGGGTCTGCAAATAAAGGAAAAGGTTAGATTAGAGGTATATAATGTAAAAAGTGGTTTGTTATTTAAAAAAACTTTTGATTTGAACATCTATTTTGAACTAGATAGAAGTCCAGCTTCTTAAAATATATTCCTTGATATGCTCCCAGCTCCACACTTGTGCAGACATTATGGATTTTCTTTATTGATATATAAGCTCTCCACATCCCAGTCCCCAGGCTTTGCACCAATAACACTGCAGCAGTAGCAACTGAATGGAGTTGTAGATGAACTTGGAATTTGACGGAACACAAAGAAAGGAGAATGAGACCAGTATTTCTGACAGGTAGGAATGAAGAGACAAAACTCCCTTGTTAGTGTCTCTATGAGACAACTGGCATCCTCTGGGAGTTCTGCATTGAGTCCTGACACTGGCCAAGCAATTGAGTTAACCAGGAAGAAAATACCTTGAGTGTCAGTATATGCCTGTTGTAGAGACTGGCAGTTCAGGGAGACTGGGGGAATAGAGTCTCACTGAATGTGATGGGAGAACAAATCCTGACTACTTTCACTGTAAGAAATACAGGACAGAATAGGTGCTGTTTGAATCTCCATTTTTGATTTATCCATCACAGACTCAAACATAAAAGTTTAGTGATCTGAGGGTCTGTTAATCCCACTGCGCACAAAAAAATGATAATGATAATGACTCTGTAACAAATGACATTAAAATATTGATATAAAATAGAATAAATTATAATATGAAATATTTACACAATGACAATATCTCCTGTTACTAGTTCCTTGCCCTGAGAGCAAGTGTCAGCTGTTTCTTGTTTCTGTAGCTCAGGTTCATAGTAGAGGGTAAATCAAAGCCACAGAGTCTCTATATATTTAAAATGCCCCTAGTTTAATTGCATAAGACCTTTAGTCACTCAGGTAATCACATGTGGGGGAACCCTTTCCATTGGAAATCTGACACTGGTACTGCAACAGAAGGCTGCCTATGAAAAGCTGTCTCATTGCAGACAAATGAAATGGAGTGTGATATTTCCTAAATCTCACACAGATGTCACAGTAGAAGCAGAGAGTCCTGCATAACCCAAAAGATGCTAAACTGTGATAAACTTAATTGTGAACTTTTTTTTGGAAGTTAAGAAAAAAGAACTAAGGTTCAGGGAGGATTCCCTTACGTTATGTGCTGAAATCCCTAGGTTGCCTTGTATAGGCAGTGGGAGCATAGGAGACCCTCCAAGATACCTCAGATTCTGAAAAAAATTTCTGCCTTGAATCATGCTTCAGTCTGTCTTTCCATGCCTTTCCACTGAAAAAATCAGTAGTTTCACTCAGGTATCTACAGTAAATGAATTTGTGCAACTTTCTCTCTAACAGCTTAGGTGTTCAAGAATAGTAATTAGGGATAGTGAGATAGAAATGACCTCTCTCTTTCTATTACCAAGTCTGTTGGACTTGTTCCAGTATGTTCTCTCTTTTGTAGCAGAGATTCATCAGATTGAATATAGTACTCCATGTCCAAGTCCAAAAAGTCCTTCCCAGGATCTGTTTTCTGCACTTTTATAGCCAGGATACTGATGGCATTTGCTGTAGATGCTGATATTTGTTTCACCTGTCCATCAGGCCCCTGAATCCCTTTCTGCAAAGATGCTTCCTAAATGGGCAATCCCTACCCTGTACTATCTCATGGGGCTGTTCCCCTCTGAGATGAAGGACTATGCATTTGCTTGTCACAGATCGCTCCTGAGGAAGCTGTAGACTATGTTGAGGTCTTCCCTCAGCTTTCTCCTCTCCAAGCTCAACAAGCCGAGTGACCTCAGCCACTTCTCATAAGCCTTTCCCTCAAGGCCTTTCACTGACTTGTTTGCCCTCCTCCGGGCACTCTCATAATTGGTGTTCTTCTTGTATTGAGGTGCTGCAAACTGAGGACAGCACTCAAGGTGGGGCTGCCCTGTGTGGTGCAGAGTGGAACAACCACCTCCCTTGACCACCTGGTGATGCTGTGCCTGATGCACCCTAGGGCATCTTTGACTTTCTTGGCTGCTGGGGCACGTGACTGACTCATATTCAACTTGCTGTCAACCCAAACCTTCAGGTCTCTTTCCATATTGCTGCTCTTAAGCCTGTCATCCCCTGATGTGTACATGTAACCAAGATTACACCCATCCCAGGTGTAGAACCTGTCACTTGCTCTTATTAAATTTCAAATTGTTGGTGATTGTCCAGCTCTCCAGTCTATCCAGATCTCTCTCTAAGGCCTCCCTACCCTAGAGGGAGCCCACACCCCCTCCTAATTTAGTATCATCAGCAAATGGAAATAATTTACATTCTAGTCCTGCATCCAGATCATTTATAAAAACACAAAAAGTTTTGCTGAACTTCCTATCATCCTGTTTCTCCAGCTTTCCCTCTAAATAGTAATATATTTAGTGGCATCTAAGGAATACATTTAGTTAATATCTAACAAACTTGCAGAGAGTACACTGCTACCCACATTGTTAATGAAGACCCTAAACAGTGTTAGTCCTGGTATTCATGTCTGAGGGATGTCACTATTTACTGGCTGCCAGCTGAACTTTGCACCACTGATCACAACTCCTTGGGAACATCAGTCCAGCCAATTTCCTACCCACATTATTGTTCACTCATCCAGGCCGTATCTTACCAATCCAGTGATATGGAGACAAAGTCAAGGTTTGTGACATAATCCTGCCCTCTCCCTCATTCATGACATCGGTCACCTCACAACAGAAAAAGATCAGGTTGATCAGGTATGATTTGCCCTTGATAAATCACTGTTGGCTGTTTGAAGTCAGCTTATCCTTTATATGACTGGAAAATGTTTCTAAACACATTTGGTCCATCATCTTCCCAGGACTTGTGGTGAGCCTGACTATTGTAATTTTTTTTTAATTTTAATTATGAGACTGTTCCTATCTTAACCCTTTTTTTCTGATTCTCCTCCCCATGCCACTGGGGATGGAGTGGGGCAAATGACTGCATGGTGCTTAATTGATGGGATTAAACCATGGTGCTCTCACAGTCTCCATAGCCTTCCTTTTGCAGCCTCTGTCCTTACAGAAACCTTCCTTGCTGACTTTTCCCCCCCACTAAAGATATTCTGTCTAGATTTTCTACATAATGACTGGATTCTGAATTTCTTTTTTCGCATACACTATTCATAGATGAGAAACACCAAGAAAAAACCCAACCATAGAGCTGATTTGCTACAGGATATAGTGAATCCCACTAAGGTTGTCTGTGATTCTCTCAGCACAGCTCTGTGGGTGGTGAACATTTATCACAGCAGGATCTCTGCAGCCTGCCTGCCTTAATTTTTCCTTCAACGTATGAGGCACAAGCTGGGAGGAATGACCATCATTGCAATGAACTAATTGTAAAAAAAAAACCCCAACCAACTAACAGGGATGGGAATTCATACCAGCTGTGGGAGAATTCTATAAAGGTGGTTATTTTTATTCTAGGAGCTACAATGAAAACAGTTATGGACTTTATAAAATTCTGTAATACAAACAAGGTGAAACTCCTGTAAATAAAAGTTGTGACCGTTGTATCAGGTGCAGGTATTCTTTCTGCAAAGTTGTCTTTCAAATAGTAACCTTTTGGTCAGAGTTTATTGGGTGATAAATTCCAAGCATTATATTTACAGAGTTTTATAGACAGCCAACATTATGATTTGCAGTTTCTGTAGTTGCATCTGCATCGGTCTTGTAGGGTGATGCACACTGTGTGCCATGTGGTGCACAATGACTCAGGTCTCTGTGCCTCAAGGTTTGCCCTACCCAGGGTTTGCTTCTTGCATTCACCACTGCTTAAATTTAGCTTTGGGTATCTGATGGACTCTATGTGGTCTCTGAACATCAGCATCTTCATCTTTACAGGATTTTTCAGTTCTATGTGTCTGAATTAATGCAAATGGTTGTGTGCAGCCTATCAGGGTAGTGATTTTATAGCAAGCAATGGAATACCTGTGTTTCACGAGCACATGGGAAATCACAGGTGAAAACAGCTCTACAAGCTGCCTGACAGTGAACAGCTAGGAAGGAAATTAGTGTGAAAATGTACTTCATTGATGTTAAACAATATTTTTTCATTTGAAACCAAACTTTGCTTCAATTAGCAATAATTACATAATCCTTGTCTTTTTTTTTCATCTGACTCAACCTCCAGTTTCATTTAAATGTACTTCTATGTAATCCTTTTACAGCTTTTATTAGTGATGATGGTTTTTGAATGCCATCAACTGCTTAATGTTTAACATGCTTTCTAATGTTCTCGACCTCAGAGGTTATCAGATTAGATATTCATTCCCTACAAGGGGAAAAACAAAAAGGAAATTTGCCTGGCTGTTGTTTACAGTGTATTCTAAGGTACTTTACAGAGGTTTGCATTAAGCTGTGATCTGTCAATACTTAGGAAACAAAGTAGTT
>JAOXXN010000001.1:38087756-38104293 GCA_026770055.1 Myrmophylax atrothorax | reverse complement strand
CCTTTGCCAAGCAATGGGAACAGATAATTTAGGTTCTGTTTTATTTTCAGTTTCTTCACAGAAAGCTGAATCCATCCAAATGCGTTGTTGACAGGAAAGGACTTCTAGAAGATACTTGCCTTTGATCTTCTGCCATACTGTGCTGTGGAAGTTATCAAGTGTTCTCAGGACTGCTAGAGCAAATTTTGCCCTCTGAATGCTCTTATCCATCAGAGCCTTGTCCCATATCTCTAACAGCTGTCACAGTTTTCTACAGAGTTATCTCCATCTGAAGGAGAGCAGGTGTTATTTCTAGCACTCCTTCGTGGCCTGGCATCAGCAGTCTCTCACTGTCACCGCAGGACCATGGCAATGCTCCAAAGTGTGCATTTCCCACAAACACCGGATGGCGGGGATCTAGGGATTAACAAGAAGACCCCCACCTAATTTTCTGACATAAAACTATGGCACTCAGGAGCTTTGTTTCACCTAACTGCATTCTTTTTCCTCCAGTCATATTAAAGGAATATTAGAGTTCAAATTCTCATCATCTCAAGGACAAGGGTGCTCAATTTTGTGTGCTTTGGGTATATATTCTGGTCTCATGAAAATCATATTCTTAGCTAAGTGAAAAAAAAAAAAAGGCTTCGTTTTCAACACCTTTTTCAAGTATGGGAAACAGATGGCTCTCTCCATGTTTCATGACTGTTACCACTTGATGTGAAGTATCTCCAGTGTTTGAATTTGACACATGCAAGGGCACTGCTCTCTGCTTTAACACACCTTCTGTATCTTGAAGATATTTAGGGATGTTATGAGACATCCGTTCTGAATAGTTCCTTAAGCTATGGTAGCTCTATGATGTAGTTGCTATAAAAAAATAAAAAAGTTAATCCGGTGACTATTATGGAGAACTGTGCCTCAGACCAGTTACACATCTGTATTGCCTGGCTGTCTGGTGGCAAGTGGCTGTCAAAAGGAAGAACCATCTCTATTTCACCTCTCTGACTCAAATGAATAGGTCAGAGCCCTATCCAGATTCATGACCCTTTTCTACTACACAGGACAAAATCATGCAGGAGGACCACATGTTTCTATGGATAGCTCTAGGTAACTTAGCTTGCCTATTTAAAGTTCTCACTTACCTATTTCTGATGAATCATTTAAGAGGAAAATTTAGTCTGAAAGAACAAAAATTAGAGAATTTGAAAAAATTAGTGTTGAGCTCACTAGTCTAAGAAGCTCCATAGGTATTTTTGCTTTTGTACTTGCCATTTCTTTACTATCTACTTGTTTGCCCAACTGTGGCTTACTAATTTTGGAGCTTCTTAATTAATGAGGAACATTTATTAAAGATCTTGAGCAGTGTAAATAACACTTTCTATACATAATTCTTTTCAACAAAAAAGTTTGGCTTTTTTTTAAATTGCAAGTAAGATGTTAAAAAGTGAAAGATGTGTAGTAAAATTTCATCAGTTTTAGGTTAATGTAATATAGTAAATTTTCCTAAACTAATTTCCAGGAAGCTTATACTACTGGTTTTCCACACTGCAGTCATTTAGAACCTTAATGGTTCTTAAATTGTAACATTCAGTACACTAACTCAGGAAAAGACTGAGTATGGAACACTCATAAACACAACACATAAATTAGAGATCCCCAGCAGTGACATACTGTTACACACAAAACCTTAGAAAAAAAAGGCAGAATCTATGTAAGTCGTCATTATGGTTTTGTGTTGCAGGAAAGAAAAGCCCTATGCACTGCGTGAAATGCTTGTTATTAATTTGTTTTCCTCCACTGACTTTTCTTCCTCCATTGACTTAGTGGACAACTGAAAGAAATACTAAAGGAAACAACTATTTCAGTTATTGTGCAAAAGATGAATGGCAGCAGTAGTACCACCTCCTCTTTCAGCTATGTTTTGAAGTAGGGTACATTAACAGCCAATTACATAACTTTCAAGTCAAATTGTTGCTCATATCTGTGTCTGGGAGTCTTGTTTTCATGTTCCAGCAACTTTGGGTATATTCATTTCTCCACTGATTTGCAGCTTACTAGCTTATGATAACCAGCCACTTTCTCCTCAGCTTCAGAAACTGTTGCTATGAATCTCTCTGCTGCCTTTCTCTCTCTCAGTGTCACACATGGAATTCAGGCGGTGACCTTGGCATGTTCATCTTCCCGAACCAGGCATCATTTGTTTGTGGGTGTAGTCCTAAATGACTTGCCAGGTTGTCCCAGGAAACATTTGACTAAACAGTAAATTGAACCCAGCACCTAAACTGTTCTTCAAACCATTTTCCTAATGTCTGTTTGTCTGTGCATAAAATATCCCAGCAGACGACATTGCCTCTTTGCAAAGAATTAATGGCTTTTGGGACAGTGATGACTACAGAGCTATCAACTAGAGATATTATGTGTTCTCCTTTGAAATACATGTTTCTATTTGAAGTACTGTGCATTAGGTACTACAATGGCCCACCTAAACAAATAATTGATATCTGAAGCTTCCTGTAATTGAACATTCTACTGATAGTAAGGATTATAACTGATGATATGGACAATGCAATAAAACATGATGAAAGGAAATGAAATCTTGAACCTTGTCTTAATAGATTTACTTGCTTGCTTACTTTCTTTTGATATCTTCAGCAAGACTAGAAGCCCAAACTGCCCAGTCTACTGTTTGTAGGTTGTGATATCACCCAAACATGGCACGTCTTTTGAACTGACAGAAGAATACTGCCCCAGCTCTAAAACATGTCACTGATAAGGAAAAAAAGCCATTTTGAGATTATGCTTGCATAGCTTATTTTGAAGAATGCAACAGATAAATAAAAGTGACTAAAAGTGGAGCAAGTAGCAAGGTAGCTCATTTCAAAGCAGTTTCTTCATCAACCTGTAATCTGCCTTCTAATGCAATATTTTTGTTGAAAGAAGGTGGGGAAGAGAAATTTAACTTTGATATGTGATATGTAATAAATGAATAGCCCATTCTGTGAATGAACAGTTTTCAGTCCAAAGGTGCCAAGATAGAGTCTTGTTTCTCCCAAAAAACACGTATCTTCTGAGACCTTTAATCTATGCCTCCTTTCCTAAATCTTCATCATTTAAATCAATGGAAAAGTAACAAAAAATTTATTTATTTATTTGTTTCTTAGTATTATCTGAAAAAGATGGCTGTTAGGAGAGAAAAGTGCTCCTTTAGAAACAAGAGGATTGAAGTGCTTTAATTTAAGCTCTCATGATTAAGGATGTACAGTTTAAAATTTGAGGGCAAATGAGGCTGGCATTCTGGAAAAGACAGTATAGATTAGCTCAGCTCCAATTATTTTCTTATTGCTGTCTTAAAGCAGAACACCTGGGTTACTAAAATAGCAAGTAGTAGTGGAGGTCCATTGTATATCACAGTAAAAATGAAAAGATAAGTTAAGAAAAAGAGAGCTTCTGGCCTCAGTCATGTCACTGTTAGAGAAGGATTTACTAAGAAGAATTTAATCCCACCACGCTTTTTAGCCCTTAACCATTTGAATTTGGAGAACATCTGCACAATCCACACCTTAGCCTTACAATGTGGCCTCATTTAATCTTTAACACACTCTTATCAGCCTTATATGAGATATCAGGAAAAGTTATATCACTAGAAGAACCAGTTCTCTTTATTTGGTGATTAATTTGAACCCTAAGTGGAAAACCCCCAAACTACCAGATAACAAAACTACCAAACCAAACTGGACAGGTTATCTTCCTAGAAGCCTTCATCACACTTCTCTCTCTCCCTGGACTACCTGGGTCATTAGGACCTTTCTTTAAGAAAACCAGTTTCCTCAAGATAAAAAATATGGGTATAGGTTACATGCCAGAAGTAGGAAAATTTTACCTACCCCATGAGAGTTTTCAGGGATACCTAATAGATGCATATATTTTATGTGTGTCTCTATATATGACTATTATGTACACACATATGGCAATATCTAATTAACATGAAGAAAAAAATTCTCTTTAGAAAAGATGTTAAGCCATATAAAGGTGTGATATATATATCAAGAGCCAAGTTAGAAAGGGCTTTTGCCATTTAAATTGCCAAGTTAAATACAGCACAATTGAAGAAAACCTGTCCCTCCAGGCGTTCATAAGCCTACACTTGGGAGCTCTTGGAAGCTAACTTAGCACCAATTGCATCTTATTTAACTTGGCCATTTAGAGGGCTAACCCTTTAGCAACTTGGCTCACACTGACTGTATCACACCTTTACGTGACCGATCTTTTCATCTTAACTTTCCCTCATTTAGTGCACACTGAGTGTTCTTGACCAGATCTATTTATTCTATTTTGGCCAATTAGCTTGAAAGACAAAAACAAAATCTCAGAAGGACAGGTCTGCGAACATAAAATATAATTGGATGGAAATGGACCTGTTCACATTCTTTTTGCCTTAGCTCAATGTGTGAATGCGAAGTGCTAGCTGCCTGGTTTTGCTGTCTGTGTGCCACCTTACAAGGAACTTTCCCCAGAGCCTGGTAGTTGCACCCTTTGTGCCTTTTTACAGGGCTCGTTCATCGCACTAAAAGAAGCAGCTACCTGCTCTGGGAGAGGATCTGTGCTAGGTGCAATTACAGCAGAAAATGTACGGGGCATCTGGTGTGTCACTGACTTCTGCAGTCATGTGTCAGGGCATGCATGCAGTAGAGCTTGATGGTGGTGTTAAAAGTGCAAAGAGGTTCAGATCTTGGCTCTCATTCTAAATACCTGCCTGAAAGACTCTAAATTAGAGTATTAGATTTGTGTGCAAAAGTGTCAGTTGTGACTACTGCAGCACAGAGAGAATTCAGTAAAGAAAGGAATTTATTTCAACACCAAACTGATGTTGCCATATAGGGCATGGGGAAACCAAACTTCTTCATATCTCAGATCATGCATAATGAAAGACACTCCCAGGAAACTTCTATTATTTGAGTCAGCAAAATCAGAATCCATGGCAATGGAATCTGATGGAAATACTGTGTTGCAATCTTTGTAGATTATTACCTATGATAATTAAACTTAGAAGTCATAGTAATGCCAGCAGTATAAAGACTTAGATTAGATAGAAGGAACACAAAATGACTTCCCTGAGATGTGTACGTCATCACATACATGGTGTCATACGATCTTCCGATGTAGTGTGACATTCTAGTCTGTGCAATAAAACCATCCATTCAAGGTGATGTGTGGATGGAGCTGCAGGGGGAAAAAAGGGAAAGGGGTCAAATATAGTCCTCAAGAACACTGGAGTGAATAAAGAAGGATTTATTGGGGGTAGGAGAAGGAAATGAGCATATCACCCATCTCATTTGTGGCAGTGACTGTATAACACACACAGTGCACAGCACTCTTCACACTGTTCTGCCATAACGCAGTTTGCACATGGATGAGTGAAAAAAAGAAACATACAATAAGATTTGCTAGTCAGGATATACAATTTAGAATAAAATGAAGTGATACTTCTTATTCCTGTCTTCCCCAAACCCCTCATATTATTTTAGGCCATTACATATGACTTGCCCTTCTGTGAAACAAGCTGTGGTCCTGAGATCTCAAGGGTTATCACTGCTTTTTGAACATGTTGTGTGGAATATGTGGTAAAATTTTATTCTTTTTTTTTTCCATCTAAAAGGTTTATAATGACTAGTTACAGTTCAAAATATAATTAATGAGGAATATAATAGGAAAAACAATAATACTCTTGTACTAATTCACTTCTGTTTCCTCTTATCTTCTGTTTTCTTCTCTGAAATCAAATGAAGTACTTGTTGGCTGATAAGTTGTAAGAGCACAGGACTGGAAGCGACTAACATTTGATAACACCTGCCTTGCATTCTAAAAAGGGGTGCTTTGTGAAACTCTTACAAAACATCAACCTGAAATGTCACAAGCTTTATTACACACATCATACATCACAGGTAGTGAGAAGAAGAGATGAGAATGCTACTAATGGCTTAAGTCCCTGTGATAGAGGAAGTTTATTTAACCAAAATGCTGGAGATACTCAGTGGATGGCTGCAACACTGAGTTGTGAGATAGCACAGAAAGTCCAACAGTCCCATCCAGTTTTATCTGGGGAGGAGAAAGACGTATTCCTCCTGCCACCAAATCTTTAGCTCTGAAAATGTGAACATGAGGCATCAAACAGGTATGAGAACAATACCACCAGGAATTAACAAGGTACAGTCCTACATCATGTTTCTAGCTATTACCAACCACCAATGACAAGGAGTTACATGGGAAAATAAAACCATAGAAGAATTATTTTCTACATAATTTCTGTTATTAGGTCAGTTGAAGATGAATTGCTAAAAATCATAGAAAACACTTTTTGATCTGGTCAAATGAGGATGTTTACCATGTAAACTTTTATATCTGAATCTAGACTTATGTCTCTGCTCAGTGGGAAGAAATAGGGATCCCATTGTTCTCAGCTTCAAGATACCAATAGTAGATACAATAAACAATGTTTTAATAGTTTAAATTTCTTTCCCTTAATCAGAAAAAAAGTCTAAAGAAATTAGGCTGAATATAGGTCATTTAAGCTAGGAAAGGTAAATCTTGGTCTAATTAAGCAGGCTGTACCTTTTTTCCAGAGGTGCAACAATGAAGATTTACTCTTGCCTCTGCTTTGTGCCAGAGTATTAATGAAACTGAAAACATAATTACAGAGAAAATTAATAAAATCAGAAAATACAAACAGAAATATTACCCGAAATCAAGAGATTTTACATTCTAATTTTATCTGAGATGTAGTTACATTATAATAACTGTAGTTGATGCCATCTCTCCTCTTTCACAGAATCCTTTCTTTGAGTGCTCCCCATAATACAAATAAACAAGAGTGGGTTTTAGGGAAATCACTATGTACAAATTAGTTTTCCAAAAAAGTAATGTTAAACTTTCCTCACCAGTTTAGTAGAACTACCAGTATTAGAAATAAGTACTAGTTGGGTCTGTTATTCTCTAAAAATGTAGATAAGGATATAGGCAGGAGACACCCTTTATTAAAATGATTTGCTGCAGCCACAGCAATTAGAGGCATGACCCTGGAGTCCTTTTTGCCTTCAGAGGCTGACAGCCCAAACACTGGAATGAAAGAGCATTTACAGCAGTGGAAAAATAACACAAAATAACACAACATTCAACTGAATGAAGTAGGAGAGGGAATAGAATAAACATAGTGTTTGTAAACGTAGACTGAATTTTGTACAAATGTGCTCTTTCTTTTTGAGATTGCCCAATAATAAATAAATTTTTAATACCAAATGCTGCTTTCTGCCTTTGAAGAGCTGCAGCCTGTTAAGGTGGCTTGCATGGCTCTCTCAGACATGAAAGAATGATGAGAATACTGGATGGCCACATGCTGCAAGGATATAGTGCAAGGGTGGAGGATGGGGGAGGTATCCCTTGTCTGGACATGGGTTACATAACAGTTTTATTGTATATCCCTTTCTATATCAATATATCCCTGCTTTTATGATAGTTTTGACTCTATGAGTTTGCAGCACGTCATGGAGTGTGGCTTTGGTGTAGGGGTCCGAAAACTGTCCCAACATCAACTCATTTAATATTATATAGTCAGACTGTGGTCCTGTTTAAGCCTTAGGAAGTGGTGTCTTCCACAAGAAGAATGAGGAAGACCTTTCCCAGTGCCTGGGAGTAGCTGCTCTTCAGGAACCAATGATGGACTTAGCAGTGCTGGGTTCATGGTTGGACTCAACAACCTTGAGGTGTTTTCCAACCTAAATGGTTCTGTGATTCTATGACTCTTGACTGTGTGGGGTGAGCAACCCATGAGCTCTGCAAAGAAGAAGGCTGACTTCTTGCAGTGCAGGCAAAGCCAGCGATGAAAGGCATTTGTGTCCAAACCCACCAATGGGCCAAGGACAAGTCCATGGTGCCAGTAACACACTGAATATCTGTTTCCTCTGGGTTGGTGTTTTCACTGAGTTGGGTAAATAAAGATTCCTTAGTAGAAGCACATGCAGCTTGACAGTGCACCATGAGTGTGCACTATACATGTGTTGTTCAGAGCTAAAAATTAAACCAACTAATGTCTGGATTTCTACCTCCACCTTGGTATCTCATATCTCTGATGTCAGTTTTCAGGAACAAGATATGCAAAGAAGGAATAACTTTTTCACACATTTTGTTGTAGATAATATTTATGGTCTTCTGTACTTTTTATTTGAACACACTGTGATGGCACATGCTGCTGTGCAGTGAAACTACCTGATCTCAGGAACTGATTATGCAAAATGAAACTGAAGCTCTGTTTTCCTGCTCCCATTATGCACCATGTTAAATGCTGATGTTTTCAGATTTCTGTGTACATATTTCACATAATTTCAACAGTTTAGCTTCAAGACATAGAGTGAAAAATAGGAGACAAGCCAAAATAATTTAATCTAGTTGGAAGGAAGGAAAAAAAATGCAGCACTACAGTAATTTGTTTTCCAATTGAAATAGTAAGTGACAGATCTTAGATAACCTATGAATTTAACCCCATAGTTCACTTTGTTCTTTTAAGACTATTGAATTGGCTTTGTTTGGTGATATAAGATAGGACATGGAATTTGCTTCAAAATTTCTGCAGCCAAAATGTACTATTTTGAAAAGAAAGTAAATTTTAGTACTGTGCTTCATGTGATGGAGTGGTCATTATTATTCATGCCAAAATTCCAAGAGATTGATTAAACTATGATAAAGGATTTCAGTTATCTGTGTTGAAATCTAAAATTAGTCTAAAATCCAAATTCACACATTCCAATCATCTGTGCAGAACCTATATTCACAGAAAAGTCATATCTCCCTGCATGAGTTCAATATCAGAGTTAGGGAGGAAAGAGAAAACCAATTTGTGCAGTCCATTACTTTATGAGAGCTAAAATATTATGTATTTGCTTAGGCTGCTTCCTAAGCTTTTTCTTAAGAATACATAGATTATGTTTGCTACAGTAAACCATTTTTCTGTAGAAGCTCAGTCTGTGGCACAAATTCAGTGAAATGGTGCATTACATGAAACTGTTTAATGTGTATCTCACTTTTTCTGACTCTAACTAACCAGTCAAATTAAAGGGATGAGGAGATAGGGCCTGTGCTGCAGCCAGTAAAACTATATTTTACTTGAAAGTTACAGAGGAAACCTGATTGAAATGTTTGTTTAAAAGAACAAAATTAGACAGATATTCAAATGTTTACCAGGGTACAGGTTGGAGTAGAAAATAAATTATTTTCTTTCATTTCTTTTCAGTTTAGTAATTGTCCTTTGCTTATTTGCTAATCCAAAGGGCACATCTTTCAGATGAACTCCTGTCTCTTATCCCTTGAAATTTATCTGATAAGAAAAGACATTTTTATCTTTGATATTGTAAAGATGAGACTTACTGGTAAAAGTGTATGGCACACCCTATTTGATTCAGCAAAACTGTTCTTACTAATTCTGATCCCTCTTCTCACTTTTATGTCAGAATTCTTGGTTGGATTGTAGTGCTGCAATTGACATTTCTGAGTTTTTGTGTGCTATACCCACTCCTGTTTCTATCTGCTCAGACTTTTCCTCCAGTCAACTGTTAATGTGGTTGCTCAATTTGCCATCTATCTTCCATTATCTGTCATTTATCATTTCTTTTCTCTCCTTATAGTGTCCTCTATGCTTATACCTACTCATATATTCACATGTGTATTCTCAGAATAGATAAAACTTTTATTTTTTTTAATCTCTATGCTAGTGATCTAGCCAATCTGCATGAAGCAGAACAGAGGTGCTCTCTGCACCTCTCTGGCTGTGTTTAGACTTATCATCTGTTATTAAGTATCATGAAATACATGGCATTGTCTATCAAATGCTGACAAAGGGCAACTGTGTACAACTGTGCCTTTCTGCGTGCAAGGGTTACCTCATGTGGACACCAGAGCAAGTGCTGTCTGTGATGGGTCTTGGACATGCATAGAAACATCTTAAATGGAGGCAGAGGTACCTCTACACAGCCAGAAGGAAGATTGTCCTGTTACATATGTGCTGCTGAAGCAAAGATGTCCAGGGTCTGATTCATGCTGATTATGTCAGGGATTGACTTTTGCCAATACTGAAAACAAACACTAGTGGAGATGAACTGCGACCCTGTGTGCAGACTTTCTTCCTGTTTAGCTGCACACCCTTGAGTACAGGGTAATCCCCACCAACAGACTGGAGCATGTAAGGAGCTGAGGTTTAATGGTTGACACTGATTGCTGATGAAACACATCCCTTTGGGATGCAGCTATGGTTGGTCACTCTTTGCCTGTGTGACCCTCTCCTTCAATGCACCAGTTGCGCTATGCTCATGATTACTTTCCCTCTGACTTAAGAACTTCTCCAGAGGGAAGCCCCAGGGGCAGGGGACAGTGTTTGTTCTGTCTCTTAAGCATCTTGCAGTCCTGTGCTACTGCACCATCAATGTCAAGGCGCTCTTCTAAGAGATAAAACATATATCTCAACAAATGCCTCCATATAAAATTTTGTGAAAAAAGTCAGAATCCACATATGCTGCTGGCAGAGGTCAATTATTGTAGTGGGGAGTCTGGAAGCAGTTCTATCTGTGCAGTTCTATGCAGTTTTCTTGATACCTATACATTATTCTCTGTGCTCTTCCATCAGTTTCAGAAATTTAAGCAGTTGGAGTGCCTCTAGGGAAAGTTTTCATGATCCTTGGAACATAGGATTTTTGCTTTGAGAATGTCCAGTCCCTCACAGCCAGGACACAGTGGAAGCCAGTTGAGAGCAGGACTACAAGGACACCTGTGTGTTAGCGATGCTGATATAATGCTGAACACAAGGTGTAATAAAGAGAATTAGGAGTTTGAACTTTCTTTAGAAAATTTGGAAATGTGATTTAAATCTCCTTAGATACAAGAGAAAATTAAATTCTGCCTCTCAAGCCCTCCACCATCAAAGCAGAGATGATTTGGCTAATGTACACTGAGAGAGGGAGAACAAGAGAATAGGAAATGGGTCATCAACAACAGCTGCATATAAAAAAATGTAGCAAAACCACCCCGTTGCTCTGTTACTCAAGTAAGTTTGATCAGTACAGGACTCTTAAACAGAGACCCTGAGGAGAAGCTGGTAGGGGAATCCTTCATTTCTGAGGTTGTGATTGGGCTTTGGCAAACTTGTTACTCACCTGAGTGGTGTTATAAGCACTTTCAGAGTCTGCACAAATGTGTTACTGGTTTTGTTTGGGAAATACTTAATTTTGTTCCCTAGGAGCTGGTACAGTGCTGTTTTTTGGATTTGGTATGACAATAATGTTGATAACACATGGATGCTTTAGTTGTTGCTAAGTAGTGCTTACCCTCAGTAAAGGACTTTTCAGTTTCTCATTCTCTACCAGGAAGGAGGTGAACAAGAAGATGGGAAGGAGGGAGCATGGCCAGTTCAGCTGACCCAAACTGGCCTAAGGAATATTCCATACCATAAAATGTCATGCTCAATATATAAACTGTGGGGAGTTGGCTGGGGGGTCGCTGACTGCTGCTGGGGGGCAGACTGAGCACTGATCAGTGGGTAGTGAGCAACTGTATTGCACGTGACTTTCTCTTGGGCTTTATCCCCTCCTCCTGCCCCTTTTCATTACAATAATAATAAAAATAACAACAATATAAATAATAATGATTTCTTTTATTTCAATTATTTAACTGTTCTTAACTCAAGAGTTTTACCTTTTTCTGATTCTCCTCCCCATTTCACTAAGAGGGGGAAAGTGAGCATGCAACTGCATGGTACTTATTTGCTGGCTGGGGTTAAGCCACAACACATGTAGAAAATGAAGGAGTGACTCTATCACTGTATACATTTGAGTCACAGGTTTTTGAAAAGCATGCTTAAGGACAGCACACCACCTCTGAACCTGGCTCTATAGTTCTCTGCAGTCAAACACAAATAGGTCATGCAATACAATTAACCTTCATAGCATAGTAAAAAGTAGAAATTCTCCTTTGAGAACTTAATCCCAAGGATCACTTTCATTTCCTCTCATAGCCATTAACTTATTTAACAATAAAAATATGTAATGTTTGAAGTGCAGTATAAATGGTACCATGATTAATTTGTAAAAAATCCCCACCACTACAACAAAGATATATTATTCTTTTGGGATGAACATGATCATTTTTTGTACAAAAGGAGACTCTGCTCCATAGAAGTAGAAATTGTTCTAATTGAAGTATCTACTTAGTTAAAACGTATCATTGACAACATGAGTCAGAGCTGCCATAGGTCTATAAGGAAACAAAAGGGGAAAATACATGGTCTTTACCCTGCATTCCCTGGCAGCACTAAAGCCAGATGATTTTGAGTGTGTAAAGAAAAAAGTGTTTTGGGGCATGTGTTGTTACATCTACACCAGTAAATAAGTCAAGAGGGGGGCACAGGTTTGAAGACTGTCTCATGACTGTTTGCACCCTTCCTGGCACAGCTTCAGCTCTTGTGACCTGGCACTCTCAAGTGGCACCAGCCTAGGGCTGATGAACGGGAATATTTCCAGAAGGAGGCTGGAAATGTGTCCCTCCTGCTCATGAGGGAAGAGAGTTGTGCTTTGTGCATGTTAGAGGAACAATGCTGCTTGGCTTTGGGTCAGGGACTGCTCCTTGGTTTGTTTTATTACTAGCAAAGGTCTAGCCTCAACTTGCATTTCTGCTGTCATCTTAGCTTGGACTTGTGCCTGAGCCCAGTCTATTCTCTTGTCCACAAAATTCTGAGTAGTGGCTTGTGGTCTGGCTCTTGTCTAGAAGGAACCAAAGGGGGAAAAGAAAGCACAGAGAGTGGGACTGCCTCATCCTTCTGCTCTGCCCTCATAGATGGTACTAGTATAGCTGGCACAGTCCAGCTGGTTGTAGAAAAAGGAGTGAAATGGTGCTTTCTGATCACCACAGCCTGAACCTATCTTACTCTCTCAGCCATCCCTGGCTCCTCAAATCTCAACTCATGCAATCGAACATCCTACACATTTAATAGCACTGTGGTATTTCTGGAAGACTGCAAATACCTCAAGGAGCATATACTTTCTCTGAGTTGCAGACTAATCTGACCATATTCCAGTGATGACCCAAATACCCTATATGATTTTGGTGTTGCAAACAGTCCAGCAGTTTTATGTTTTCTTACTGTGGGAGGTTTTTATCTGTGTATGAAATGGTTTCTGTGGAAGAATTCCGAAAAACACAACAGAATGGGTGAAGTGGTACAGAACAGATATAAAGTAATCAGTGTGATGACTGGTCCCTCTATACCCAGACAGATATGTCTTCATAAAATCATTTTGTCTGAATTTTCTCCTGTAGCCCCTATGACTACATTGTTCCTTTCAGTGTAAACCATTCTGTCCTTCCATTTAGATGTCACTTACCCTTCAGTAGGCAAAATTTTTGAAAGCAGTCTGTGTTTTAACTTGGATTTAATGATTACTGGAGAGGACTGCACAGAAACAAGAACCTCAAGCACTGACACAAGCAGGTGCTTAAGGAAAGGGTGTAAGAGATATGGGCAGCTTCCAGCAAACAACTATTAAAGGACTATGTGAACTTTAGGTTGAGTATCATATTAAATTTCTAGCGATGAATTTATGATTCACAAATCAGTTTTTTTCACCTTCTTCTTAAGCCCCTTTTTTAGATATTGTGGATTAATTTTATAATTTTTTTAAAACAATCATTGTATATCTTAAAAGTGAAATATATGTCCTTCTAGGTAAGCTGTATGTTTTGTTCCATTTCCTCAGTAGGTGAAATTTTATGGAAAATTCTTCCATATCAGCCGTAGTTTATTTTATGAGTTCAGGGTATATTTTTAAAGAGAGAGTCTTACGTGGAAAGAATTTGTGTTCTACCTACAGCAGATTTACTACTGACATTAGAAACACATCACCAGCACAACCTGTAACCCTGACATTTTCATTAATCCCCTGCAGTTAATTCCACTTGTGGGGAATTAATTGTACCATCAAATTATTTAAACAGGGTCTTAACATCTCAATATGACCTCCTTGCTTCTATTTTGAATTCAGATGGGGGAAAGTGTCTTTTAAAAACTGTGATGAAATCTCCCAAATATGTAATAATACATAAACTCATTCCAGAAGAAGGAGACAGAAGGTCTGCAGTCATACATAAAAGAGTGTATCACATTACCTTAATGATACCTAATCAGCAGACCTAAACAGTATATCTGAAGCAATTAAGTTATATCTGTAAGATATGAAGCAATGTTAAATTTGTGTGAGATGCTAATATTTCTCATGGTTGTGAACAATGGCAGTGAATGGGAAAGTGCATGAGCTTTGCGTGCTCTAAGGAAAAGCAATTAGATTCTGCTTGCCTGACACAGAAATTGTTCCTTCTCATAATATTATCCTCGACATATATAGTAACCAGGGGATAAACCACTGAAAGGAACTTGATCAACTCCCTGTTGTAGTCAGTGAGTGTTTTATCCAGTATTGAGTTTTCTTCTCCCTTTCTTTGGAGTTTTAAAATATTTGCTGTGATTGCAAAAGATTGCAGTTGGTGGGTTATCAGAAGAGCAAAATTTCACTCCTTGGCTGAATCTCCAAATAGCTGAAGTCCAAAAGACGATGATACTAATTTCAATTTAGTACTTCCAAAGATGCAAATTTTCCTAAATCAATCCTAATCTGAGGTAGAAGAAAACTGGAAATTGATTAATTAATTTTACATTAAGTCCATTATGAGCAAGTAGAGATATCAATAATACTTTCAGGTATGCTCTTTGTTTACATAGACATAATTTGGAGTGTCCTCACTGTATTTTATTTCTAGCCCTTTCAAAGTCCCCTGTAGTTCTATGGAGAGATGCAGGGCTGGGAGAAATTTCTTAAGAACACATATTTTTGATCAGTTCTTAGAGGCAGCTGAGAACAACACTTTTTTTGTTTGTTTTCTATAAAATATTTTACAATAAATTGCAAGGGTCTTCGTATAGTCTTGCAATTATCCCATGTGAAGTGCTTAGCTTTCATCTGACTATGAATGAGTTCACATAGATCACAAGAAACCCTGCAAATAAGGATGACTTACATGGAAGTCACAAGAAGGGTTAGGCTGCTTAAACAAGTGTGTAGTGCCATTTTAGTTGCTGTAGGGCCATGGTAGGTGCAGGCACAACACAGGACCTACAAAATATTTGTATCTTTATAGTCTGGCAGTGAAAATCCAGGCAGGGCATCCCAAGACATCCCACATCACACTAGGTGCCTATGTTCAGGCAACTGACTTTCACACCAGATTCTGCACAATGTCTTTGTGTTCTTCCAGAATTCTTCCTGTCCTAGACCAGGTGTCTGAAGAGTGTAATGGTTTGCTCTCCACAGAAATCTATCTTTCTCTACCCACAGTAGCGACTACTTATTTTCAGGAAAGGATGAAGGCTTATACTAGAAACTTACTTGTAGATGGCTAAATTTAATGGAAATTAAATGGAGAGGGTAATAGTATTCCACAGCACATGCCCATTCATGAAAACACATTAGGACTCCTATAGAAGTCTCAATTATCCATATTCTGCAATTCCAGTTTGAAGACTGGCAGATATACTAGCAAGTAAGAGTTATTTATACATTTGGTGTTTTAAGTTAGTGTTCAGCTTAATTGCAATATTAATGCTGCTGGAGCAGAATGAATATTCCTTAGAAGACAGTAGCAGAGATTTACTTCTATTCTCCTTCAGCTCTGGCTTGGAAAATCCAGTCAGGCTTGCTTAGTTGCCATTCGATTGCGGGACTGTTACATTTTATTTTCTTTAATTCTGGATGTGAGCAAGCAATACGGTGGAAAACAAATTCTTGTCAGATACCAAGAAGTGAAAGTCTGTCCCCCAGGAGTTAGGGAATACCGATTATTGTTTTACAATTGCATCAAGTGTTCAGTATGTTAATTGATTGGACCACAAAAAAAAAAGTTCATTTCAGAGGCTGACAAAAATGATACCAACTGGCAGAGATTATAATAGCAGGTTTTGAACATCATAACCTGATTAATTTGGAACAATGTAAATTGCAAATAAATTTGCTTGTTAATTCTATTCAAATTACACTCTCTTCCAACTAACATAGCATACTATATGACAGAATGAGTTCTTCTGTCTGTCTTTAGTTCAGATGAGAAATTAGTTCTACTACAAGTTATATAATAGAAGATTAGAATCATCATACAGTCCTTTATTTTGCCTAGTTTTCATTTTTCTCAACTCTAAAACCTATCTTCCTGGTTAAACAGAATAAACTGGGTGCCCAGTGACCTCACGCAGAAAAAAGAAATTAAGACAAAAAAGGTATTTAATTTCAACTATATTTTTTACTGTTTGAGACTAAAAATTTATATATTTCATCTAAGTGAGACGATCTATATTTACTCTATAGAGGCAGGAAATTCTGAAACAGTAAGCATGATTAATTCTGTTGTGGTGTGACTCCTTCTCTTTGCTGACTAGGGAATATATTTTATAACCAGATTATGGCTAGAGATTGTCTCA
>JAOXXN010000001.1:38070684-38087465 GCA_026770055.1 Myrmophylax atrothorax | reverse complement strand
GATTTTTGTATCATTGTAGGCCTTATACTACAGACCTTGGCATGAGTTAGGTTTTCATTCAACTGCCATTCAACTCTTAGGGTGTGTCTATCCTTACACATACTTCAGCTCATTTTGACTGCAACAACTTGAGAACCAGCATTGCAAAGGCATCTGCATGACTTCTTAGTCTTAAATGATAAATTCATGACTACTAGGTATGTGTAAGAGTTAATTAGATCAGACATTTGTCAGCCTGAACATTACTGCAAGATGCTTTTGAATTGCACAACATGCAATGTTCCATCCACAGATTGTTTCCACAGATAGAAGATAGCTTAACAAGTACAAGTGACTAAGTGATACTGCCTGTCTTTGAAAGGTATTTCATGCTGGAGAATGTGAGGAGATGACATTGAGAGGGTTAAAGAAGCTGATCTCAGCAGTCCAGGAGTTTGCTTTTGACTATATCAAGACAACTGCAACTGCAAGGCTGGAGAACACCAGACTTCTTCAACTGAGAAGCTCATACATGATCATTTATAGGGCTGACAGCCAAAGACACATAGCATCTTTCTGGAGACCTCTGAGGAGGGGACACAACCTCCTCAATGGACCCTTACACTGCTGTGAGATGGCCCACCCCAGCTTCATAAATGATAGTCTGACATTGACACTGTTCAGACTTCTATGGCTGGAGATTTAGCAGTTTGTCACATCAACATAAACTTGCTTCTCACAACATTAACAAACCCTGAGGTCTTGCTTTAGGTTTTATGTACTCTAGAGGCATATGTTGGGCAAGAGCTTTGGGCTGGCTTTGCTTCAAGTAAAGTTTGGGACATACAATCCTTGCTAGATATAATTGTTATGGCTGCACAAACTGCAGCCTCCATCCTTCATTTGAGGCCCTGAGTACACATATACATTAAAAATGTGTATCAAATATGACATCAAACATCTTGTGTTCATTTAATCTTCATCATGCTACCCAAAGAGATGGTAGATGCCCCATCCCTTGAAACATTTGAGGTCACGTTGGATAAGGCTCTGAGCAACCTGGTCTGGTTGAAGATGTTCCTGCTTATAGCGCAGCAGTTGGAGTAGATAACCTTTCAATGTCCCTTCCAACAAAAGCTATTCTATGTTTCTATGATTATTAAACATATCCATTTCACACATAAGCTGAGATGGTTTTGTTACATCTCAAAGCTATAAACCCCGTCTGCATGTAAGGTTTCGGTCTCATTTCTTTCTACCTTAAATTACTCCAGTGGGCAAAATTATAAATAGTTTCTGACTTTATTCAGTTCAATGTTTATACAGTTGCATTAAATACACACACACATAGTACAAGCAAGACAAACCATTATTCTTCAACACATTTCCAAACTCTACTTAAAATACTCACAGAGACATTGAAGTTCAGCAGGGGGGAAGAATGACAGCTTGATGTCTAAGAAAGACATGATCCTAACTAACTCCTGCTGGCCATTTTTTTGATGAATGCAGGATCAAGACAACAAACTTTTTAGTACAAATAGCAGCTTATGCTTTTCTTGATGAATGTGCTGTTTCACGTTTATGATGTCTCCATAACAGTCTTCACCACATTGTTCTGTTTAATCTTTGTTCTATAAAACAGAGCATGCCTCGTTATGTGCTAAACCCCACTAAGTGTTGAACTCCTCCTTGGAGTTTATGACCATTCTAAACTCCCTCCCAAAAGTAAAGCAACTTCAAGCTTCCCAAAACTCAGGAACATTTCGAGACCCTTTCCCCTGCAGGTGGTAGATAGAAATAAATTATTATTTGTTTAATACTGGGCATGTTTTTGCAGCAGTGGAAAACTAGACATTGGAAACTTAAATTCCACAGTTTCAGTTTTGTTTGTAAAAAGCCTGCCACATTAACTCACAGCACCTCAGAAGGTCCACTTGAATATGACAGAAAGGTGTATGCTTTCTATGTGTTGATAGCTGGCTCATTCTTGAATTTTTCAGTCAGCCAAACCCTCACTCATTTATCTGAAATTCTCAGGATGTTTTCTTTACATAAGAGCTACAGAACTAATGTTACTGAACGTTTGCATAAAAATTGCAGCTGCAAGGAATTTACTACACTGTTTCTCTTAGCATTATACTTGTTTTCTCCACAGACTTAGGACAGCTTTCCATAGGTACTCTTGAATTTTCAGAGACAAATAATGCATTTATATATCAAATTATTTCTATTGGTGGCTCACATAAATAAAACCTGAAAGTTATCAACTACATCAGCCTCTACATGTCACAGACATCTGGTAAGTTCCATTTTATTGAGTTAATAAAAAAAAATATATATATAATGCTTTACAAGCACTGCTGTCTCATGTTAAGATTGGTAAAAGTAGTCTTGGATGAACCAGGGACAATTTTATTCCACTTTCAAATTCCTTCTTTTTAGTGCTGAAGTTGACAATTTCTTATAGTTCCAGAATCTCTGCTGGCTTTTTTGTATGCAGCTGTCACACTAAAATTTCTCAAGGCTTATGTCCTTACCTTTGTCTTTCTGTTCATATTTCCAGTACTTAAAAGACCCAGACTGAAGATACAAAGCTACTACTTTCTATTACTTTGGACAAAAAAAAAAAAAAGAAGCCATAAGGTACCTTGTGCCTGTTAAAATTATAGCTTTAGAATAAATTAATGCTTCAAGCAATTAATACGGTGAAATGACTTTAGTCTGCCAGACTGACCTCAGTGAAACTTTTATTTCATTATTGGGTTGTTCCAATTTCATGGTTGTTTCATGTTCACCCTTATCAGATCTTCCACATCAACTCCTGTTGTTGCTCAGGCACTTTAACAAGATTTCTCTTTGGTGTGAGGGCTGAGACCAGCAGGTGGATTTGAAGGACCATGGGCTGGAGTTGCTAGCACAAATACCTGCTTATTTTTCAGGAATAACCCACCTTTATTCTGGCTTTCTTTAAATAAGCCAGAATAAAACAATACATGTTTTTTGAGAATTAGCTTCAAAACCAGATTCTACAATTGTGGCAGAAACCATGCTCAACATCAAAGTAGAAATATTTCTTAAGGTAATAATTTTTAAGTCTTACTGTAAAATATCAGCAGAACTTCTCTTTTTGATAAATATTTCCATAAACCAACAGTATGTGAAAAAAAAGTTTTAAGTAAACCACATATTTTATATCTTTTAAGCTGGTGGGAGCAGAAGTGTCTATTTGGTCTCATTTGACATAAATCCTCCATTTATTTTAGCATTTGATTTTGAATCCTCTTTTTGCTCTGTTTTCTCGACATCTGTCTTTGTTTTGACACGGTGTCTTCTGTAAAGACGGTACCCTGAGAATCAATATATTGATAGTATTAAATAAAGAAATCATAAAAGTTGCCTGAAAAAGATACTGTAGTAACATGCAACATTTTCTTTCCTTATACTGCTAAAACATTCCAAAATGTCCAGAAAATTCCTTTAAAGTTTTGTTTAAATACTTTGTGTCACTTATCACTAGAAAACAATTATTAGGAATTTTAAAAGTTTAAATTCTGCATTTGGAGTTTGGTTGCTTTGTGTTCCTGTAGTGTGCAGTGACTTTTGAAAACACTGCTAATCATCCTTGGGAAGCCATTGGGGACTTGGTTGGGTCTGAGGGACTGACCCTTACCTCTACGTGAGTCCTACTTGTCGGGAGCTGGGACAAAGTTCTTCATCTGTCCCTGTTCCATTTCCTGACAGAGAGGATGGCTGGTTGGACAGTGGGAACTTGATTGTTACAGCTGGTTTTATGTGGGTCCTGACCCTTGCTAGGTTAGTTGTAGTAGCAGCAGTGAAACTGAGGAGAGGTGTATGTGGGAGGAAAAAAGGGACCTTTACCTCTAAGGGAAGATATTTTCTCACATTATTCATGAAGCTGGTGCCTGTTCTGTCAACAACTGGTGGGAGGGCGAGTTTGTGCATGGTTGTGGGGATGGCCCTGCTGGGCAGCTGCATGCCCAGACACCCTGGATCAGTAGAAGAAGATGCATTTGCCCTTTCTTGGTCAAAGGTAATAACAGTACTGTGCTCAAGGTGTTCTCACATGCCCAGCTTTAGGTGGTGGTTATCGCTTCCCTTGTGCTGAAAAAAAGGGTCTTTCAAATCTTGAACTAAACCTGGTATATTCCTGGTTATGTGCAGGGCACAGTGCAATGACAAATCTCAGTAATCATTTGGGTCATAATTTATTGAAATGTTCTGAATTTGATTATTTTTATCCCTTCTTGTTTTCTCTATATGCATGAAAAATTAAACTGATAATAATAACTGTAGTGTTATAATAGAAAATAACTATACCTCCTAAAATTAGCAGTGCAAACAACAGCTGGAAAATGCTGTAGATGAGTGGGAAAGTAAACATCAGTTCAAGTTGTTCAGGACTGAATGAGAGCTGTACTATAGTTGAACATAGCTGAGTGTTTTGCATGCCTGTTTCCAGAGACACTGTACGACATCTAAAGGGAATAATACAAAGACAGTTGTGAAATAGCAGCCTGTGGGTCCTTATGTTTTTTAGTAATCTGGATAAGCAAGCAACATACAGTAACGGATAACTAAGAAAATTGAAACCTTCAGCTCACACAGTTAACAAAACACTCCACAAGTCACACTGATCAGCACCAAATCACACATTTCAGCAGTTGTAGAGTGATCCCCATTCAAGCCACATATGTGGCACTCGGTCTCCCTTTCTTGTAATGATGTTCTAAATTGTAGACTGCTGCATCTTCATGAGAAGTTTTACCGAAGTCCCAACCCACTTACAAGTCCGGTCTGTTTTACATGTCTGAAGTGCAAGATATTGGCACACAAGAGGAAGACATACAAAGGATTGGAAGTAATGCTATAATCAGAATCTGTGATAAAGATGCCCAAGAAAAGTTTTATCTTCACATGGTATTCGGATACAGAATTGGAGAATGACTGACTGTAACATAACTAATGTTTAGGGACCATACCTCCTAGCATTGATTACTCATTAAATAAAACCTTTTTACATAGCTGAAAAAAGACTATGGGTCTTTGTCACAGAGATTTCCATACCTGTGCCAAGACAGACCAGCTATGCGAGCCAGGAAGAATCCTAAAGAATAGCCAGCTGCTGGAAATATGGTGCCAATGATCCATAATTTGGGTGAGATAATCCAGGAGCCTTTGTAGAGTATTCCCCCAACCACAGCGATGAGCACGATGAGGATTGCTCCCACAATGGAACCAACCTGTGAAGGGAAAGAGGAGGCACTGTGTGAATAAGAGACCCCAATGAAACTTAATGACAAAAAATGGTGTCAAACATGCCTGTGAGTGTTCCTGGGTCACTGAAACACCTTATAAACATAAAACTTAAGGTTTACAACAATGCAATTAACAGCAGAAAGGCAGATTAGATAGCTGCCATTCTTCCCAAACAGGAGACATACAAATATACTTCAAGGTGTGACTACAGATACAGATCAAGGCCCAGCTACAATAGTTATTTATAGCAGATACCTGGAAAATGAGTCTTTTGAAGCTATGGCTATAATGGTACTTAGAACTGAGAATTAAAATAATTTCACAGGTATGGTGTAAATGAGTAATTTCCCCAGGGTTGTTGGGAAACTGACAGCCTAATAGGTAGAATAATGCATTTTCCTCCCCATCCTTGGGCAATCACACTCTGGGTCTTCATACAGCGTGTGCTACCTAGACACTAGATGGCTAACAAGTTAGTGATAGGAAATTATTTGCCAGGTACAGGGGTAAATCTTTAACATGGCTGAAAATTGGTGCTTGTAAACTGGTTGTGAGCTTATATAGCACTTAATCGCTGAAGTTGGATTTTACTTCCTGTAGCTGAGTGTACTGGTATCTTTACTGCTGCTTGCCAAAAAAAAAAAAAAGGCATAACTCTCTTCTTAATACCCAAGTGAAACGCCTACCATTATGGCATACGATGCCAGGGATCTCAGTGATAGACTTAGGCTAAGCTTAGGAGAGCCTATTTCTCAGCTAAAACATGTATTCCCATTGATCTGGCTTCATCAGTCTTTGGCTGAAGCCTTTTTAAGATCACTGAGTGAACAAGTGCTTTTGTTTGGCTGAGCTATTAACCACACACTCCTAGGACGAAGAAACATGGTCTGGCCATGACAAGCTCTTCTGTTTCCCCTGGCACACTGTTTTTGTGCTCTTATCTCAATTTCTCACTATATGGGCCTTAATTTGACAGCTACAGTTCAGTCTTCCCTTGATGCTTCCTCAACCTACATAAAGCAAACTCTCAATGGACCCTTCTGTGGGTTGCTCACCCATTTGGTAAGAAAGAGGATGAAATGGCACTTTGCTGAGAGATCAGGTTCTCATGTGAGTGCAAGTCCGTGCTTTTCACTCAACTGATTAAACAGAAATAGTACAGTTTTGAAATCAGCTCTAAATAGTATCCAAGTTCATAATAAGATGTGAGTGCATTTAAAAATACATTATAAGCTAGCAGTTTAAGAATGAATTGACTTAAAAAGGCATTATTTGTGTTCTGTGCTGCCTGAACTGACAGTAATAAAATGATAGCAAAAGATAAGTAGAATAACAAGTGGCCAGACTAGTTTTCTTTTTAAAAAATTTAGATAATATATCTGTTGACTAAGAAGGGCTAACAGAGGCCAAGAGTGCTCAGCATATCTGACAATCTCTTTAAATCAAACCCCAGTGTTCAGAATGTTAATTTACTATTACCTTAAATGCAACTAAATTATTATTATTTTGATGAGAATAGTTTTTGCCCAAAACCTTATATTTTCGATGAATCTGAAACCATCTTGCAAAGATAGCTGTATTTTGTGAATGAATTTGTTATTTAAGCGTTGAAATATTTTCAATCTTTTTTTTTAATAAAAATGGACTTCACACTCAAAATTGAACCACAAGAAATCAACACTCTGGTTTAAAATAAGAAATATTTTTTGACTCAGAATGATGTTATTTTGTATTGTTTTACAGAGAAAAAACTTATTCCAGTTTACCTGAATAATTTTCCTTCCAAATTCAGTTTACATTATATACTGATCCCAATTACTAACATAGTTGTAGCCAAAGACAAAGGTAGGCTCTTTAGATGATGATGTTTTCTAATAATGTATGCAACTCATGTGGGTTTGCGCAGGGGAAAAGTGTCACATTTCTGCAGTGTCCGATTTGTTTTCTGCTGAAATCTTCCCAGCTCTTATGAAGTTGGATACTAATACTATGAATAGCAAAGTGGTGCCACTGATTCCATATTTGCCCATAATTGCTTATGCTTCAGCCTTATATATATCTCCTACCTTAAGTATGATTTTTGCTTTACTAGGCCATTTGTAGTTAACAAGTATTCCAAGCGAAACAGGAACTACAAGAGCTACCAGAGAAATTCCTGTGAAAAACAAAAGAGAAGTTAAGCCCAAGTATGATGCAGAAGCCCCTGACAGGACAGACACTGTGCAGCACGGCTGGGAGCATGGAGCTACCCTTCAGAGGACGTTTCTGGTATGCATACCTCATGCACACTCTACCCACACCTGCCCATTTGCTTTTCTATAAGGTCTGTTATCTTTGGCAGCCTGTTGAAGTAATTGCCATTCTGCCGAGCTACGTGCTTATTCACCTGCATCAGAGAAGCAGACAGAAATTTGAGTGTGCTAATCATCACTATCCTGTGATGTGAGTAGCTATATTAAATGTTCAATTTTTTCTGCAGGTGTTTCGCTACTGTACGATATCAATAACTGGTTTAGAGCTTCCTTTGTTTTGGCCTTCCCCCTCTAGTATTTATTTTGAAAGCACAAGCAAAGTATGTGATTTTTTTTCCCCCAAGGACAATGGGAAGTGAAATTGAAGAATATGAAAGTGATTCTGCTGGCTTTTAAGATTAGCACAACATGGAACTGCACTTGATAAGCACTAGGGCCACAGCTTTGCAGACCACTGGAGCATGTATTTCTAAATATTTCAACTATTTTCTCTTTGTAGCTGGATGTGATTTTTGACAGGAAGTCAAATGAAGCCACTTCTGGTGGTGCAGATTGCAGCTTTTCAAAGAAACTCAGCAGTTTTAATCACTTGCTTGATTATCCACTTGTGCTTAAGTATTTTGCCAGATTATGGCCTCAGCATTTAGCACTTTGCAGGATTGTGGCTTAAAGCTGTCACAAACACTTTCAACCAGGAGAAGCAGCTATACCTACATGAATTGTTCTACATTTCTTACCCCAGTACCACACAGGTCTCAAAATCATTTGGAAAGAAAAACATGCACAATCTCATGATAAATATCTGTACACTATTTATAATGGCTTGAAGTCTTTCTTCTGCAGAGCTGTGGATTATGTGAAGTAATTTCTGGTACCTAATTCCCATGGAGGTTATTAGAAAGTAGGAAGATGAGTATTTTTAGAAATCTGAGGTAATTTCTTCCTGACTGTGCAGAATGATGGTATAGAGGTGGTTGTCACTGGAGGGAGGATAATCAGAAGGGCAGCTGGTTCACTGGACTCACCAATGCTGTCATAAGGGAGTACAATTGCATCAGAATCAGTCCACATCTTGGTGTAAATAAAGAGGCAAAGTGGCATCATTCCCATTGCAAGCAGTGTGGAGCAAGTTGTCATGCTGATGCTGCAAAGAAATTGGTTACAGTGATGGTTCATCTCATACTACCCCATAGTCTTTCTCATTTTCTTATTACCACTTCACACCTTATGAAATGTTGGGTAAGAAATGCTGCTGGCTACAGCCAATTTATTCTGTATATCAGGTTGGAAACAAACTAAACTAAAGGAATGGCTGCTGCAGAAAAGAAAGGAACATGAAATATCAAGGTATTCTGCAGCCACATAACCATAACTTTTGGTGCAAACGAGGTGGCCAGCAGGAAGGTCTGTTGGCAAGTCTGTCTGCACGCTGCCTGTCTGGCTGGTTTCTAAGAGGATGGCAAGCTGGACAGTGCTAGAGACGGACATCGAATGAAGCTTTCCATTACACTAGCAGTTATAGAGTGTTAAAATTTCACTCTGAATTCAACAACATAAAGAATTAATTCATCATCTAGGATGTTTGATGGAATAAAATTCCCTTTTCTGGCTTGTTTTCCTCTTGGTCAAAGAGTAGGTGCTGAGAATTGCTCAGTGAATCTTAGCAAAGTATTGTTGCTTCCTTTGGGCAAAGATATTTCTTTTTTCTGATACACCTTGTACATTCTGCAACAGAAATGAAGAAAGAGGAAAAGGCAAGACATCCAAGGAAATGAGAAGACCCAGAATCCAAGTAGACTATGAAAATTATGCCTGCAAATCATATTTTCTGACGTAAAATTACTGAGAGAAGGTTCTATTTAAGAGATTTTGGAAGCTTCCTGCTGAGACTCACTTTGATTTCTGTTTTGTGCTGCCTGTCCTCAGAAAAGGGACTACTGACCCTTACCCACAAGCTGGGCAGATCCAGAGAAATCTAGAACAATTGATACAGAAACCACAGTAATATCTGTATTAATTTTGGTTCCTGTCACTCTCTGCTTTAGAGCCATTGAATAGGATTCTGCAGAAGCCTCTGGCAAGAGAGTTCTGACAGAAGTCTCCTACAGAGAAAAAGAGTCGTGTTACAATTCCGGTCTGATGAAGCCCCAAATGGATAAAAAAGATTATTTTTCCTGCTTCTCTATTTTCTGCATCTTTATACTGTCTCTGAATGTATATCCTTCTCCAAAGTCTGACTATCCTCTAACTCCAGTCCCTGTGCTACAGAAGCAGTTGTTCTTGTTAAATATCAAGGGATGTCTCTGTGGGAAGCATTATAGAAGGTATCAGCTGGGTCTGAGTTACTATGAAAGGTATGAAACATCACATTTCACATCACTGTTATTATAAGACTAATTATAAAACTAATTCCTGCTCTAACTTGTGGTCTATTTGCACAGGGATGCTTTGAAGCAGGACTGTAGACAATGGTCACGGATTTTAATGTATAAACATAAAATATTTCTAGTTAAAAACAAAACGTTGTCTGATAGGATGGGAAGGCTATAACAATGTGGTGATTTCAGAAACCAGCCACACTACTTCTAATGTTATTCTCCTACAGAGAACAGAAGATGCTTGCACTGACAATCTGCTGTACCTCCCATATCCTCCAGTCCCTGCAACTTTGTCAGAAAGGTACTGACCAAAAACCTTTGACTTCTTAAGGTCTTTACCTGAAAAATGACCTTTTAAAGGCATTTCCAATTTACTTCACCCTCTGCATGGAATAGAAACCTTACTCAAATCTATAGAATTACAAATCTAATTTTTTTACCATTGATTTCAGTGGTGCAACTCTGAACAATACAGAGCTGAGAAAGCATAGTTTAGCTCAGTGTATCATTCCAAGGAGAGACTGGAACAGAATGTCAGACTTGTGCTGGATATCTTTCCATCTGTGGTTTATTAGACCTGTATTAATTGAAATTAAGTGCCTTACAGATTCTTAATATCATAGGTCTTTCCTCTACAGTGAGGAAGTTGATGATTAGCAGAGGTGACCTCATACATAATTTTAAAGCTGGTATTACATTAACACCTGTATATGACAGAAAAGCTCACTATTTTCAAAGGATGGAAAAAATGTCATATTAAAGCTACAAATATTAACATTCTTAGTCTATTCACCCTGGATCTACATCTTTTTTACTTGTATTATTTTTTCCATTTCTAGTTCAGAGTGACATATGATAAATTGGATGAATGCTCCAATTTATGTTACTCTGTGGGAAAGAAGAAATGATCCTGTTCATTTTAGAGCAAAGTAATCACAATATAAAAACAAGAAGATGGCTCATTTTTAAAGGCTCTTAATGAACCTCCCGTGGAATTTGCATCAAGAGTAGAGTTCACTTCTACTGTGTGTTTGGTGTCCTAGGTCATGTTAGATGCCTTATGGATCTGCTTCTGAGTTCAGAGCACCCTGTCACTGAGACCATCACACTTTGCCACAAAGGAGTTTTTTCATTGCCCCACTACGTGGGCTTGCCTTATGTAGTGGCTTCTAGCCTGCAAAATAGTCCCTCAGTTTGAAGACTTTGCATAAGGTTCCAGGAGCAGATAAAATTATCACAAATTATATTCATTTGTATTAGTTCCCAAAGAGAAAATCAATGCCTGTCTTTTCATTGTATTGAACACAAAAGAAGGGAAAGTATTTTTCCACAAGTGCTCTTTTTGAAGAAACATTATTTCAAGAACCATTGCATAGCCACTATTTTGCACAGAGGATGCTTATCCCAAATCCTGTGATTTTTTTTTTTAACTTAGGAGAAAAAAAAAGTAGTTCTAACTTGGGCAAGGTTTTCCTAATCTTTAGTATCTTAGCTGTCTTCCTAAATGTTATTTGCTGCAGGATCTGAAGTTTTACAATAAAGACATTTTCTAATGTACACAGTTGTGTTGTGATATCTTCCTCATGAATTCCCAATGAACCAAGGATACTTGTTCTTCTGCTTATACTTACTGCTATTAGAGTAACTAACCATCTTTACAAGAAGAAACCTCCACCATGCATGTGCTAGGAAGCTAAGAAAAAAATCAGATAGATGAGACAGTCCTTTTCAATATAGAGTCTACAATGTAAGGAGCTACATAAAGTATATAGAGAATGACTGGTCTTACCTTAAGTCCATGTCTCCATCCACCCAGTAGGCGATGACATTGGAGGCTGTGCCTCCTGGACAGCATCCCATGATCAGCACCACGACAGCTTGAATAGGAAGGATGTTAAAGGCCAAAGACAGCAAGAAGGCCGTGAGAGGCATAATTCCAAACTGGCAAAGGAAACCCACAAAAATACCCCAGGGTCTTTTTATGTGGCCCAAGAAATTCTTAATTTCCACATTGCAGCCCATGGAAAACATCACCAAAGCCAGCATAATTGTTAGAACAGTACTTAAAACTACGCTCAGAGTTTCATTAAAATTATCTTCTGGTAATACACAAGATGTGCCATCACAAATAGTAGCATTTTGTGGACAAGCCGTGGAGTTTTCTGCCAAAAAGCTACCCTTAAATTGCTGTGAAAGAAGGTACGTCTGCATTTTGAAATATAGAACTGCTCAGTACATCTGAGGTAAATTTCCAAGCCTGTGTAAATGGTTGTTTGTCAGTGACTCCTTTTAAATGATCAAGGAAGCAATAAAGTGCAATAAATGTTTGAACACTCTTACTGTTCTTGAGGGGTTTGGCACAGTGCTGATTCATCCAGTTATAAAAGTTGCACTTCCTCGGTGTGGTGACAATTAATCATTTATTCATATGATAATGAGGAATCTCACATCAAGAGAATAGCTGTGTTAATATTTAAGGGTGTAAAAGAGGCTTGTGGTGTTGTTGAGTCCACAAAATGAGAATCACAGGAGGAAGAGAACATTTAGACATCATTCTTTGAATTTCTTGCATGCCTTCAGGAGAGCTGCTCATGCATGCCATGTCACTGACACTGCAGAGGTCTGTGGGGTGAGTGACCGAGACACAAGAAACCATGAGAAGAAGTCTTGAGACATGATTTGAAGCTTCAACTCCTGCTAATGGATGCAAAATTCACTATGACACACAAGCTCATTTAAATGAGGTGGATTCTTCATTTCTGGTGGCATGAAGATTTATGGTCCTCCTGGCACCTGTTGCCAGGTGCAGCTGGTGCAGTCACACTTTACTTCAGCTTGAAATAGAAGTGGTGGACAGTGAGAGGGGGAATGTGGGGTGGTGAGTCCAGAGGAGGAAGGAAACATGTTCTCTGAGTTATGCATTGGGAGTGGAGAGCAGGGCAGTGGGGCTGGCATACTATTGTGAAGCCTTGGTACTCAGTCAAAGCCAACCATATCCCCTTCAGTGCCACATGTTCAGCATCTGCACTGGGGGTGAGTTGACACAGACAGGCAGACAGAACAACCACAAAACCATGGCTGAAATGCAAACAGTAAGTTTGTTTCATCACCTTACTAACTGCTGGATCCCACAGCAGCACCTGGGCAGACACACAAGAGGGAAAGCAGCACCATTAGGCTCAGTCCATCCTGACGGGTGGCAGGCCTGCTGTTTGCACCAATTTATGAAGGGCCCATGCGCATGTACTTTACCACCCTGCTGTGATCTCCCTTATGCTTTTTATGATCTTTGAGCTTTGATCTCTCTCCCAAAACAAGGAGCTCAAGCATGTCCGTGAGAATGCCTCCAAGTCTCTGTAAACACCTATGTTATCTACACACAGAGATTCTACTTCTCAAAACTGACAGAGGATAAACAGGAGTCAGCATAATATATGGGGTTTCCCATACTAATATTTTCCAGGCCTCAGCATTCTCTATTGCAAGGGCACTTGAATGAATCTACCATCTTCTTTGCCATTCTTCCACTTTTAACCCTTTCCTCCCAACAGGAGGTGACAGTGCAGATCCTCTTTTGTGCCCAGTGTGCACAAAGGTTAGGAGACAGGTTTTTGTGCCTGGCTTTCATATGGCTTGCTATTCTCTGTCATTCCCATGGCTCAAACGGGATGAGCAGTTAGGGTAGGGCAGCTTCCTTGGGATCTCTTTCAGGTCTTACTGTTCTGGGATGGGCACTGGGCATGTAGTAGGGCATGGCTAACACTTTTTTTGTATGTGGATCCAGAGGAACCTTGTGGCATCACTGGTGTATTTGTTTCCTGCTGTGTGTCACCATTCTCCCTGACCTGACTTGATTCACATTTTTCTCTCTTGTGGGCTTTTCTGTGGAAAAATGTCATTTATCAGTCTCAAGTTTTCAAAAGCTGTCAAAGGTTTACCCCTCAGGCTTACTTCAAAATTTGGAATATTTTCAAGGGAAGAATTTTGACGATTCTTTATCTGTGCTCAAGCTTTGTGGCAGAAGTATCATCAAGTGTAGATTTTAGGCTAAAATAAAGTCTGAAACTTAAAATGCAATTGATGTCCCCCCAGTCTTTATTTTTCAATACAGAAATATTTTTTGACTATGGTAACATGCTAAGCCATAATTATCTTCAGCAAGCAAGACTCTTGTTGGAAGCCTCAACACTTTATGCCTGACCTCAGTGTGCAAAATGATAGGCTTTGCTATTTTTTTTTTTACTTTAAACTGTGAACCATTGAGAGGGAGCTAACTGCATTAGAAAGGATTTCCCAGCATGCTCAGATGGCACCTGTTTCTTTACAAAGGGGTCAGCTAAATGGCTCTATCTCCTAAGTCACTGTTGAGTGCCTGATGGGATAATGTCAGAGTAGCTTCATCCTCCCAGGCAGCTGGCAACTCCTACCCTGTGATTAGTGCCACGTCTGTGTGACTATCATATGTCTAACAGTACAACAAGTAAGGTAATAAGGAGTAGATGAAAGGAAGAGAAGGCTACAAGATCTTGTTTCGGCAGAAAAACTTATTTTTGTTTTTATGCTTGCTTTCAAACAGAATGTTTTAGCAGCTTTTACTTTTCAATCCAAGTCTTTTAAAGGGCCAGTTAGGTTTTAAAATAATACTGTATTGCTATTTTCTATAAAACCTCTATCAGAGTCTCAATTTGCACTTGAACTTGCTTCTTATTGAAACTAAAATGTTTTACAGGAGTGTCTTGAAGTCTCCAGCAATGCCTCAGGGTTGGGGATGACTTTCCTAGTCCTGTACATGTCTGTGATGCTGTAGGAACCCAAAGTGAGTAGTCTGGGAGAAGAGGTGAGGGATCTCCAGCTCACAGTGGCTATTTCTCAGGCAAAGCCTCATGAAAGGACTTGCCTTCTCCTCCACCCCTCCCTTGCAGAACATGTGTCTGAGCAGTGTAGGGGTGTTTGATGTTGTTCGCTCAGAAACAGCAGGATACAATGTCCCTGTTTTTAATCTCCAGCCTCTGCTGAGAGACTACACTGTCCAGCTCTCATTATGGAGTTTGACTTCTGGAAATGGTGTGTAGGGGGAGACCTTCATGCTCAGGCTTTGTGCTCGACTGAATACAAACGGTACATCAGCTACTCACTTGCATGGCCTTGTGGGTCAGCAGGTTGTAAAAAATTAACCTGTACTTAACCACTAGCTTTGCCTTTGGGTTTTTTTTCTTCTATTTTAAAAGGAATAGTTGTGAGTCATTAGTTCAGCAGCTGTCAAAACCCTAGATTTCAAAAAATGTTATCTGGAGACAGAACCAAGCCCTACAGAATTCAACTTATTATTAGGCTGACATTGCCACAATTTAGCACAGATGTGAATATCTATATCAAGAAATCCTCATGTGTTCTTAGGGAGTAAAACCATATCCAAGACATTGAAAGGCACAATTTAAAACTTGGCATGTTGCAAGAGGTACAGTAGGCAGGTGAGTCTCTCTTGAAATCCAGGAGTGCTGGATGTCAAACATTCTCCTAAGTCTGTTTTATTTTTCACACTGTGCTTCTACGATTTAATCCATTTGCAGGCTAGTGGGAGACATACTCAAGGAAAGCAGCAATTGGGAGATGGTTTTGGGGGATATTTAGCTGTATGGCTTCTGTTTTACTGCCTGTTTTCTACCCAAGCTATGGTGCTTGACTGGTGAGATGGACTGTGTGGACTATGTGGACTATGCTCTGTGAACCCAATTGGCATCTTTTGCCTATTCCTGTTGCACATGTTAGTTGGTGTGATTTTAAGCATCTGTCATTGACATTCAGAGAGGGAAGCAGCAGTGAACTTGGTGGCATTTTGGTGATGATTAACATTGCCAGTCTGATTCTTGACACAGTAAGCATACTCCAAAAATGGAACAATCAACACTTAAATAGAGAAATACCAACCTAAATGTATAAATGCATCCAAACCAGCAGTATTCTGACTTGTCTTGAATTTTTTTGACGATGAGGCTGCCAGCTTATTCAAATGAGTAGAGCGTCACTTCAGCAAACAAATCCAGACAGATAAAACTTGTAAGGATCTGTCCCTGTGCCAACAATTAGATAATGGATTTATCCATTAACTAGAGCAGTTATAAAACAAGAATAGCAGTAAGTGCATACAGAGCCTTACACTGGGAGAGACAATTTAACAGTTTGTCTTTTATAGCTGTCTGGTGCTTATTTCTGTGATGTTTCTCTTAATGAGACTTATGAATCTTCCCTGTCTGCTTAATTCAGACTCTGAGATGCTTCTAAGTATATTTATGTCTTGGTTAAAAGAGACTTTTCTTTCAGATAATTGATTTCTTAAAGGCATTTGCCTGCTTTTTACCACCATTTTAAAAAGAGAGATGGAAGTTGTACCTAGTATTGGGGACCTTGTTTATAACTTTAAACTTTAGTGTAACTATAGATAGAAAATTTTGTTTGTTTGTTAAAAGTTGTACTACATGACTGGAAGCTTATAGAAGGCATTAAGAAAAGAAAATCTTTAAACAATAACAGGAGAGAAACTGATGACATAGCTCAGAATATCTTCCTAAAGAATACTGAAAAGTCAGCTGCAAAGCCAACTTACAGAATCTTTACATTAACATTTTTACATTTCACTGTCTGCTGCATACATCTGCATTCTCCCTGTTAGACTCTCGAATGAGTTTCAAACGAAAGAGCAGGGGCACGGGTGCTCCTCTGTGTGGCTGTTGAACTCAGGCTGGAAAACATACCTGAAGTGTTAAGTATGTGAATTAAAGGCAAATTTATTTTGCTGGTATACTAGTCCTGAGAGAAGTACCTTACAACTGTGGCTGAATTCCTGCATAGAATAAGTGCTTGGCTGGCGGGATATTGTTTTACTATGAGTAGT
>JAOXXN010000001.1:38048063-38068475 GCA_026770055.1 Myrmophylax atrothorax | reverse complement strand
CTGTGGGCACTCAGCCTGTTATTAAAGGACTTTTACTTTTTATCTCATCCTACACCAACTTGGCTCAGAGTCCTGTTCGTGGGGGCATTCACGGCATCAGAGGGGAACATACCAACGCCCAATGGAGGCCTCCTGCTGGTTCTTTATAGACTTTGGTCACTGTGGCCACTGCCCCCAGGCAGAACCTTTTGTTCTGCAACCACTCCCTGTTGTCCCCTTAGCCAAAGTGAGGGGTGCCAAAGACAATCAAAGGCTCCAGGGGGTGTGGTGTGTGTGGGTTACCAGGAGGTGTTCCTTGATTGCCAGCCCAGCCAGGGTGCTCTAGGGTTATCTATGTCATCTGTACTTGTGTGTCTTGGGCTACGGGAATTGTGTGTCCAGCAGGGGTGGTGACTGGATGGGGTGTCCTAGGGCATCAAAAATACCATTAGATGCCTATGTTTAAACAGCTGAGCCCCAGTCTGGATAGCTGTGCTGCAGAAGGTTAATTGTGTCCTGATATTCCTGATGCGAATAAGTTCAGGCTCATTTGAACAGCTCTGGAGCAGATAGCTACACAAAGGATGTTGAGAGCCAGGTCATACAGAACACGTCTTTTAATGAACACAGGAACAAGAAATTTGAGAAGAAATGTTACTGAGTTCCTGCTTTTAGTTTGCCTAAGGGTATGAAAAGGCACGGAAAGCTGAGCAGCTGATATTGCTTCAGGTGAGCTCTGAGCAGCACTGCTAGGAATGAGTAAAAATGTGAAGGAGAGGAAATGAAAAGTAAAGCTGTGTGGGTCTTTTTAGGTTTAGGGGTTTTGTTTGTTTGTTTTGTTTTGTTTTGCTCTGGTTTTTCCTTCCCATTCTTTAACAGATATTTTTCTGTGAATTCAGGCTTCCTTAAGGAGTGCAAACAGACTGACTAACTGAGAAGGCTCTACCCTCTTCTCCAAATTGGGCTATCTCTGTGAATATGGCAGAGATAGCTCCTTACCATTTCTTTTTGTTATTTAGAGCAGAGATTTGAACTCAGAGCTTCCATGTAGCATGTTGGGATATGCTGGTCTCAGACTGCCTTCAGTTGAACAGCCTCAGAGGTCTGAGCAGGAGCCCATATATGCCATCTTTTACATCAGCACCCTAATTAGCAGGGACTATTCTCATGTCCTGCAGGTTTACAGAAAGATTTGGGTTGGGTAGCAGTACAATTTTCTGTTGAATATAAAATAATAGCCGCTTCATTAAAACTGTCTGCTAGTCTACCTGACGTGAAAGGTGACAAGATTTAACCAATGCTGACTCCAAAGCTTTTTGATTGCATATGTTGAGGTGTGAGGGAGGTTAATCAGATAATGTCAGTTGCTACAAGCTTAAGATCCCACTTGTGCTAGATGTTGTGCAGGGCCATAGTAAGCACTACTTCTCAACACATCTCTGTTGGATTATGCCAACACTACAGACATTTCTGAATTGAAGATAAATAAAAGGTAAAATGGTAGTCATTAAATATAGAAATTACATACAACAAGACAATAGTTCTGAAAAGCCAGTCTAAAGTCATTACCCTCTTCTCAGGGCAAAATTTTGTCTGCCTGTCCATCTTATTTACAGAATTTTAATTTATTTAGAACATTCATCTTCATTACAGTGGATAATACTGGTTGTGACTGCATAAGGTTTCTAGGCTTTTAAACTTTCAGCTCTTGATACCACCAATTTCAGTGACTCGCTTGGTTGTTTTCATTTAGAATATCTTTTATTACCAGGAGACACGGTTTAGGAGTTCTTTAAGATTTAAATTTATATCTACATTTATATATAAATATGATGGTAAAACATTCGAGAATGCTGTGTAGATGCAGCTTTTTCTGGGAGCTTCTGATTTCTCAGCTCTTGGGAAATTTGAGCTACCTACCTGGATGTGCAAAATGTACTTTAGTGATGCTATTTTGGAAATTCGGCAGGTGGCTCTTTCGTTTGGGAGTTGAAAGTACTGAGAGCGAGGTGCCCTTGGACTAGTGTACCCTAGTGCTGAGGCAGTTGATGACTGGACTGGTACAGTCTCTGTGTGAATGTCTATGTCATAGAATTGTTCTCATAGAATGGTCAAGGTTGGAAATCAAGTCCAACTGTGTTGTGAGCTTGTGGAAATGTAGGTGTAACTCTTAGTTGATGCTTGGAGCTGTGCAAGTAGAATAGATGGCAGTAATGAAGTTTCATAATTTAATAGAACCTGAGTAGCATTTTGGGCCTTCAGTAAGCCATTTGGGTTAATGTATAGCCAACAACACTGAACCTGTAGGTTTTGGGAGCTAGGAGAATTCATTCTTAAATGCTTGATGCTTCATGCAACGTCTGTCAAAATGGGTGACCTCACGCAAACAATACAGCAGGGTGGGAGTTGTGCACATCAATCAGTCGCAAGTGCCAGCGGATAGGTCTGTGACCTGTACCCGCTCCCCTTCTGCACTGTCTCCTGAAATATGAGAAGCAGAATAGGATCAGGAGCCTAGGTTCCATTTTCCATGAACACTGTTTGCTCATGACCTCTCTCTGTCCTAGTCAGTAAGTGATTATACTACATAGTTGCTGTGGGCTGGCTGAGGGAGCACTGGCCTGGAGCAACCTGCTGGCTGTGCTCAGAGCATTTTGCAGATGGCTTGCCTGGGATCTGGTTGATGCAAGCTCAGGTCCCTCTGGACAGAAACAGCAATTTTAAGTCTTCTACTCCTTCAGCTCTCATCAGTTTTTTTAACCACTGGGCCTTGGGGTGTTAAAAAGAGCAGAGATGTCAGACATACTTTCTGCATGTTCATGCACCTTGCCTGTGCTTTATGCCTGTTGGTAGTGCTGGTGGAGCTGGGGCACAGTCAGGCGTAAATGACCACTTGGTGAAAGCCTGAGGATCTCACCTGGCATCAGACTCCTGCAGTGACAGCCTATTAGTACAATACCTGCAGCTCTTCTTGAAGCACCCGTGCTTGCTAGTGCAGACAGCTGTTTTGAAAATACTTATCAGAATTATTTCCATCAGTTCTGTTTTGATATTATTTCCACACAAATATAATCTGTGTCTTGTTACTTTCATTTCTGACACAGCTGAATGTCTCCTAGTTGGAGTGCAAAAAATCTAAAAGGTGAATTCATTTCCATCCTTACAAGAAGTAATTTCTATATTAATATGTGAAAATAAACATCTCTAAACCAGCACATAAAGATATTTACAAACAACATGAAAAATCATTAAATATAGGCTAGGAGGTGGTTTGGGATTTTTTTGTGAAAGAACATCTGTTCTTTCTGAGAGTTTCCATGTGAACAAAGTCTTGCAAAATCTTTCTTAGCCGCCTTCAGTAAATGACAACATTCTTAATAAATTATCTTTTTTATTATTATTATTTTTTCTGCTGCTGAAATAGTTATGGGCAGTATTAGATTTTTGTACATCAAGATCTTCCATAGGTACTTCAGTAATATCTGTTTCCTCTTCATGAGAATTTTGTGATCCACCAAAAACCTGGCGGTCTACTGTTAAGTTTCATTAATTAGGAAAATAACAAACCCATGTAATTTTCAATGCATTATTAGAAATAGGGACATATAATCTCCAAAATTTTTTTTATGCTGCTAGTGATTCTTGTCTGATTCAATGCAGACTATCTATTCCTTTGCTCTCTATGACTCAGTTTGCAAACTTAAATGTATGGTTATTTGCATACCCAATATTCCAGTTCAAAATGTGTAAATACGTTTGAGTGCTTTTAAAAGGTTCAGGTATTAACTGGAGGGACTTGTTTTCTTTGTCTTCTGATCCCTAGATGCTTAGACTATGCTTTAGTGCTGGTTTGGAACTCTCCTTTGTGAGGCCTGGAAATGCTCTTAAAATGAGGATTAGAATGCTTATGCATGAAAAAAAATGTAACTGTGGGACTTCAATGAAATCCAAAATATGGTGAGAAAACCCAGATACCTGTTCAGAGTACTATCTCTAAAAACCTTCCAAATGAGTTTTAAATAAGAATGCATGAGCACAAAATACTAATGTAGATGTGGCTTTTGCAGTGGTCAGGAATATAAAATTGATGAGTGGGACTCATTATAAAAAAATGGGACAGCATCATATGAATGTATTAAAATTTAAAAGTTTTATTAACCCTCTTTTAAAGGACTTCATGTACTTTATATCAAATAACAAAGTTATGGTACAAAAGCTTTTCATCTGCATCTCCAAGTGTGTGGGCTCAACTTTCCCATCCTTCTTTTTCCTTTTTTTTAATCGATGTGACCTGGAGGTATCTTGCAGTGGAAGTAAAAATAGTGAAAAAAGAGGACTTAAGAGTACAAGGTAGATCCTTGGAGACTTAGTAATACCATTAGTGGACAAGCTGAAATAAAAAAGCGGGTCCAATTTAGACATCAGCCTGCTGAAGTCCATTTACATTATAAAATATTTGTCAGAAGTACATATTTTTTTAAATAGGAAAAAAGAAAAAACCCAATCATAGTATATGAAAGCAAAAGGTCTAAATTTTTTAGGTCACTCAAGAATATAGTTAGGGAAAACAAGGAATAATTCAGGTTTAGTACCATCATACGATTCAACTCTTCTTACTTTTCCTCTTTGCAGAACAGCTGCTATTTCTGTAGCTTTTATGTAGAGGAACAGCCCTGTCTGGTGACCAGTTGATTCATGTAATGTGTGTGTGTTCCCTGGAGATGTCTGGCACTGGTTCCTCTGCAAGGACAGATGTTCCAGGCCAGGCACGGATAATGCTTTCTGAGAATATTGTAGGCTGAAGGGGTGATGGGGACCAGACTGTGCTCTGACTGGGACAGTAATGAGATCACTCACAAGCTTACAGCTCAAAGCTTTTCTTTGGCTGACTTTCTGCATGTACTATTTGCTAGCTACACGTTGACCTTGAGATTTGATATATGTCCAGCATATGGGGGAGATAGGTCTTTATCTCTTTAACTTCCCTTATCTTTGGTATCTAACTCCTTCTCTGATCACTAGCAAGAATGAAGAATACATCTTATTAACTTTATAGAATCATAGGAAAAAAACACTTTTAAAAGCAGTATCTGAAGTAGGAAGTAGATCAATTCATGTTTATACACTCTTTGGGGGAAAATGTTTCTGTGTGAACAATAGCACTTATGTTTAGCTAAGCTTGGCTGAGAAAAAGACAATGACATGCCAAATAACAGGCTTGCTATCAGTAGCATTATGTGGAAATTAAGAAATATTTATTCAATTGAAAGATAAAATACTCTCTAATAAGGAAGCCTCCTTTCTTCACATCCTACAGGTCATCAGGAGTTCTTATACAATATTAATTGTCTCCTCATTTTGTGACTGAGTGAATGAATAGTCTGGAAGTCTTCTTTCGTTTTCAGAGCTGCTTGTGCTTGTGTTATCAGCACTGAACACACCTGAGCAAATGGGGCTCACTGAGATGTTTGATAGGCAGAACTTTCCAGGAATCCAATGGTCCTACTGCTGCCCTCTGTGTTTGCCCTTGGTGGGATAATAGTAACAAAGACACACAGATAATGATTAATGCCTCTTCCCTGGAGCCCTTTCTCCCTCTGAAGCCCCTCGTTGTCTCTGGCTCAGGATATTTTTGCACAGTGGAGACAGCAGGGATAGCAAGGGATTACTTTACCTGAGCGAGACGTTTTCCCTTTCTGACTCCCAGAAATGAGACCCCCCCTGAGTAGCTGCAGCTCACACACACTGAACTGGACTCTCAATAACTGCTTGCAGGCTGCAGAGCTCTGAGCCAGAGCCTGTCTGTTCTTCTCAACAGGCTTTTCAGTTCATTACTCAAAACTAAATGAGAAGGAGAATTTAAACCTTTGGTTTTGCCAGTTTGATGAGGAAGCTGGCAAGTCATCTTGTTCTTTTTATTTTTTTATTCTTTTTGTATAAGAGGGAGACCTCTGGTATTGGCAACAGTGCGCTGCAGGTACAGTGGGTAAGATCCAGCTAGGGCCAAGGGCTACAAGTGAAAATATGGTGGTGAAATTAATCTGATCAGGAGAAGGTAATTGCAGAAGGGTTTTCTGGGAAGATGTGGAAGCTTTCCTTCTTAGGCTTGATCAGGAACATAAACAGTGAATAAGATAAATAAATTGATAATGCCCAGGGTTTTCTTTTTAAAATGCTTTCTACCCTCCATAAGTAACAGCAAACTTTTTTTAAATTTTTTTTTAACAAAAATTTCTGATTCATTTAGCTATTTCTCCTGGTTTGAGACTGCCTTTCCCACCCCAGACACCGATGTATGAATAGCCAGTTCATATGACATTCATTGATTCTTCATCAGTTAAACTGAAATGGGTATGTCTTTCCATGCTGTCATTATTCAGGAACATGTCTCCTGGGAGAGTCCTTTTTACCTCAGGTTAAAGAATGTAGTGTACTGAAAAGCTGTCTATTAGGTTGTCATCATCCATACCTTCTGATGCTTAGTGCTTATATGTTTTACTCAGACTCTTGAAGCCTATGTGTTTTTTTTGATTCCTGTGGTAACACTAGTTCTTTTAACAAAGTTCAGATGCACAGCTCTATTGCTTTTTCCAAATTGCTGTTAAACTTTCAGAACTGTGATGGCCTTGTGCCTTCAACCTAACCTGATTAGCGTAAAAGAAATTAAAGAAATAGACTTTAAATTCCTCAGAAAGTTACATTGAGCGTATGGAAGACCAATAACTGAGGTGAGCTGTTAATGATCAACTATGCTGTTCATCTCAAACCATGGGTATGTTCAGCCTTCCCCTGTGTGGGAAACTACTTAAGCCAAATCTGTGCAAGGAAGTCATACAGGGAGTGGAAACATTCATAAACTAGGGAAAGAAAATAAAAAGCATTTGTTAATATATTGGCACAGTCGAGCTTAGGAGACTCAAACTTAATCTCCTAAATTGTAGGTAAGGATAAATAAACAGCATTCCCATAGGTAATTATCCATTACCTATTTCAAAACTGGGCAATATAGTACTTAATTACTTATAAGGTAGGGCAAACTCACTTATTTGACTTTTTAATATGTATTTATTATTACTGGCCCATGCAATCACTGTAAGTGACATAAATGTCCTGGCTTAATGATGTTTGAATTAAGCTCCTTGACATGTCTGCAGCAGCCCATCAAACCTAAAGGTGAAGGTGATTGCCAGAAATATTTTGACATTTGGTTTTCATATTGAGCAATGCCAGATAGCAAGAAGTGGTGGAAATACAAACAGTGATCAAACAGCATGGTGACAAGAGACGCTGTTCAATTCCAAAGCTTTCTGTCTGTCCCAGAAGGCTTACACCCCAGGAGCATGGGGCAGGACTTGTGTACATCCAGATGAACATTTCTAACATGCAGAAATTCCAGGTTTAGTTTAGCAATACCAAGTCTATTGGTAAGAAGTGTGGAGGCAACATCCATGGGTATAACTTGCAGATTGTGTTGCAATAGTATTTTGTTACATCTATATGTATGGTTGTCCATCTTCTGTGACTGGGATAATCAGACTTCAAGTCTGGACCACTTGAACGTATCATGTGTAGATCTTGGTAAAAGAAGTGTGACTGACAGTAAAAGGGGGCCACCAGTTTTATGATAAGATTTAGAAAGTTAACAGCAGTAGGAAAGAAGACATCCAGCAGAATGACTACATCACCAACAAATGCATATCCTGAAAAAGATAAACACTTTGTCAGCTTCCTTTCACAATCACTCATTATAAAAAGGTAATGGTGGCATTATCTCTGGGTTTATCTGGTTGGAAGTAGCTTCTTTGAATCTCTGAAGCAGTTCATGGACCCTTTGGGGTCTGAGAATGCCAGCTGAAACCACTGTTCTGTAGCAAATTTGTCTGGGTCTCAAAGCACTTTGCCTCCTGAGAGAATCACAAAATCACAGTTTTGTAACCGTGGATGATGAAATTCTCCTCCCCACTCCTTGGGTAGGGAAGAGTGCAAAAACGTTTTCACAAGGTTCCACTCCATGTAGGTGCACTAAACTCTACAAATCCTCTCCTGCTTGTGAGGATAGGGAGAATCGGACTCAGAGGCTTTTCTAGGAGGTCCTCAGTATAGAAGCTTGGAAGATGATACCTGAACAGTTTAATAAACAGAGCATCTTTCATTGTTTTGCCAATTTTACTAAAAACGAACAGGAAATGTGAGACAATAGAAGCAAATGAGTATATAGATGTAATTGAATGTATATTTTAGTGTATCTTAAAAAACATTGAGTGTATGTAGTATATTTTTTTATAATAGAGATTTTGAAATTATCCTTCTACAGCAATGCTTTTGTCCACCTGTGAGTCAGAAGTTTCCTGCCCTTAGAGACTGTCATTTGATATAAAAAAACTCTCTTGTGACAAAACTATGAAGATTTATGCAACCATGAGGGATCAAGAAACAGATTAGTTGAAGGAAACTATTTTAAGAAAAAATGGAATTTTTAGAGGTAGAAAATGTAACAGGAAGCTTTGCTCGGACATTTTTCATCTTGAAAAATGTAGTCATCCCAAGCAGTGTGATGGCATTGGGTGACTGATGTCACTGAGCTGGGGAGGAGGAGAAGAGAGAGACTAAGGAGATATTATCTGGGGGCTTTTATTTCATCTTCTGTAGTGACACAGCTGAGCCAGTAGCTCTGTTGGGTATTGTGGTCTACCCCAATGGGTGTTCACTCTTTTTTTTTTATTATTACTTTTGTCCCATTGATGTTATTTATGAACCTACCAGCTAGTTAGTTCAGCACCTAACATTATTTTTAATCCATGTGGAGTACTGTTTTCAGTCTAGCTTTTGGTCTAGATACTTTCCCATCCCACCTGGTACAGCAAGAAGACTCTGCTTATTCACCAGGGAATTCTATGTCATTGCATTAAAATTTTAGCTCAGGAAAGCTAAAAAATGAGTAAAAGTGAATGAAATTTAGCAGCATTGATCATAATTTTTGGTTATAAAAGGCCCTTCTTGTGTGAAAAGATGGTTTTTTTGAAAATTAGTGAAATTGCCCTTTTAGAATTGCTCATCCCATTACTCCACCTCTGTACTGTCCAGAGCTATTCAGCTATGCAGGAAAATGACACCTCCCATGGACAGGAACAAGAATCCCCTCATCACATGTGTTATACACCTTTGTAGAGACTAGCTGATTTTTTTGTGTCACTTCTAATACCAAATCGCCATTTTGTTATGAAGGTAAAACTATAAAAATGTCTTGAATTCAAATAAAAAAACTCACTACCTCCCCACATTTTCCCACCTTATACTACTCCTCTCTACAATTCTGCTTTTTGTCTTAGCCTCTGGTCAAGTTCAAAGCGTTAGAGAAACATGCTTATTCTATGGGCACTGAGATGAAAGAGGGATTCTTGGAGAAAGTGTTTCAGTTTAATTTGTGGTATCTAGTTTCTGCATACAATAATTTTGATTCCTAGTGTTATGAAAAAGGTTTCAGGGAAATTATTCAGTCTGCTTTTCAATTTAAGGACTCCATAGTTTCTACAGCACTGTGCTAATTTTGTAAAAAAGGTGATCATAGCCAAACCTGCAGAGTGCACTTGATCTTGTTACAGATTTTTTATTCTTCTTATGCACGACAGATCAAGAATGCCTGGCTGTAAAAAATATTCTGTTGATAATTTCACAGTTTGTATTACTGAAGAATTAACATACTGTCCTACACATTAACATCTAACTGCTTTACTGATATACTGTGACTGAACTTGAGATTTGAGGGTCACATGAAAGATAACCTAGTTTTCTGGAAGGTAGAAGTTTTACTTTTTTTTTTGTTTGTTTCTATTCTATTACCTAACAATATGTTAAAAGATTGTTAAACAATTGTTAGTCATAACAAATAAAGAAATCAGCATTGTTCTCAGAGGTATCTATTATGGAATAGATAACCAGTAGAAAAAAAAAGATTCAATTTATTTGCAAGAGAAATCAAAAGCATAAAGCAATCTGGCATATAAAAATTTAGGTCTATTAACATTTCTGTTCAGCTCCATGAAGTATCATAATTTTGGTAATGATGACAAAAAGAAAAACTAATGCAAGTTTGTGTCAAGTGCTCTCCGGAATTGCTGAATTGCTTTGTCCTTCTCAAAAACATAAGCCTAAGACCTTGTATATCAAATTTTGTAACAATCAATCATAGAAACAGCATCTGATTGAGGAAAACATGATTTCAAAATCGATTTTTCATGCTTCTATATGGATTTAATGTTTTCCTTGTTTTGACATTTCTCATTTGCTAAATGTAGGACCACAATTGTAATTTGTCTACGTTGTGTTACAAATTAGAAGACTGGAATGCAAAAACTTTCTTCCTTGTTTTTGAATTTGTTTTGGATATGGAATTATTTGTTTGCTTTTATTTTTTTTCCTTATAGATTTCTTTTGCGCTCCCTTGGAAATTATGCTGCCTGATTTCCATGTGAAAGTCATTTGTGATGTCCAGTTCCCATCACCAAAAATCCTTGTGAATGGCTTTGACAACATGATCAGCTTTTAAGATCTACTTGCTGAGAAGAAATACACTGATGCTCCCTCAATTGTTAAATTTGACAAAGGAGAAAGTTGGATTGTACTGCAACTCTTCACAGTTACTACACTTAAAGGCATGTTGGGACCCTTTTAAAAAGTACTTTTATGGTGAAAATTGTAACACAAATGTGTACAGTGAATTGGATACTTTAAATTTCTTCAAAGGAGATATGTAACATTGTCATAGGCCTGTGATTACCATGTTCCCAGAAAGACACAGCTTTTATTTACTAATTTACTATTTGTTTACTAATTTTACTATTTACTACATGGATTTACTTAGAAATTTAAAGCAGTGAAAAATACTAATGTTGAATGTGTGTGGTTTAGACAGCTTAAGCTTTTAAAATTTTTCTTAATACCTAATGCTAGAAACTGAGTTATTCAGACTTTCCTTTTCTTCAAAGGTATGTGGTCATTGTTTGGTCCTTATGCTTTCGTTATGAGTTAAAATACATATATTTCTGCCTAGAAAGTTGTTTAATGCCTGTGACCTATATTGCAATGCTTAAGAATTATATTGAAATGGTTTGTAACCTTGCTTCCCCTCAGCCATGAGGTGTGTCTGGCACTATTTCAAACAGCATTACTATCTGCAATCTGGGACTATATCCTTGAGGAGGGTTTGCTAAAGAGGGTTTAGATTTGGCACAGAAATAACCTAAATATTTATGAAAAAAAGTTCACAACTTTTTTTTTTTTTTAATACAAGTTTGTATGCTGATAAATTCTTGTTATTGTTGTTATTTCCTGTAATTTAGAAATACCCTAAATGAACACTATTCTTCTTAGGTATCCTGTCAGGAATTTTGCACAATCACTGTATACTGATAAACTTTTAAAATCTTCTTGCTATGAAGGGGTGAGATAATGGGTGACTGGAAGGTAGAGAAATACCTCCACCTCCCAGTCTCTACTTTTTCTTCTGTCATCATTCAGTTCAGTAGTATACAGACTTTCAGGATGCCTTCCAGCTAACACAAGCAAGGGGTTCTGATGGAGCATATGGTTAGAAAATTAATAAGGATGACTTTAGGTTTGATTTTAGGCAACTTTTTCTTAGCTGCCTCAATGAATCAGCTAAATTTCTGAGTGAAGCGAAACTCCAAGCAATCTGTTTTGGACTCCATCCCAGGCAGACCTATTCAGGCATCCCCTTAATTGCTAGTGCATCTTCATTTATGTACCTCTATTGATTTTAATCTCCGATGATTTATGCAATATCATAAGCAGGTAACAAGCCAGAGCAATGGCATTTCACTGGAGATGAAGATGCCTATAAACTATCTTAATTTGTCAAAAATCTGCTCATATATACAAGGTTTCTCTTGCTCTGGTTTTGTGTTTAAAGTTTTTACTTATAACTGCTCAGCTAAACTTTTGTTCTCTTTCTCACTACAGATTTACAGACTATTTTCTAGTGTTTTAAAAGCAAAGCACATTTCCATTTGACTCCAAGCCACCTCATGGCCTGCTACCAGGTCCCTGATATTTGTTTTTCTTCTGGCTTTTTGTTATTGATAAACTTGTTCCTGAATATATGTAGCATTCATTTGGCCTGAATTCAGATCCAGTGTGATAAGAACCTTTACATAATGAGTGATGAGCAATCACCAGCTTAATTCATAAATATGGAGAGAAATTAAGTAGTTTCAGAGTAGGATTCATTTCACTTCTTTAGATCTTTACTTCAGGATAAGCAAGTCCTAACAGTGCTTTTTTTCTGAAAAAAGGTTTACCTGTTCCTGAAACCTCTCTGTAACAGAATTAAGACTGAGAATGTTCTTAGAAAGCCACAGCTGCTGTCTTCTTGATTCTGCTACCTGAATGTCTTGGAGCAGGATTAGACCTGAACTCAAATGTGTCTGTATATGTCTGTAGTCTGTAGCACTCTGCAAACACCTGTTTAAAACAGCTTTAAAGTGATGTCTGAAATGGTACTTATGCTTGAATACTAACATAACTAATACTGCAAACAAAACATGGGAGATTAACACTGCACAGATGAGCTGTCTGTCCTAGAGGTGTCCAAGCAGTCCATTAACACAATCCATTGTGTTTTGTGACTTTATTGCAGAGTATTATGCAATCTAAAAGAAAAGTGTATATGAGAGAAATCATCCTTTTTAAATGGATCCCATTTTACTTTAATTTTCCACTTCAAATCACAATTAATATGCATTATTCTCACCTTTTCATTTCTCTGGTTATAGTATATTAAAGCAGAAGAGATGCTTTGTGCATGCTGACCAAGGCATGGAAACAGATTATCGTTATTCATGTTTTTCAGTTCTCCTTCACTGTGAGCAATAGTATAACAGAAGGGAATCTCAGCTAGTAAGATAGCAATTTTAGGAGCTGGCTCACAGAGATGATCTGTTTCTTTTTGCAGTTACTACATGTGTCATATTGGGCTGCTCATTCCAGGCAGTGGGAAGAGGAGACAGTTGATTCAGGAGGTAAGCACCTCAGAAGAGGAAGGTCTCCTTCTGTATCACTTAGGTTAAAGGTTTGTGGCTCAGTTACTGGCATTTTATCTGTAACTGTTCTAGCTACAGTCTACAAAAACAAGGCCTGGGATGAATATGGATATAACTTGCACCCAACAATGGTCTTTGTAATAGAACTCTTTTGGGATAGAGTTCATCACTTTAACTTAGCTTACTTGTGTAAATGTCATTAGGATCTTAAATATGAGGTAATTTTTAAAATCAAGAAGTCTATGAGCTGTAATTTTTTGGAGGAAAAAAGAATCAGCATCTCTTTTGTCTGCAGCTGCTCTCTGGTTTTGAAGGATAGTCCATGCTCAGCATCTGGCGAATAGTAAAGCTTAGCTAAAGAACTGATATGACTCACTTGGACAAACTCAGCCTGTAGTTTTGATATATATATATATATATCTATGATGCATTCAGACTGCTAGAGGCCACAGAAGCTACCTGCACAAAATGTGAAGCACTTTCAAAGCTGACTAGGGCAATGTTTTCACTGAAGCCCAGTGATACCATTTTGCCAATAAACTGTGGAAGAGTGCAACCAAACTTTTCTCTAAAAGGTTGAAGAAAAATGTGAAGTTATCCAAGAAATACTGTAGGACTCCATAAAATTTGCCATTTAAAACTTAGGCTAAAAATATTAGTACCTTTTAAATCTGCTGCTTAATAATGTCTCTTCAGAGCTGTGCATAATATAAAATATTGAATGCATGGTGAAAGTAGAAATACCTTATAGTAAAGGTAGAAAACCAGAAAATATATAAAAAAATAGAAAAATACAAAACATGCAACCTTTCCATTCTTAGTCTGCATTGCAAATTGAATTATGCAAACCAAAATTACCCTTAACTCTCTTCTAGGTCAATGAAGGTTATCTTATGGAATAGCTATATTAAATTGAAAATAATTATCATAAATCCTTGTTGTCAAATGTACATATGGTCCACTGTGAAAATTGGATAAGTTACATTAAAATGTGTTGTGTAGACAGTATATTAACTCCTTAGGTTTGAAAAAGTACTAAGTTGCTTTTATCTCTGATGTACAAGGATCATCCTTAAGAGACACAAATGTGGCTGAAAAGTGGAGAGGGGTTTTTAGGACATCTTTTGAAGGAATCTTCTAGAAGATAAGGTTTCAAGACAAACTGGAATAAAGATATTTCCAAAAAAAATGCAGATAATGATATATTCCCATACAATGCTGTTCTTTCATTAGCTTTTTTAATGCTGCAGTGGTGTTTTTTGCTTCTCCAGTAATTTCTTGTGCTGTTCTATGTACTATGTACAGCTTTCGTCCTGCAATGATAAATGTCTTACTGAAAGTACTCAAAATATTTCAACTGGCAATTACTTATAGAAGTAACTGTCAATTTGTAAAGCTCAGAATTTTGCGTCTGGAAGACAAATGCAACTAGTTTTTATATCCCAGATGAGAATATTGTAAATGTAGCTGAAAAAAATAGCACCTTCCCAATCTAGATTAGTATAATTAAATACCTGAGATTTTGTGATCCTCCTTCATCTGCTTCCCAGATCTTTCCAGATCTGTGTTGAAGCAGTTTTTCAATTTTCTTAACTTAATTGTTGATCTAAACATCCTTTTATCTCCTGGAAAGAGAAAGGTTGCTCATTGTATCAATCACCACATGCCTCTCCAGATTGACTGAAAGACAGTACAGGCTACTAGTCTTTGATTAGATTTCATACTGTTCCCCTAAACAGGATTAATTTTGCTCTAAAGCTATACCAAACACTCCGTTGAACTGATTTAAATGATAGGTGTTAACATAATTTGTTCCTTCCTTGTTTTTTAAACTGGGGTATAAATTTTCAAAAAAGAAAATAAAAGAAATCCAGTGTCTGTCTACCATACTAAAATGAAAACATGCATTGAATAAAACAGGCAAGTTGTGCTACCATTTTCCCAAGCAGTCAGTGTCTTAATGTAACCAATAAGGCTTTCCATGACCTCTTGAGCACATAACTCATTGAATTGCCACTGAAATCCCTATGCTATCGGCTTGACCCCATTACTTTGGAAAGCACTGAGATTTCTCAGTTGTTCCCGATGCCTTATAACATTAACACTTTTTTGATGAGAATTAGCTTGTGAAATACTTATTTTCATTTGCCTGCTGATGTGTTGCTCCTTAAAATTGCTCCATATAACCTTAACAGTCATAGTAAATACTTTTAAGAAGCATAGTACCAAACACACCCCTGTGCCATCTTTCAACTTTGCACCTAGCCTATTAATAAAAGAACAATAGAGCTGGAGTCTGGGTATCATAGCATTGCTATTTTTAGCTCATGCCTAGCTCTAGTGTCCTTTGTTTCTGCAGCATGTAATGTAATGAGGTCCTGGGCTGCCTTTAGGACTCAAGTGCAATGCATATAAGTACACACAGACTGTCCCTACAGCTAGTGTGAAGACTGCCCCTTCCACTAGTCAAATTATTCCAAGGCTTGTAGGGAAAACCCACTCCAACAATCTCCATCTGTGTATTTACACTACACTCATCACTGTGGAAGTGGAGTGCTTTACTAAGAGTCGTGTACACAGAAAGGAGAATATACTCATTAGTGTCTAATGTATTGTTCAAGGTTATATGCAGGATATAGAAGTTTAATGAGAACTTAATGGGACTTCTACTACTACTGATTAGGTGTATCTATCATTTTGAGGATGCAGGTAAAACTGCTTAACACTGTAAAGCTAAGGAAAAATGAATGCCCAGTTTGTCACTCCCTTCTGTCATTAATCACATTCATTAGCTGCCTTCCAGTGACAAGATTCTGACCCATTACCAGTGCAGTACTGGGAGGACCACTACCAGTGGCCTGCTGATTTGAACAGTGATTTATCACATTAACTGCTGTGACTGTTTTTGTTCTTTTTGTCATATATGGCTTGTAGATTAACCTAACTGTGACAAAAGTGAGAGTCCAGGACTTCACTGTAAATTTATCATCCATGGTGCCTTGCTGAAAACCTAGTTCCAGAGAGGGAGAGGCAGAGAGAGGCTGAGATGGTAACTAAGGGAGAAGTAACACATCACTGCTGTGTTTCAGAGGGGCTGGGGAAGGTGGTTACCCCAACAGGAGCTCTGCATCTGTAGGAGCCTGTCAGATACTACATCCCAAAATGGTGTTACTGTTATATTTTGGCTCAGTGAGCACCCAGGAAGACATGACCAATTATCCCTGCTTTTACAATGGACTTTGTAAAGGTGGGAATGCTATTTTGTGTTGTGCATTGTGTCAAGCAGGTTTTGTCCAGTGTCATGTCATAACTTTTTTTTGTCATGGGGAACCCTGCCTCTAGTAATGAAAACAACACATTAATGTTAGTGAGTTTGGCATGGGATAACTAAGTCCAAGGCTTGCAAAGTGCTTCCTCTAGTGGAAGATGGGCACAGACTTGTGCATGCCCTACAGGAAATGTCTCCTGGAGGACACCTGACCTTGCTCCGGTACTTTTACACTGTGTTGAGATTGTGACTGTAACCATCAAATGGTCTTTTTGCTTTTTCTTCTTTTCTACCATGCAAGAATAAAGGGGTTTTTTTTGTGTTTGTTTGTTTTTTAAAGAATAATATGTAGAGGGAAAACCCTCTAAATGTATATGCCTCACAAGGATGTAGAGAAGCATTCTAACTGTAGCTAATGAGGTTAATATATTTCAAACTAAATGATGAGTACAATTGAACTGTAAATATTGTTAGAGAAAAAAGAGAGAAAAAGAAAGACAGAAAGGAAGATCTAATCCATCCTATTCTTGCTTAAAATGCACTTATAAGTTTGGTATTGTTCTAGTCTGTGACTCCTTCCTAAGTTTTACAGATTTGAGTCTAGAAAGGTTTGTTTACAGAGGAAGAGAGGGCTTAAATATTGAATTTGAAAGATGTTTCATGTTTGATTGTAGCTCTTTCATCCCTAGCTCAAATACAATTTTTTCATTCATTGGCTGAAGGCTGTTACATAATTCTTCCAAGCCTGAGGCCTTTATTGAATTGAATTAGTAAACGATGTAATTTTATATAATTGACATGGATTTGCATGAAACATGATTTGTCTGCTGGAAGTTCTATGAATTGTTGTAACTGCTAGACTAAGGCAGATTAATTAATCATAATCTACATCCCTAACAGTAAGCATAGAAGAATTAATGACGTGCTCATCACATTACAGTATTAATACTCATTTTTTGTTATTGTCTTGCTGATTTCATTTGATTCCAGTATTTGGTGTGGACCAGAGGCAAGCTTTCTATAATGAGCTCCTTGAGTGATATCTTGCAGATATTTTCCCTTTTACTGATGCAGACCCATTACTAAATGGACAGCTTTTAAGAGGCAACATTGAGCCTACTTATCCTAAAAGCTGGCCTACCTTAAAAGTTTTTATATGTTGTTTATCTTAGTTCAAGCATTCTAGGGAAATTGTTTCTGTGGAGTGTGGATAGTTATGGTTACCTAAGTGCTCTCTTTTTAAAGAGGTATTCCAGTTATTACTAATTATCTTGAAGGATAGTAATGTAAACTTACTTTTTTTCCTTCATATTCTGTCTTGCCTGAAAGTTGTTTTTTAAGTTTGATCAAATTTCTTGAGGCACATTTAGGGGTGGGCTTGATAAAGCAATTAAAACCTTTCAAAATATATCTGAATATTAATATTCTTAGTGTTTCTCTGTGGCTCCCCTTTTAGAAAAGTTCTAAAGTTATGAGAATCTGGAAGGCTATAAAAACTTTTAAACCACAGGGGGAGTTTATATTCATATAACTGTGTTTTTATGGTTGGATTTGTGTCTTTAAGGAAGAGAAGTCATTCATCTTTAGTTTTGAATCACCCATTATCCATTGGATTTTGCTTGTTTCTCTGCCCTTTTTTTTGTGTCCTCATAATTAGATCAAATATATTTAGATTTTGTTAGTTTTCATATGCAGTCTGGAGGATATACTCTTTTCTAAGCTAATCAGGTGGGTGCATTATCTTGCCTTTTCCCCAGGTGTTCCAGGCAGCCCTGACCACTAGGGCATGGAGCATTTGAACATTACGTGCTACAGAAATGATACCTGTGATCTGAAAGCCTTTGCCTTCAGGTCCAGTTCTGCCTTCTCAGAAACCCTGGTAGGCTAAGTGTCTCATTTCCTAGAGCCTCAGCTTCATAAGCACTTTGTAGTAGTGGTTCTCACTGAGTGCTCTTCTCCCATGCTTTTAAGGGCTTAAAAACCCCTCATGCTTTTTTTCTTCTTTTCATTTTGCTTTTTGAGTGGTTTCAATTTTCTCTCTTATATGTGACCTCTGAGTCTTGGAGTTTGTGCTATTTGCTCCAGCCTCTACCTGCAGCATTAAAACGGGATTCCTCTGCCAGTAAAGCATGTCTCTCTCCTTCTCTTGTGCCTGAACTACCTGCCTTTGGGCTTCTTGACCTACCTGTCAAGCTTTTAAATAGATACACACACAACAAAAGTTAATCCCCAGCAAGTTTAGCTGTTTGTGTTTTAAAGAGGTGCGGACACCTCCAGCTGCAATTTAATCTTGCTGCAGCAGTAACCAATTGACTCCTGAACAAATGGCAGCTACATTTGTCATGCTTGAAAGTATCCTTCCTCTTGATGCACAGCATGCTCTGTTGTGCTCTTAGAAGCACAAGGTGCAGCCTGGGTGCAGCTGTCACAGTGTGAATTGCTTCAGGCTTTTTGCCTCAAGCTTTACCTCTGTGTTGCTATGTCCATAACCTCTGTGATTTCAAAGACCCAGTTGTACTGCCTGACTTCTTGCTCCTGCCCCTGGGAAAAAAGCTGTTGCTCCAAGTGCCTTACCTATGGGGAAAGTTATCTGGACTTACCATTCTCTTATTCTTCTTATCCTTATCCTTATTCTTACTCTGTGGTAGGATATTTTCTAAGTAAGAACTACCCAGTTTTAGTGATGCTATCCTGTCTCCATTTCAGAAGATAATTCACTTCAAAGGTGCTCAGTGATACAAAAATTTCCAGAACGTCAACTCTTTGGAACATAAATGGGTCTCCTGTGCTAGTGCAATCATAAGGGCCTTTTAAATTACCAATATTTTCTTCTTGGTAGGGAGTGAGACAAAATATCCAGGACATAGAAGATCAGAACAGACATCTAGAAGAGACCAATTTCCACCATGAATGCTAAAGAGAGTTTAAAATAGCTGAATTTCCAGCTTTGGTGCATCACTCAGGAGTCTGGAGTTGGATGGAGTGACTCCAAGTCACAGAACGCCAACATTTTAAGAGGGCTCTTTAAAAGCCTGAGACTGCTGTCTATTAAAACATTCTCTGAGGTTGGATATGTAAAATTAGATGGATAGACCTTGACATAATTTGATTAAAACATATTTAACATTAATTTTTAGATGAGTGTGTTAGAGTAGCCTATCTGTAATGTTTTGGCCTTAATGGCTTTTATGGCTTTAAAAAGGTTTAATAGCTTCCATTAAGCTTTCATTAGCAGTGCCAGAGAAAACAGGAAGATGCACATGCAGAAAGGCAATGATTTGTTTTGTTATTTGGTATGTACTGCTGTGGATGAAAATGTATGTCTGTGCTGCCCATGAAATCGTGTGTCTGTTACAGTGCAGACTCCTCCTGATGTTCTTTGGTTCTCACAGATATGGGTTGAGAATTCAAGTTTAATATCTTTCTAGGATTAATTTCGTAAGATAATTTGTAAAATAAAGCAACTAGTTTCTCCTTCAGTCCTTGTCTTAATTGAACGTCAGTGCTGTTCACATATGCTTGTCATGTTTGACTGTATGCTCTGTTGACTTTTGTGCTCTTTATTTTACTACTTAGTCATGCACAGCAGGAGACCTGTAAATGTTTCTTGATGTACCTGCAGGGAAGAATGGGATATATAATACACATGAAGTGCTTTCCACATTTTTTTAAAAACCCTTTTATTTCACGTGACTCATACAGTAATATATTTGTATGAAAATGAACATTAAATTTTAATTAAATAATTCTGATAATTTTTTCCAGGAAATAAAGAAAATGAAGGCAAACTTGAGCTCCACACCATAACTATAAAGATGGATTCTTTTTATCCCACAGTTTTCTGTATGCATAACTTGAGAAAACTGCATGTGGAAATCTGTCCTGTCACCATAGGATCAATTTTTGACCGTGGTGGAAGGCCAAGACTTTGAACCCTTTGAAGTAAATTTTTACTAAGGATTACTTTGTTATTGGAAAATACAGTGCTATTGGGACTGGCAGTCTCTTGCATGAAAAACATACAACTTTCCATATACAGAAAACTAGAGATGTGGGGAAATTTCTTAATTATTTCTTACCTAACTTTTATGTTGTCCTTATGACTTT
>JAOXXN010000001.1:38031716-38045319 GCA_026770055.1 Myrmophylax atrothorax | reverse complement strand
GGAAACAAAAAAGAAAAAAAAGAAGCCTAACATATTTTGATTGCTAAATATTTAAGATGTGGGATGTCTTCATCCCTACAAAAATTTTAACTCATAGAATCATAGAAGAGTGTGGTTTGGAAGGGATCTTGAAAGATTATCTGATCCAAGTCTTAAATATGGTTAATTTCAGTATATGGTGAAATAGAAATTGTAATTAGAAGTGTAGCTTTTTAAAATATTTTCCTTTGATGTGGGGTTTATGTGAAGTAATCTGTTCAAAGGTGTATGTGAAATGAGAAAATTACATGAAAATTAGTAAATATGTACACCAAACCCCAACGGAGCTTGAACTACAGAATGTATGGTTAAACCAAATGCACAGAATGAAAAGACTTTACATTCACCTTGCAAAGTGATTTTTCCACCAGGACTGATGATAATTGAATGTCTGTTCAATTGAGAACTTTTGCCACTTAGTTTCACCATCCTTCTCGGTGTCAGTGACAGCAGCTCCAATCCAGAAAGGATGACTCTAAGCTTTGCCCTGAAGAGGACTGAGAACACAGTTTAAGCAATCTCTACTCCAACATTTTCCATCCAGATTAACATATAGTTGGGATATTTGCAAGTTCTTGAGCACTTCTAGTCAGGCCTTGAGTAAAAAGTAGAGCAGAAAGAAAACTTCAGTGTTCAGATCTAAACTAAGCAAAGTATTTTTAATAAAAAAATATTTTCCTTATTTATTTTTTACCTTCTGAAACCTTAGAGTGTAATGAAATCCATATCCTGCTACAATAAATATTAGAATCAGATCCTGACCCTACTATAAAACATGTTGATATAAAAATGCATAAGATTAGGTGGTAATGTTTCCAAAGGTTGCTATCAAGACAACAACACATGGACTTCCACAAAGCTTAATTAACCTTTGTTGTTTGAAAAGTTACTACTTTGTTCAGCCATACTGAGAAGATTATCTGGCAAAGAAGTTGGAAAGCTGATGATTTGAACACAGGCATGCAATTATTTTCTCTGGTAGATTATGTGCTGATGAGATCCAATTATATGCCAAACAAGCCTCTCTGAATCATCAAAGAAGAAATGTTAAAAATTCCCTTGGCTCCAAAGCATGATCTCTACTGCCATGTATCAGAGCTTTTTTCTGACTAATGCAGGTCCCTGGAAGACAAGCCTTTCTCATCCTTGCATTACCACCTCTCAGAGCATCCTAAGGGATTAAATGAGAGTACAGGCCACTTCTCTAGAGTGTGTGTATTAATATGCTTGTTACTGTGAAATTATTCCAGTAGCCTGTTTTATTTAAAGATTACCATACTGTAGGGATGGGATAATCTAGTGTTAGCTAATGACATTGAAGTGATGTTTGATACAAGCCAAGGTCAATTAGAAGAGGGCAGGAGTTAAATGTTCAACACACAGGAGAAAATGATGACTGGAGCTGAATCTGGGAGACTCACATTGTTTAAAAATTTGACCGTTTCTTCAAGTCTAAACTGAGCCTGTTGAGCTCTTTTTTTGTTAAGGGATATTTAACCTTCTCTTTTTGGAGTACTAACAATCCCTTCTACTTCTGTTTTGGTTTTGAGTTCATACGATCAAGGCAGTAAGGGTGTAGGCAATTCCCACATTTGCAAAATGAACAACAAATTCTCTAGGAATTTTTTCCATTCTGGGAAGGCAACTCACCTTTTCTATAGGAAACATTTATAAAAATTGTTTCTCATGTTTCACATAAATATATGACTACTGTTATTTGTCAATGTATTAATAACTATACAAACAGGTATATGAGATTAATATCTTGAATGCTGAATGAGAACAACCTCAGCTCTCTTTTGAAGTGATGGTGAGTTGAGGCGGCTGACCTTCACTCCCATAACCTTCCCTGTGACAAGTGCTATGGTGAGTTGTTGTGCACAGAATTAGAAATTCACAGTGATTTGAGGTGGTGGGATCTGACCTTCATTGGGTCTTGTCTAATTGTGTCTCTTAGTATTAAAAAAGTATAATTGTAAAGTAAGATCAGTTTGCTTGATTTGACAGAAATAAATCTGCTCTACTTCCTATTAGGAAGTTGCTGCCAGGTCTAAACAGCAGATAAAATTTGCTGGTTCTTGAGATAGGAGAGGGAGTGTGTTTCCTTGGTTGTTATTCCCACATTTAAGATGGTAATTTTATGTTTAAGGTGTTAATATCAAAGTTTGTTAGGTTTTATTCTTAAAATGCTTGGAGAGCTCCAAGATCAGCAATTTTTGAAACTCCTGGGGTGGATGTGCTTGAAGACCTGCACCAAAAATCCATGACATCTACTGTATAGGTCCCAGTTTTGGCCCAGGCATGTGTATGTATGAATATATGCATTTGTACTGTGCTACAATTATTTTTGTAATAGGGACATTTGCCTGACTGTTAAAGCATTCAGAAGGATCCAGCATAATGAACATATCAGCAAGTGGTGAGAAATTTCAGGCTTTACTTTGAAGGAGCTGGAGAGAAATATTAACAATATACATACAGAGGTTAGAATAGAGTCAAACTTTCATAAAGATGCTTTTACTCTCTTCTCTCTATTGCAGACTTTGCCCTTCAGGTTTGCCCTTCCTATTTAAGTATCCTTAGGTAGAATCTGAAGCCTTGCTTGGAGGACAGAAAGGAAATGTGAGTGGCTGGACATATACCCTGTGGAAACCTGTCTTCCTTGTTTGTAACAGCAAAGAGGGAGATACATTTCCTGGGTGACTTTGGAGTACACTGAAATAGCAAGCATTTTATCATACTCTTGTTAATAAAAAATATTGTAAAAATATGAATATGGATAACCTTGAATTTTATACATCTATGATATAGACTGTAATGGAAAAAAGTCACCTTAATTCCATATGTACAATGCAAATATGAACAGAAATCAAAAGAGCCTAGTTAATTCATTCTTTTTCTACCCCTCTTGATTTAATTAGCATTAGACCATGCATTAGTTCATCTAAATATTGTTTTCATTGATATTGTAAGTGATGCAGTTGTAATACAACTGCCTATCGCCTCTAACATATAAAGCGATAGCAGGGCACTAGAAAATTTGTGGTTAAAATGCTTTGAATTGTTTCATTAATAATATAAATAGTCAAAATAAAATTCAATTCATGCTTACGAAACCCAAAATTATGGAAATAGCATCTGTTATTTTATAAGCTTGTTTTTGCAGGCAGCATGTTTTAATACAATTCTGATCTAATAAAAAGAGATTTTTTTAAAAAACTATCTAAACTGCAGGTTCATCTGTTAATTACAACATAATTTTGCTGCAAACATGTAATTAAAACAATAGTATAATCAGATTTTCGGTGTTCTAGACAGTCACACTGGAAATTATGAATTGAAAAACAATGGTGTAGTTTTTGTGTATGTTTATTCATCCAGAGGTCAAGGGACCTCATAGGGTGCCAGTAAGAAGTCAGATCCTATCAGGAGTTAACCACATGATGGGTGTTGAGGAGTTACAGAGTAACCCTCATGACTGGAGTATTGCAGTGCATTAACTGTTAAACAAGTGATAAAGTGTCCATCTGTTTCCCCAAATGTTCTTGTAGTAGGCGCTGGAGTCCTCATCTTGGCTATGTTTCCTGGGTGCTAAAATAATACAAACAAATTATACAAAGTAAAAGAAATGCTGCTAAAATCCTGCACCTTAAAAGTTAATCTTCGTTATCTACGTATATTCTTGAAATGCCCATTATGTTCAGACTGCTTCTGACAGTCAGGAAGGTCATGTTGCATCCAGCTCCCCCAAATATTCCTCCCACTACTCTCACAGGGGTTCCCACCTATACTGAGATGTTTAAATAATCAAGTGGAAGTTCCACACTGAACAGCTCAGTGTTTTTAACCTGTTAGTGGGATAAGTTTCTATCTTTTAATGTAAAGTAGCTATCAACAATACCTGTTTAACTGTTTCTCTAGCAGATCCATGTCTCTGAAATGATAACATGAACCTCCTTCACCCACACCATGCAAAGGAGATGGTAATAAAAATTTTCTTTTGGCAAAGCCTTTATTTTGTAACATTTTAGCTACAGTCCTATAGGAAGGTGAACTACTCTGATCACTCTGTGTGGATTAAAGCAAAATCCTGTTTCCCTCAGCAAGCTGAATAAAGAGTTTTTCCAAATATGCAGCCCATTACTCAGTTAAAGTACTTCCTCCATGTTTTGATTTCATTGTGATTTAAAAAATACTTAAAACCTTTCTTGTAGACTCCAAGCTTTCCTCCAGGCAATCCATTTCTATTACTAATCACAATTAGCATTGCTTAGCAGTTTAAAATAAGCTGCCACATAATTCCTGCTCCCGAGTAAGAAAAACAAAGCTAAAATAATCAGCCTGTTCTTCCCAGGTTCAGGCAGAGAGAAATTACTTCTTTTGAAATCTGCAATGGCAGATGGGAAGTCAAGTAGAGTTCTGCTTTTTAGATGGATTTTGCAATGGAGTGTCTCACAAACTCCAAGATCATTTAGTGAATCTTTGTCACACAACAAATATTTGTTAAGAATTTAGCATGTGATACTGAACTTGGAAATGAAGTGCATAAAGCAAAAAAAAAAATTATTCAAAGCCTTTAAAAATGTTTCTTAGATACTTGCATACCAAAACTTCACTAGATTGAGAATCTCATCAACTCTTTTTAGTCTGGGCTTGCAGAAAATTTAGACATTGGACTTCCTTTGCCTATGTCACCATGCCTAGATGGAATCTGAGAGTACTTCTAAGACTCTAGTGCCACAGGTGAGACAGTGTGAGTAATAACCCAGAGTGGATGTGAATTCTATAGTTTATTTAACAACTAATGAGATGAGAGTTTTATACTGCTCCCACTCCCTTGCTGTCCCCAGAGTTCTGGTCATGAGATATTGCCATCCCTTCTTGTCAGGGAGGTTGCTGCTGATCTGGAACAGTTGGTCAGAAAGTTGAGTTGGTTCCTGTTGTGCTGTTGGTTGTCAAAACCCAGCTGGAGTGTTAGAGGCAGATGTCTCTGAGCATCCCCTGTGCTTGTCTCCATGCAACTGATCTCCAGGGGGATGTGCTACTTTGGTTTACTACAGGTATTATTAAAAGTAATACTGATAGTAGCAGATTTCTGCATGAAAACTCAGAAGTTCAGCCTGAGACATCCCCTCACACCCGTCTCTACCCCAATTACCTGGCACTTGTTTGCATTCACAATTGAGCTTCTTTTTTCTTTCACCTGCATGCTCTCTAGCTATGCATTTGGGTAACATGTATCATGAGAGTAGCATCACCAGCACTTCAGTCCCAAGAGAACTGAGCTTTCAGGAGCAATCCAGGACTCCAATCACCTATATATGTGGTTCACTTTGGACTTGGCGTCTCTTGACTGCCCTGCGATACCCAAGCTCTTAATAACCTTGTAGTACATACTAAATATAGCCAGTTAAATTCCCACCAGATCTTTCTTAATGCTTCTTTCCTGTTTTTCTCCACATTCAAATACCTTTTATTGATTCCTCCTATAGGGAACACCATGGTTATTGCATTATAGCCTGAGCTTGAAGACTTCTGCTGAATTTTTAGCAGTATTACAAACTTCCATTGGGGTTCCCCTGTCCCTCTGCAACCTAGTTCCACATTTGCCAAATTTGTGTAATACTCTTTTCTGTTAAGCAAGTACAGGATGCATAAAGGAGGGAATTATAAAGGATGAAAAATGTGAGTATACTTTGGGATTTCCTTTTGAGCTTTATTGCTGTATTTTGAAGGAATATTTAGCATATTTAATTGCTAGCCTTTTATAGAGAGTAACTGAAAACATTGTTAACAAGTAAACATGTTCAGAAGTGCATGCTTTCTTCAGGGAGGCCTTGGAAAGCAGCTTGCTATGCTCAGATGGTCTCTTCCAGCTCCCCTGATATCTTTGTATTTTCGCTGTGCTCCAAATACCATCTGCTGCTGCTTATGTGCCTCGTCACTGAAATATAAACTGAAATTCCTCCACACTGTCACAAGTGTACACTGAAGAAATATCTTCCTCTATTGGAGAAAAACTAAAACAGAACTACATTGCAATAGAAACTATGGGATGTAAAATATTCATGGTGACCTGTGAGGTCCTAGAAGTTCTTTTCCAAGTTTAGTAATGCATTAAACACAGCACCCATTTTTTTGCTTTGGCTTAATTCACTGTTATGGCTTCCACAAACTGAGTGGAATAATTCTTAACAGGCGAAATTCAGTGTAATGAACACATTAACTCTGTTTCTTCTAAAGATTAAATACAGTTTCTCTCATGGCCAGGCACCATGCTTTATTTGTGGAAAGTTTCTGCACTCTCATGCTGCTGAGAACTTCCTCCATGCAGCAAACCAGAGGGCCAGACAGCTTCTCTCTTTTGGGCTCCAGGCGCTCTAAGCCTACAGGGTTTGTGAAGCATAAAATGCGCAAAGTGCAGTTAGATGTCGAGCTGCATTTAAGTGGAAGATTTCAGTTAGTTCAGTAAACATTTTGATTACTGTTAAGTGTTTTGATTTTGATTAAAAAGGCCTAGAAGAAATCTTCTGGTGCTTGGGAAATGCAATTTTGAAATCAACTGCACTATAAATCCACATTGAATAAGTACAACTGGGCCTTGGAGATGGTTTTCTGCTACTGAAAGACTACAATTTCTGTGACCAGTAGAACTAGCTAGAATGGGAAAGGTGGCCCAGGACTGGGCTGGATTACTTCTGTCATCCATCAGGTGGTGGAAGTTGTTGGTGTCTAACTGGCACAGCATATGTCAAGGAGGCTGTTTACTCATTGGTAGCACAGAATATTTAAAATGAGGCTTACAAATTTGGCATAAGAAAATACTAGGTATTAAGAATTAAATACATATGGGAAAGTGGTATTTTATTTTCTGGTGTCCTTTTCCTGGGTTCTGGTTCATGATCTTTAAGCTTTCCTCTGTAATTTTATGAGATAATCTAAATTTTTAATTGTAGCTTGTTGGAGAAGACATAGCTGAAGTGTTGCAGTATTCTAAAGCTCTGTACATAAACACTTGAATGAAACAGCAATAAAGTGAAAATCAACAATGGTGAAATAGGTAACAAATAAAACTCTTGATTCTTCTTATTTGTGGATCTACTGGCTTTTGTTTGGATGAAGAATGTGGGACATGTATAACTTGATCTGAGAAGTGATAGCATTTCCCTTTTGCTTATTCTTCCATAGAAATGTTTTAACCCAGTTTGACTGAGTGTTTCCAGAAACTTTTGTTTGAGCTGCATTTAGTGGAATGGATTCAGGATAGTATCCTTCCATACCAAAGGAATGTTATACTGATAAAATGCCAAGTCTCCTTATTTTATTTCCTATATCTTAATGTGAAATCGGCACTATAATTAGATAATTTGAAAATTTAATAGAACTTTTGTCCTTGAATTAATATTGACAGATCACAGTGACAGCTCTGAGCCAGCAGATGAAATAGAGAAAGGGTGGTGTAAACTGCATGAAGTCACTGTATAATAGCAATTTTCAGTGTTCTTGTAATAAGGACTGTCTAATAATTACACATGGCCCAGGGAGAATTCATCATCTTGGTGTAAAAAATAATAAAGCACATTATCATGATAAGTGCATGAATTAAGTTAGAATCTCAAAAAGTACAGAAGTTCAGTAATTCTAGGAAACTCAATCTGCATTAGTAATTTCACCAAAATGAGGGCATGTAATAGGTCCCTTATTGCAGAATAATGGAATTGTCTTTAATAAAAAATAGAGGTTTGATTGTAGAGTGAGATGGTAGAATTTCATTGTTTTGGCAGTAATAAAGACAGATGCATGACATTACATATTTAAAATGAACATTTTTACTCAATAAAACAATACATATTATATATGATATACATAGCAGCAGACTAATAGATTGCTGGGAAGACAGAAAGAATGTCAGTTTGCATTACTTCAATAGCCTCTGCCAGTGTAAATGAAGTAATATTCCTGGCTTTCAATCTGCTGTATTTAAGCTAAAAAGAGATCCATTTCTTGTTTTACATATATTAGCACAATTTTGACTACACTCAATAGGTCAAATTGCTCTTAAATAGTGTTGCCCAACTCCACCTATTTCAGTGTATTGAAGGCAGAATTTAGCCCACTGGCTCATCTGATGAACTGACTTTCCTGACATCAGCAGGCCAGATGGGCTGACATGTCTATTAGACCTATGGTCATTACAGTTGTACAGCACTCCATAATTCTTTTGATCAATTAAGAAAAAAAAGTGCTCCTGAAATTCAATTTGCTGTACCTTTATAGGGTTTGTTTTTCAGTATAATGAATCCTGAGTACTGTAATTATCTTTAGAAGAGGCACTGAATAAAGCTACCAATTTAAATATTCAACAAAGTATAGATTTGTGGCCAAAATGTAGCTTGTGAAAGAATTATTGTATCTATCTGTCTGTCTATCAGTCTGCCTATCTGTCTGTGTCTTGGGATGCACATAGGCAATACAGAATTTTCCAAAGCACCTCAGACACTAGCTTCATCCTTAGGAGTCTAAACTTCTCTAAAATGTAGTTCTGAGAACTCATGTCCCATTAAATTTAAATGATGCACAGGCTATATGTGCACTGGTAGTGCTCTCCTGGTATGGAAATAGCAATATTCTATTGCAGATAAGTGCTCCAAGAGGAAATTCAGTTGGAACTGTAAAGTGATGCATATTAAGTCAGCATCAGTACATTAAATTATCCTTTGAATGAAACAAGTTAAATTGGTCAAATTTTAGGTATACTGATCAAGCAGAATTACTTCTGGGAACTCTGCTGATGTAGCATGTCAGTCACACATAATAACCCATAGTACCCTGAAGTAACTTAATTATATTGATAGAAACCCATGAAGAGGACCTACCCTTAGCTCCTAAATGACTTGTAAAGTGAGATTTAATCTCTGAAGCCATGTAGGAACTTTTGGGAGGCTGCATTTGTGTTCCTAAATGCTTGCAAACACACTGTATTCTGAAGGAGCTTTTAGAAAAGGTCCTCTCTGAACCTACTTGTGCCTTCTAGATGCAATATTATGATTGGGGATGTTGTAGTCTAGGTGCCCTTATAGTCCCAAGGCCAGGCATCCTCTCAAGGACAGGCATTCAAGGCCTCTTAGGTGAAAATTAAGAATTAACTTGGAACACACATCTCCCATTTTAGCTCATTTTTAGACTCTTGGGTAGAAGGTGGGCATCATCCTATCTGGGCACGAATGTGTGGTTTCCTTAGTTTATCTTGCTCTTTTTCTTGGAGGTCTCTTAGTTAAAAGTCCTTGAGAAGCTGAAATTTGCAGTGCATACAGTGTACGGATATCAGATTTATCTTAGAAATATTCCAGTAATTTAATAGTGAGGTATCCACAGAGACCAAGAAAGGAAAATTAACTTTAGTGCTTGACTGTCTGTTTCAACTAGATATTATTTCACCAATTTACATGACAGTCTTAAAGGACAGAAAGCTTTTTTTAGGAAAAAAACCCAAATCTATGAAATGAGCAGAAAGGTCTTGGTGTCCTGCCAAGGTGTGACTGCATGAAACCTTGATTATAAAGTGCTTTGAAGTCTCTAAAGAAAAGCACAATAACAGTGCAGGTTGTTGTTATGAAACAGAGACATCCCCCCCCAAGTTTTCCTCTAACGCTGTCTGTGACTATCACCTAATTTCCTGCTTGGCTTCTGTCCTCAGTTCTTTTTAATACAATTACCTATTGGCAAAACTACTTTGCACACTGGAAAAACAGGCTTTGTCCAGAGAGTACCAAGCACAAAAACTCCTCATATGTCACAGAAGGTTTTTCATATTTTTAAGTCTGGGTAATACAAAAAAATTATAGATCTTCATAGGAATATTGTTCAGCCTATTTGTCATCGACCTTGACCTTCTGTCACATTTTTGTGCATATTCTACAAGCTTATGGGTATTTCTGGTTTTATCTGGATTGCTGGTTTCTGAGATAGAAAAGGAAGATTCCGAACTGTCGCTTTTAGCACCTGAGAGGATTTAATACCTTGCTGTGGCTGAGATACTGGAATCGTAGAAATGTTGTTTGCTGATTACCTAAACACAGTTTACAGTATTTACACAGCTTAATTTTTAAAGCAATAATTGTCTTTACGTTCTCCTAAGTGAACTGAATGCAAACCTTTTTCCTTCCTGTTCTTGATAATAAACATCATTCAATCCTGAAGCCATGATGGGAAAAGTGCTTAATTTTCTTTAGAAATATCGAAAGCACTTTCAGAACTTGCTTCTTGGTGCTGCACAGCTGAGAGCAGGTGCTTATTCTAACCCCTACTGAGTGTTTAGAAGTCATCTTCAGGTTAAGGTATGCTTGTAGCCAGCTGTTGCTCTGTCTCCTGACATTACTACACTGCCCTTAACCTTCCTTTTGTGAGCTTCATTGTCGAGGTCTGTGTGTGTGGTCTGTTAAGGATCTTTAGCTCAGCTTTGCACTGCAGGCACAGGCACCTGATAACTGCCTGGGAGCTCTGCCTGCACTGATGGCTGCCAACCCCCTCCATCGGTCCTGAACCCTGAGCATGGCCTGTTCACTTTAGCTGGGCATTTCAGCTGGGGAAAATTCGACTGCACATTTCCTACAAATGTTGGAGAACAGCACATTCTTTGCTCAATTTATTATGCAGTTCCACCTTCCTTTTGTTCTCTTGTCACTGAGTTGCAGGTAAGTAGGATGACCGTAATTACTGAAAACCCTGTGGTTTGTGCAGCATTAGATCTTTCTATAATGAGCTGTCATTATGATTTGGGAGAAGCTTGTTTTGCTTGAATGGTTTATCAGAGCTTTGGTGTCTGTTAATTGAGCTTTTTTGTTGTTTAATTGTATTTTTGTTTCTGTTTGTTTGGTTTTTTTTCTCCTATGTTAATTTTTATTCTCTCTTTTGTTTGGATTCTGAAAGGACTTTTTTTCTTATTTAATACTTTAATTAAACTATTCTACAGTCTTACTCAAGCATATCACTGTTGGTATTAAATAATAGAAACAAATTGCTAGCTGGAGGACAAAAGTCAGGGACATGTTTTGAAGGAAGTTGTGCAGCATTACTGACACAAATTCTACTAATTTGCTGTAAATACACAGCAGTATTTTGATACTGGGAGGAAGAATTTTCTCCATACAGATGATGCAGTTGTGGGATGAAGATAACCCGTGGAAAAAAGGTGTCTTTTGCATGTAGCACTAATTGTGTTTCTGTTTCTTCAGTGGGGTGACAGAACACGGTGCTGCAGATGTCAGACAATGTACCTTTCACTCACCCGGGAATGAATGATCCTGATTCTTAGACTGAACTTTGTAAATCAATTGTCTTTGCCCTGTACCACCAAGGGCTTTGGTGGGCCTGTTGTGAGAGATTTCCACCAGGCTGTAACGGCAGTTGTGGGATGGTGCTCCTGCATCACTGGACACATGTATTCACTGCTACAAAACTGACATACCTCAGATACTGCTGAGTTCAGTGGCTGTACATATGGTTAGTTATGGTCAGAATGTTTTAATAAATCACTAACAAATTGTTTGCAAGCAGAGTTTAATGTCAGTAGCAGGAATAATGCAAAAAACAATAGGCTAGTCTGAGGAACTGTGCTGCAAACTGGGTCACTGAAAAGATTCAGGCTGTAAACAGATATTTTGGAGTTGTTATTTGACACTCCAATCAGTTGCCAACAGCTTGCCTGGCTGAGTGCAACCCACAACATTTTGTGCAACTCAAAACTCTTCATGCAGTTGGTTCCCAGGTTTCTCGATTCTTCTAATGACCCAGTTAGGGAGTTCTGTGGGACATTCAGACACTCTTCCAAACGACAAACTCTCTCTCCTTCCCTCTGGTGTTTCCTGTGATATACATGTCTGCAGTCTTTTCTTCACTGTTTTTTTCCCCCAAGATCTATGTAACTTCATTGGTCATACAGTACACAACTGATATAACTACTAGTACTTTGTAAGTTAAAAAGCGTGGACAGTTTCTGTGAATTAAATATATTTGTTTTACCATGATCTTAATCTAAGCTGGCCAATCAATGGCCCATGAACTCACTATCGTGAAGACAAGGTTAGTGTGCAGTTGATAGTTAACGTGCAGTACTTTGCAAATGTCTGGAGATACACACAGTATTTTTTTTAGAAAAGTAATATTCCTCTATGATTTATTTTTCTTGTTCTTTCACACATTTCACAGCATGCTAACAACAAAAACGTTTTGTGTAAACCAGGCAGTATACTGTTTAATCTATTTAGAGGCACTGTAGCTGTGATTAGAAGACTGAGGTATGTTATATGACTGATCTAAGCACTCCACAGGAATGTCTGTTATTTGCTGCAAGCTTTTAGTTTCTTACCACACCAAAATATTTCTAAAATAGACAGAATTTTTAAAAATAAAAGGCAGAACTCACTGGATTTTACCCATTTGAATATATTACTCTTTACTTGAATAATTCAGTGTGACATGTAGCTTGCAGCTTGAATTCCAAAACTAGTTCATATGTGATAATTCTTGGTAAGTGACTGAAGAGTTTGCATTTTTAAAGCATAAAGTGCTGCAGTGGAGGGGAGAAGAGAAAAAGATTCTTGATGCACACAGAAAAGGCAGCAGAAGATTTAAGTTCTGGATAAGGTCTGGATGTTTGTAGTTATAGATTAGAATTGAATCCATATTTATATTTGCTATGTTTTCCTGCAGTTTAAGTCAGTTAAATTGGATTAGAGGAATGTCAAAGATGCAGTATGCAGTGATTAAACTTTTGTCTGTACTCAACAAAGAAACCTGCTCCAGTGAAAATGTGAGGCACAAAATTGTTATTAATTACTGTTTATTTCTACTGTGCATAAATCATTATAACTTTAAAGTGTGTGACAGGAATGCACTGGACACACAGGAGCAGAGAAGCTTCTCTGTAGTTTGCAGGGACTGCGAGCACACTCATCCTTCCTCTCTGCCACCTTGTCACTCCATCCTTGGACAGACACACCAGTGCCATGTGGCACACTGGGAGGGAGTCACAGACAAGGAGACAGGTGTCCAAAGGAGACAAATTCAGTGCTTTCTGCAGTAAAATCTGTCTCACTATGTGTGCATGCAGGGTTACTGTGGGCCTGGACTTCCCTGAAGTGGCTTGGATTCGCTGTCTGGAGTTTGCCTGAATGCAATTTGAGGATAAGGTGATCGTTGCTCATGCTTTTCAAATGCCTGGCAATGTGGCAGGAGCTGCTGTTGAGTGTCTGTAGCCTGTGCTCGCCTGAGTTTTGCAGCTGGAGTGCTCTGGGTCTGATGTGCAGCAGCTGCACCGTGCACAACTTACACAGCAAGTGGAAGCCTGGGCACAGTGTGTTGCCCTGAGGACTGTGACTGTAGTGCTTGATATCTTCGTCATCCCTTTTGGCTCAGGAAGTTCAGACAAGTGGGATTTCTTAGTTCTGAGTGCATATGTATCTTTCTGATTTCATCTGATCAAGTTTTGATTATGGATGGAAAAAAAGGGTTTCTTCTGAATCACAGATTGAATCAGACTATGAGTTTCTATAACAGGGCATTT
>JAOXXN010000001.1:38008739-38028412 GCA_026770055.1 Myrmophylax atrothorax | reverse complement strand
ATGGACCAAGGGTTGGACTCGATGATCTCGTAGGTCTTTTCCAACCCAATCAATTCTGTGATTCTGTGATTCTGTGTGAAATAATGAAAAAAAAAAAAGCTGTATTAGTCCCAGCATTCATTAGCCTACAGACTTAAAGTGGAATTATTTCACAGATGTGCCGAGTTGGAAGGGACGCCCAAGGATCATTGAGTCTAACTTATGGCCCTGTACAGGACCATCCCCAAGAGTCACACCATGTGCCTCAAAGTATCATCCAAACATTTCTTGAACTCTGTCAGGCTTGGTGCTGTGACCACTTCCCTGGGAAGCCTGTTCCAGCACCCAGCCACCCTCTGGTGAAGACCCTCTTTGTACTATCTAACCCAAACCTCCCCTGATGCAACTTTGGCCATTCCCTTGGGTTCTGACACTGGCACCACAGAGAAGAGATCAGTGCCTGCCACTCCTCTGCCCCTCACGAGGAAGTTGTGGACTGCAATGAACACAGAGGCATAAAAGTCTTAAAAGTAATTTACACAGGGAAATGCAAGAAGGAACAATTTACTGATTAATCTCAGTCTCAAGCTGTTAAATGCCTTCCATGTTTTGTTCTGTAGTTGGGAACTTGAAAAGCTTTTTCTTTCATTACACACATTATCATTGAGTATCTTTCCTCTGAGTTCTTGCTTAACGGTACAGTAGAGGTTTATCAACAGCAGATGGTTTGGCAGAAAAAAAATAGTATTTTTAATTTGATAGCTGACGATGCATAATGGTAATTATAAAAATATTAGGCAGTTGAAGATATTTCCTGTACATTTTGATAAGTTCATATGCTTATAAGTTGGGACCAATAATCAAAGGTAGATCTCACTTGTTTTATTAATAAATAATTTAAATATATTCACAGTGGTGAATTTAACTGTGATCAAAGGAACTCTTAATAATTCCTGCTGAGACATACAGAGAAAAGGTATGGAAAGAAGAAGAAGCAAATGTGAGTAGTTTGGAAAATAAATGCAAGTGGCAAAAAAGTTTATAACATACAGCTGTGGTTCATTGCCACACATTTTGTTAGTGAGTATCTTATGGTACTGACTGTTAGAAGAGGCCTGATGGGATTATTTGTTATTGTTTAGTTTAAGTTGTCTGCTAGACATCCATGTTCCTAAATCACAGTCTAATCTAGCTCCAATCCTCCTTCTTTCTCTGCAGTGTGTAGGAGGCACAAAAACCTGTTCTCCAATTCAGCTTCCCTAGCCAGTCCAGTTTACTAGAAATCCTGGCTGCAAGGGGATCCCTTATTATTTCCTAAAACTGCACAGAAAATGGGTATTGCAAGTCATTTACCTCCCTTGCATTGGGAAGGCTGGAGACAAAAAGTCACCTTCAAGTTGATTCTAATAGAGTGGTAAGACAGAAAATGAGATATGAAATGTTTATTTATAGTCAAACAGTACCTGTATTAAAATCTGATTAAAATAAAAAAAAAATTAAAAGACAGTTTCTTAGATGTAGTATCCAGCAGCAGTTTGGATCCTAAAAGGGAAGTTCACCATCTTAAAGAGATGGTTTCAGAATGCTTTCTTCCCATTTGATATAGATTTTCATAGCTTCTTCTTGTATCTATAAATGCTGGATAAATATGAAAAGTGAATAAATGTAGAACACATGTTGTGTTCTAGAGATTCTGAACTCTGTCAAAAATAGCTTATTCCAGTGTACATTATTTGAATTTACATGCATCTTATCCTACTGATTTATAATGGAGATAAAAAACTTGTTGCTATATCTTTCCCAGTGATTTATGTCATTTTTCATGAGTAAATTTGAGAGGGTCTTTTCTGCATTACAGTAGTCTCCTATAATTCATTTAGCAGTAAGAGAGGAATTACAATGACAAAGAAAATCAGTAAGATACAATGTTTAGATCTGACTCTTTGCCAGCTGTGAGTGCCCTGATCAAATGCTTTAAATTTAATATTTAATGAATAATGACTAAAATAAGAAACTAAATGACCTGAAAAAGGAGCAAATGAAAACCACTCAGGAGAACTAGCATGTTAGAAGGAAAAATGGAGTAGAGATAACTTAAAAATTTTACTTGTTTTCAGTTACCGAGTTTGTTGAAATGTCGATACAAGATCTCTTCATCATGACGTCAAGCACAGTGCCTGTCCACCAGGCTGCAAACATAAGAGCTGGCATTGCTAATGCAGGAGTTTGCACGCCAGCCCACCTCTGTTGTCAAAAAAACTATGAAAAACCACCCTTTGAATTAAAGCATGCCAGCCCTTTTGGAAAAAAAAAAAAAAAAGACAAAACAGGGCCATCATCAGGCCTTTCTAATCACACAAAACTGATGAAATCAGTAATTTCACCACATTCTCATTCTGAGTACTAAACACGTCATTTTATCTCATTTCAGGATTTCTTTGTGTTATATCAAGATGACTTCAGTCTTTTGGCCTAACAACTGTGGTTTTTTAGTGTTTTGAAATCTGTACCTTTCCATTTAGTTTTTTTTGTCTTCACTGAATTGCAGTGCTCCCTTGTTTTGGTGCACTTTGCCTGAATGCTAAATGAAGTTCCAACCTTTCAAGGACTTTGACCATGGCACAGTTTCCACTGGAGCTGCATTTTGAAGGAGGAAATCCTTTACCATCCAAGAGAATTTTTTTTGTAAGTCTATCTGAATGCCTAATACTGTTATTTTATATTTCAGTTCTGATGTGGCACTCATATATAAGAATGTAACATTGTTGACCTCAATGCTTTCTCTGTTAATTTTGATTCATCATGAACTGATGTACATCAAGTGGTTTCACAGAGTGCCAGAATTAGATAGAACCCAGCAGGATCATTCACAGCACCACAAATAGGCACACTCATTCCCTATCAATTTGATAGAGAAGCTAAGTTCCTTAGAAAGCTAATCCACAAAATCTGTGTGCAATGATGGAAAGCCGCTCAGAGCAGGTATAAAATACAGTGGTGCCTGAGAACTCCAGAATTTCACACCAGCTTTGGTGACTAACTCAGGACTTGAAATTTAAGCTCCTGTATCATTTGAAAGCTAAGATGGGTAGGCTCTAAGTAAGCAAGGATCACTCTTTTTAAAACCATGTGCAAGGGGGGTACTTTTAAGTAGATGATCAATGGAGCACAGAGGGGTGAGAAAGTATGTGCTGAGAAACTAGAAAGTACGTGCTGGGAAACTAGGCAGAGTAGTATACAAAGTAACTATACCACTAGATGTTCTCCATTATCGAGGCCGTGTTCCTCTCTGACTTGGCTGCACGCATGGGAACACAATGGTGAAGGCTGGTACACGGGGGTGAGGAAGCTGATGATGAGAGGAAGATCATGTGGGCAGGGGTTGTATGACCACTACCCAACAGGCGAGCATGCACAGACTGTTGCCACTTATGTAATTAATAGGCGGCGTTTGGCTGCCTCCCAGGCATCACCTTATACTGTGTATTAGGCCCTATGTAGTATAATGAGTAGCCAATAAATATAGACACCAGGAGTGGGAGAGCTGAGCAACATCCATACTTCCACCAAGCCCATGTTAGCTCCGCGGGGACATTCGCTAAGCATGGATGCCGTCCAGCTTCTGCCAATCCTGGTAGTCCTGGCCTGTCTGCTCGAGTAAGAATTAGGGATAGGAAGTAACTGCTGCAGCATCAACTATATCTCAACTATACTGTATCCTTTTGTATCCTTTATGAGTATTAAGAATTTTGGTTATTTTATGCTGTTTTGCTAACCTGTTTTAACAAATATTAAGTAATTTACTCTTGTTTTACTTCCTTGAATGAACTATTAAAGATTTAATCCTTTTTGGTCATTGCCACTAACTGTTATAGTAATAAAAGCAATTTGTCGTGTGTTATTGTGTGCATTTATCTTTATTACGGGCATGTATCCAAAACAAACTGTTACACCAGGTAAGTGGCCTTAGGTCCCTTATTTTGAAAAACTAAGGCCTTTGGAACGAAAGTAGTCTTCCCCAAAGAAGGGAATTAAGGTTCACTTTCCATGTCAGCCAGAAATTATTCAGATACATTCTGCTACTTTCCAGAGGACTTTTCCAACTTCCAGGTAGGGTATGTCATCCCTGCAGTCAGGAGTATAGAGGGGATATCTGTCCAGTGTCTATATCAATCTCCACCACAATGAGACTCAGACTACAAGTTTCCAGATAAGGATATTTATAGGATATTCCCTATACAGATGCATAGGGAATTTTTAGGACAAACAAGAGTCAGAATCAGGTAAATTCTGACAGCTGCTGAGGTTGAGTGCTAGTATCAAAGTGGTCAGTGTCTTCTTCCAAGTAACAAGTGATAGGATAAAAGGAAATGGTCTCAAGTTGCTTCAGGGAAGATTTAGATCAGATATGAGGAAAACTTTCTTCACTGAAAGGATTGTCAAGTATTAGAACAGGCTGCCCAGGGAAGAGGTTAAGTTTTCATCCCTGAGGATGTTTAAAAGACATGAAGTTGTGGCACTTAGGGACATGATTTAGTCGTGGACTTAACAGTGTTAGGTTAATGGTTGGACTCAATTTTAAGTCTTTTTCAACCTCAATGATTCTATTCTGTTGTTTTGAGATATAAGGCATCTTTTAGGAGCTATGTGAAGTTTATTGACAACACAAATACTAACCAGCTCAGAAAAGTTAAAGGTTTCACAAATGGCTCTAACAGAGTCACAATTAATATCTGATGACTCAGAGTGTTGCTGCTTAGAAAGGTACTTCCATGACTATCCATCCAGACTCTTTGTTGGAGATTATCAATTCTGAATAAGATGCAACAGAAAACAATATACTGTGCCTCAGCAGAACCATTCATAGCTCAGAGTAATCTAAAACAGACAGTGAACTTCTGCCAGTTCATCACTCACTGCTCTGCAGCTCAATCCTTACACAACTTCTGCTATTTCTGGCAAGAAAAAAGAGAAGATTACTTATTGTAAGACAATATAAAGGTTTGTATAGCACTGGTTTTTATGAACTAGAGAAGGACTTTAGGATCTTGGATTTACTGAATAAAACCTGGTGTTCAGATTACTTTCAGAGATGTCTCATTTGCTATTTTAAATGCCTGAAGCATTAAATCTTCTTGATATAAAGTGTCCTAGGTCTTCCTCGGTCCCACACAAATGATGCAGCAAGTCATAACAGAGAAAGACTCAAAAGATTGGATGCCACACAGAACTTTTCTGGATCTCATGTTTACACCGAAATTGTAACTGGACAACATTGGAGGCTACAGCTCATTCTGATCTGTTACCTCCACTTTGATATTGGAGTGCTCATTTTCCATTACAACTGTTTTGTTGTTCTGTTTACAAATGAACACAGTTGGAGATCAGGAAAAATGCTGCTTAGCTGACAAGCCACTCTGTCAGAGGTCTGACACAACAGTAAAGTACTTCTCTATCCTTGACTTCTCAGAACAACAATAACATTCCTTTTCTTTGGATTCCTCAGTAAGTCTTACATGGAGTTCTGATACCTGTCACCTGAAGTCAGAATTTAGATAACTATAACATGATGTTTGAAATTGCAGTCAAGACTATGACATAGAAAATTTCTAAATAATGCAGACAGAGCCTATGTGACCAGCACATTATGCTGCAACATAAATTTGTCAGACTCTGTAAAGCTAGGCACCCTTCTAAATATTTAACCCTCTTGATGTATTTTTGCAGCTAAATATTCTATAGAAGCAACCAAACATGTACTAGTCCATACATATTTGAAAATGCACAGAATGTAATTTAATAATAACATTTCAGACTGGTACACATGAATCTTTGCAATTCTCCTTCGTCATAATCCCACAACATTAAAAAAGCATATTTTTAAAATACATTGACCTGATGAGTTTCTTATTGCCTTGCATACATTTTTAGCTAAGGGAAACAGTAAACTGCTGAGGTTAAATTTGATTTACATTTTCAGTATAGGCATGGGAAATTATAACACCAGGTGCTACTTCTCAGTTGGATTTATTTCATCAACATGCCCAGTGCCTGAAGGAAATGCTTAATGATATTAGCTGCAAAAGGACAGTACCCAAAAGTGTCATAGCGCAGCAGGACTAGTGCCATCCTACTGGTTTCAGGAAGATGACTTTTTGTTAGCAGCTGCCAAGGAGAAGAATCTGCTTTGGCAACAATGCAATAATATTTAGCCTTTCACTTGCCATATAAACATGCCTGGGAGTGTAGCTGGCCAAACCCCAAATACACCACAGTGTTTGGGACCTTTTCATCAATAGTGGTTTTGATAAAGGAGTGAAATGGATGCATGGTATGTTTTGCTTTCACAAAGGTCCTCATAGTGGAGCTAATATTACAGAGTACTTGATAAACTTTGCAAGAGCTAGATCTGAAAGCTACAGACCTGGTGAATTAATTGAGCTTTTCAGGATCTAGTAGTACACTGCTGTAACATCCGTTCTTTCTCTGGTTGTTTACTGTGGTCCAGATCAGAGAAAAATCACACACGCCAGTGACTTGTGAGAAGGAGAGGTGGAAGCAGAGCTGCAAAAGTAAACAGTGTTTTTTTGCTAGCCATAAAGATAAGTAAAACAACAGAACAGTAAAACAAAAACACTTTTTACATTTTTAATGAATTTTCAAGATGACGTAAAGCAAAAACAATAAAAAAGACACTTCAACAAAATACCTACAATACATACAAAAATATAACTTCTAAATATCTTTCTGTGTGAATTAGACACAACCATCACTAAGCACGTGTTATTTTATTCTGAGAATGTGTTTGAACATTTCACCCTGGAAAACTTTAAATCTACTACATAAACTGACCTGAAACAATTACTAAAGTGCAACCTTTATACCAAACTATTAACTTATGTATTAGAAACAATTTTTTTTCCCTTTTCCTTCTCCTATGTAAAACTTGAAGCATGGCTCTTGACTGTTCAAGGCAAGGTTGGAAAGGCAGAGAAACATATTAGTCTCAAGTAATTATAATTTGAATAAATGTGGCAATATTTTATATAATACAGGGCAAGATTGAGTGAACTACGGGAAGAAAAGCAAACCTAGTAAAATTCCAGTAATTTCAAAAATCTAACTAAGGACAGAAAACCCTTCCATACTGATCAGATGCATTACAACTAAGCAAAACATTTCTAAAATTACAGGATCTTTTTCTTTCCCTCCCTTCTTCTACCTCTTCACCTGGTCATTGTCAAGTGAGAAAGTCTGTGTTTCACTTTGTTTAAAAAAAGATTGGATGACACTGGGTCAGACATACATGACATCATTTTTACTATACATTTAGTATGTAACGTAGATGTTGGACCACAAAATTAAAATGAGTTTACCTTCACCTAATTTCTACATGCTTTCTACGTGTGATTGATCACACACTGCCTTGTGATGGATAATTTCTTTTCTAAAAGTGACTGTAACTAAAAGAAATGAAAACATTTTTCTAGTAACTTGTATTCATTCCAATTTTTGAGATAAAATATGGTTTGGAAAAATTATGGTAAAAATCCATTGGCATCTGAAAGTTAATGTTCTTAAGAACACTAATATGTGCTCTATCCTACCCACATATAGGTTAAATTCTGAATATATTGTAAGATTCTGCAATTAATAAGGAACTTTCATGTTGCAGAGTTAAAGAATTTTCTCAGCTTTTAAACTACCTATGAAGAAACTTCTGGAATTAAGATTAGGTTACCATGTTAACAGATTTTGACAAGAATACATGTCCTCGAATATTCACAAGAGACCTTTTTGTTTTCTTAAAACAAATGAGACATGTAGAAGAATCTAAATGTCAGAACAGTCCACAAAAATATATACTAACAAAATACAGCTTACTAAATATTACTTCAAAACTGTCAGATGGAAATTAATGTTTTTCTTTCATATGGATTTGAAATCCATATGAAATTTTCTATAATTTCATCAGCTCTATAATTTTCTAGTGTAATTCCTTAGAAAATAATTATGTAAACAATGTGCATCTCGGAAGGTATAAAATAGAGTCTTCCTGCCTCATTGAGGGTTTTATTTGTTTGTTTGCTTTATTTTGTTTTAAAATAAATGCCAGTGACACTGGATGTCTTTTTTGTAGGCATTGCACATTTAATTAGCCACAGTCACTCTTCTTTAACTGGACTAGAGGTAAGTGAAACTATCATACATTTCTCCTGGCATTTTGGATTGATTTGAGAGCAAGACATTTGCCCTAAGGGAGAGAGGCATTGTGTCTGCACAGAGCTGAACAAATGTTTTTTAATTAGTGATTTATTCAGCTCATGCATTTCTTTGTTGCTGTGTAACAGAACACCCCTGGGAAGATCACTGAGACAAGAGGCTGAACTTGGGACCTTGAATCTGAAACCCAGAACATCTACTGCCAAAAGCCTCATCTTTGTCTAACAAAGATACTTTGGCATCATAACTCTAGGGTGAGGTCTCTTCACTCTAGAGAGTGTTGTTTCCCTGGGTATCAGTCAATCATGGTTTAACTGGCTGGCTGACACCCAGCCAAATCCAATCTTGTATTAAGTAATTCATTAAATTTATTAAATTACATGGAGCCCATTTAGGTGACCCACATTAACATAACACTAATAATATAGCATGTTTAACAGAAGAAACACAAGATACAGTTTTTCCCTGCCAAGTTTCCAATCCAATTTCTTGCTGGGGTTACTGGGTGCAGTCATTTCCAGCCTCTGCCCCTCTTGAGGCAGCTTGTGTTTCTATCATGAGAGGCCAAACTTTACTGAATTTAACTGAGAACAGGAAAATTTTGGGTAGTGATCAGTTTTGAGATGAATTTCCCCTTATCTCTTGTGACTTGCCAGTTCTCTGAGCTACCTGACTTGGATGTTGCTGGGATTTTTAAGAAATTCTTATTAACATACTAAGAAAGAAAGAGAAACTACACCAAGAAAGTTCAAAGATTAGCTCAGCCTCCTGCCCTTGACAGGAGTGGGTAGCAAATAGCTGGGGAGAGGACGTGGAACAAACCACCAAGTAGCGCTTCTCTTCCCTGTAAGAACGTGCAAGCTTGGCAGAGTTCCCAGGCCAGGCATTGCCTATAGGCTGTATTCATTGAGACTGATCAAAGTTCAATCAAAAGTTAATTATGGCTTTTGGCTCCTTGTGCTGACATCAGTGAAGCAGCAGAGATTTCTGGGATGTTTGCTATGGTGGTTTAGCATACTTGTACAATTAGGGTGCAATGTGGCTGCTTGCTTGCCAGGAGCTTCATGAACAAGGTCATGCTGTGACTGCAGGACAAGCTCGGGAGCTCATCTGCAGATGGAGAGGGACTTTCTTGAGCATCTTATATAGGAATCATTGCCAGAATAATTTCAGAGAAGCTTTCTTTTTCTGGAAGCATGTGCAAGAATTACATTGTAAGCATTTATGGAGGGACAGTGAAGGATTTTTCAGCCCAACCTGACACATTGAGCAATATTATTTGTCTCTGCTGCCACACTGGAAGAGCAGTAACTCTGCTTCCAGCGGAGCAGCCAGTGTCTACGGGAGTCATGGTTTTTGAGAACAGTCTCTCCAGTCATACTCATTTGTTTAAACTGTTCACAGAAGATAAACTAAGAATGACCAGAAGAGCGGCTTGGAAGAGTATCAATTCACAAATTTTATTCTGACTTTGTCTTTATCCCAGACTGAACTAAGTTTAACAGCCTCAAAGGGACAGGGTACACAGGAACATGCTAAATGTTAAGCTCTTGCTACATCTGTAAAAAGGGAGGCATCACCACTTAGTATTTGTGTTGTGAGATTTTTAGGGGGTCCTACTGTAAAACCTTGGCTAGCAAAAACTGCTGGCAGGCAATACTCTGTGCTGATCAACCAGATAGCAGCCACCAGTCAGGTGAATTTAAAACAGTTAAGAGGAACTTCCTTTTCCTGCTCCTCCCTGGCACACCATGACAGGAGTACCTGTAATTTTATTCTCTGAATGAATTTTTTGCTATCCCAGAGATATAAAGCGAAATTAATTGTTTTATGAGCAATAGCAAACAATTATACTATATCTGTTTGGATTTTTGTTTGGTGCATACCACTTGACAACACATTCTTTGTCAGCTAATGGTTTTGTGGGAAAGGTGGGATTTTTCAATGGCAGTGAAGTGATTTAGGAGTGCAGATGCTAATGGATTTGTTCATTTTATCCTTCCAGATAACACAGGACTCATATCATAAATGCATTTAGGCACAATATTAGTTTTACCCTCTGAATAAATGCCTAAGGTTTGACTGCAGAGTGTGAAGGCAGTCAAAAAAATCCTAGGAGGTCAAAGAAACTCAGCACACAGGTTGTGGTGGATACACAATATCCTTTGCTCATCTCTCTGGAGAGACCTGATCTGTTACAGTCTGCTTAACAGGGAGGATGTCACCTAAAATTTGCAGAGAGAAGTGTACAGGCAGTCCCTCCCTCTCTATACTCTATGTCTGGGAAGCCAGAGACCCAATTAGAAACCCTCCAATATCAGTTGACAGTAGGGACTGGGAACAACACTTTCTGATAAGATCCCACAGGTCTTTGTGGTACTTTTCCATGTGGGTTTGAGCCCAGGAAGTTTTCATCTGGAGCTATTTTTTCCTCAGACTGGGAAGTATCACGGACCTAGCCTTTATTTAACACTGCTGATGAGGTACTGTTGTTTTGGGTGCTGTCCTGCCCCTGTGAACTTTTCCAGTGCCCTGTAGGTGTCAGTCAAAGATTTTAGTATAAGCATGACTTATTTATCTTTAATTTATTTACAACAGGCTACCAATATCAAAAACCACCTCTGGAATTGGGATGCTCTTTTTTGACTTGACTTGAGTGATTTTTACCTGAAGAATGTAGTGAAAAAAAGCCATAAAATGCTTCAGAAATTCTGTGAGTCCCTGAGGCAGAGCAATAGCGTTAGAAAATATGTTTAACTGAGAACATACAAAATGGCTTAAATAGCTTAGTAGAAAATGTCCTGAGCTTCAGTTTTGTAAATGTGCTAGTTCAGAGGTGTGGTAATAAATATTAATTTTATTTTGACATTTGAAAGAGACATTTGAATGCTGCCTATGTTCACTGCAGAATGATTAAAAATTATTGTGGTGTGTGAAATTTATGTTTTAGTTAGTGTGATTACATCCTTCTAAAAATGTGCAAGGCTGTAATCTTTTAAAATTGTTTTTGCAGTAGAGAGATTAAAATTCCATGAAGCACTTCATATATTTTTAAACAATCATGTTAATTTGGAACTAACTCAAATAACATTCATTCTATTTTAAACATGTCATAATGATCTGCATTCAGATCCTTTGTTTCCAAGAAAAGTAACCACGTCCACACAAATCTCAGCAAAAAAGTTTTCTTGTATCATAAGCCACCACAGAGATGACATCAGCTGGCTGCATATATAGCAGACATGGCAGAAAGACTTAAGGTATTTCCACAGCAAATCAATACTTTATTTCAGAATACAGTACAGTTTTCCATCCAACTTCACCTTGTTCCACATCTCTGCTCTCAATCTGTGTGCCTGTCCTGGAATTTGCCTGGTGTGCCAGTGAGTCAGGGTTGGGAGGGTTTGCTGCAGGCTGGGATTAAACATCGGCTGAAAGCCTGTGTGGGTGTAGTTCTGCTGCATTTACTTTGCAGATAAGGATCTTGCATTAGGATTGCACTCTGAGGGTCAAATTCAAATCTGAGTGTAACTAGAACAAAGTTGGTGCTTATGAATGGAAGAAAAAAATACAAAAATTAAATGGATACTCAAATCCTTAGAAATGCACAGCATGGCATAGCACCTTTGTATTCTTTGATTTGAGCCAGTCAGTATCCTCATATTTGGTGATCCCCTTGCTTTGTCAGTTCTGGATTTCACTGTGTTGAAGGTTAAAAGGTGCTTATAGGTATTCTGTGTAATGATTTACCCTTGTGTTAGATAGTTTGCAATGATAGATACCAGTCTTGAAGCTATGTTCTTTTGTCTTCTGATGGAACTACCATGTCTTTTTCCCCATTACTCAGTGTTGACTTTCATACTTACTGTATTCTGCACTTTCCAAGGCCTTTGCAAATTCAGTGAGTACATGTTGTCTCAGTGGCAAGCACAGGCATTACATATTTCCAGCCCCCATGGATTCACACAGTGCATGTCTCCACATCTGTCATGGAGCATTAGGTGAGGCAGGCTGCTCTCCTGTGTCTTACTGTCTCAATTTATTAATTGGGCCCCTGAATGGACCCCAAATCTGACTCCATACCAAACTCATCCAGAACACTGAATTTAGCTTTCACTATTGCTGTCTTGACACTGCACAGGTGCTTGGGACTGTGCCCTGTCAGGGAAACTCTGCCCTTCCTGCAGGAGGTCCAACACCTCAGATCCTGGCTCATTTCTCCAGATCTAGTTATCTCCTTCCTGATGGTGTATATAAAGCCTGTCTACACCCACAGAACAAAAGGGATGCAAAGCTGCAGGTTCTTGATGGTAATGGTGAAACTAATTGAAAAAGATAGGAGTTTCACTGAAGAAGTTGAACTGTATGTTGGTTAGTGCTGCTGTGTGCTGACTGTGCAGGATCTTTGCTAGAAAATGTCTTTAGAACAGACCTTTCTGTAGAGCATATTTTGACAGACTTTATGACTTGTCCATTAGAAGTAACTAAAATTAGAGAAAATATTAAAGATTCAAGGTAGAAACAATAACTGGAGATTTGATTATATAATGTGAAAGCACTCTTCTTTGATACCTTAAAGGTGCTTGGTACTTCACAGTGTCCTCACAAAAAGGCAGTGAATCCCAGATGATGCTTTCAGGCCATCTGTATTTGGTGAGATGCTTTTAACGGGCAGATTCTCCCCTTTTCATCCATCTGACCTTAAGGGAAAAAGTGCATTAAGGAAGGATAGTTCTGAGAATGTGAGTGTACCTTGCATTGAAAGACAAGGTCCCTTCTTCACTTGACTTTAAACTCCAGTAATGACAGTTAACTCTTGAAGTAAACCTTTAAAGAAGGTTGTCAATTTCTATTAAAACTGAATTTATCTTTATTACTCTCTTGAGTTAGGTAATGTAGTTTACGACTATACTCTTTTTTGTATGCATTGTAGATATACCCAAAATCATAAAACAACTCTCTGTGGGTGTTTGGAAAACACCTGTGAAACACTGTTTTCTATTCCTGCTAGATAGAGTACAACTGTAATGTGTTATGTGAATAAAAGGCATGAAACTCACAAAGTGCTGCTGGTTGGTACAGGGACAAATAGTCTCAATGTCAAGACCATGCACTTATCAGTCACACTGTCTGAATCTGGAAACAGCTATAGGTACTGCTCTGCCTACCCTATGTTGTGACTTGTCCTTAGGGAAAAGTGCAGCAAAGTGAATGTAAATTTTTTACTTCTGAAAAAATGTATTACATTCAGCATCCAGTTTTCACTTGTGAAAAAAGACTATTAAAAGAAGAAAGGTGACTGATGAGTTGGACTCTTTATGGACAAAACCACTGAAACAAAATTACTACTAATGGCATTGCCACACACCAAAAAGTCTTGAATTTCAGTTTGCAGATTGATACTGGAGTGCCATATATTGCTCCATAGTATTGCTCGTGTTGGTAGAAAGCCCATTTTGAAGTGTGGAGTGTTCTCATGTCAATTGATTTACATGTAAACTGTCCAGTCTAGTTAAGATTTTTTTTTTCTGAAACAATAGAGATAAGAAATGAAAGTAAACTTTCCACCTACAAACTGGATTTCAAGAGCTTTTGCTCCTCTTCTCTGTTAAGAGGTACTAAGTAAATGTTGTGGTAACCATAACTTCTCCTTAAAATAACTTCTGATCACTCCTGTTATAAACTGCATTAAACATGAAGCACAGAAACTCTTATCCACATTCTAAAATATGCACAATACCATGTACACACAAGGCATGGCAAAAAAAACCCCCAACAGTATGACCACATGGCATCTCTGTTTGATGTGGTAAGAAATGTTTGTCATGATAAAGCTCTAGTTTAAAATGGGTTTTGTTCCTTTCCCCAGTGACTTCCTTCTTAAATGACGTGAAAATCCTGTCCTCCCACTGAGCCTTGATTTGTCATTCTTTAGGCAATGGGAGCCTATAACAGGGTGACCATTGTGGCACAGCTGTCCCAGAAAACCACTCTATATTGGCATCCTGACAGAGGAGGAAAACCTGACCCAAATGAGGATACACCAGTTTTAATCCCATGAAATCACTGACCTTTCTGCTAAAAACTTTAAGAAGATTGTTCTTCTATGCTGATGTTATTTGTGATGTGAACATATCCCCTGGATTTGGAAAATAAAACAAAAGTAATTGGATTTTGAAAATAAACTCATTTTCAATAGATTGTTAGAGGAGTCACAACAGGACTTTCAGGCCTCTTGTGGCTTGAGCAGAACTTGAACTTATGTTGTTGAAATGAAAAGCTCTGCATGCCATTATTTATTCCCTGAGCCATCCCAGGCTGTTCATATATTATCTCTGATGTTTTTGTTTCTTGGAAGGAAATTTAGGCAAAAGGAAACTGTATTTCTACAACTTTGTGGAAAACTGACACTGGCAGAAGATGATATCATGATTGTTGTCTTTCTGTAGAAGCGTTTTTAAAACATTCCTTTATATAAATCTATATAAATGCAGTTTGAATCAATTTATCTCAGTCTGGAGTCTGGAGTCCACTGACACTCTGCTGAAGACTTACCAACTGAATTTTACTGGATCTGGTTTTAGTTTCCAGCTGTTACAATGCTTTCAAAAGTTGAAAGAACTTGACCTTACTGAGAGTAAAAAGATGTTGTGGCTTTGGTAAAGGTATTTGCTAGTTAGCAATAGGAATCAAGATGCTCTCTGTACTCATCATCATCATCATGGCTAAGCTTCACAAATGACTTGGGAAGGCTCTAACCATGTGGGTGTGTCCTTCGAGCCTGTGCAGTGGATTTTTTAGGTGAGGCACAGCGTGCGCAGAACAGGCCACTCTTTAACTCCTAAGGTTCATCTGCCATGGCCGAGCGAACTTGGATGGTGACAGTGAAGGCCTCAGGACTAGAACCTACAGCCCCCAGTATTCCAGGAGGTCTCCCATCCAAGGACTAACTGGGCCTGACCCTGCTTAGCTTCCAAGGTCTGATGGGATTTGGTGTCAGGGTGGCATAGTGAAAACATGGTAATGACCAAAACAAATCCTTCAAAATCTAGTTCACATTATGAAACAAATTTTAGAACTTGTGGATAATAGCAGAATATAGCATGATAAATTAAATCAGTCACTGTAAAAGGACTGACTATCTGAAATAGAACATGACTGAAGCTGAAAAGAGAAACATGAGTCCTGCTCACATCCATTTTCCATCTGTTTTATCCCAGCAGAGATTACTAATTTTGCAGTATCAAGCAAAGATTTGGTCTTTGAAAGTACTCACTGAAAAAAGAATAGTGGAAAGAAAATTTCCATTTTCCTAAGTATGATACACTTATTCATATGAGCCGTTCCACTCTGGATGAGGGTGTGTAAGGGAAACTGTCCATGCCATTGGAAATACCCTGTCATCTTGAAGATTAAGGTCACTAAATAGAAAGTGGAAGGTTACTTATGACAGAAAGACTTTCTGCAAAGGTTCATGGCTCACAGGAGGGAACTACTGATTGTCTGAAAGGCCTTAAGAGCCATTAAAAGTCAGAAAGGTCCTTCCCAGTGGCACACTTAACAAAGAGATAACCTTCCTTCTTTGTGACATGGTAACATTACTTTTTTAATCCACCATAACTGCTCTTTGATGTAAGAAGAATGGTGACAATGCAGCCGATAAACCTGACTGCTTTTCCAACTGCTATTCAGAAGAAATTGTATGTGTTTGGAGAAAATTGGAGTCCTGAGGTTTTGAAGGCATAATACCTAGAAGAAAAATTCCCTCCCAGAAGTTCTGAATATGCCCCTGAATATGTCCACACAGTAAAGGTGTAATGGCAGAGTGGTAATTTAGTTTCTGTTATGAAGAATTCTTCTTTTGTTGTGAGCAGAAAAACATAGGTATCCTATTTATTGAAAATGGACTTACACTTGCTACCCACCTATTCACTTAAGACGTGACAAATTCATTATATTAGAGCAGAAAATACTATTGCCTTGTATCCCCATTTAACACCAGCACCTGCATTTTATCTACGTTTTTGAAAAATGCAAGCATATTACTCATTCCTGAACTTTCTCTTGTGTGTTTGGTCTTCACTCTTCTTCACTTTCCCCTTGTATTTTGAAGCAAGTACATTTTGGGGACAAGATGGTACTTTCAATGCCTTTGTCTGATTCTAAGTAAGAGTAATTGTCAGGAATCAGATGATTTGGTTAGAAACTAAATTTTTTTTTAGCAGTTCTTTTGAGGGTTTTGTGGGAAGGTGGTGTGAAGAAAATCACTTATTTTCAGGATTGCTTGGGAAATCAGTTTTAAATGGTTCAGCTCTGCACATTCAGTTGATAGTTTTTCCAGCAGAGGGCAAGAAAGTATAACAGATGAAAACGGTGCTAGTTTCCTGGACAGCCACCGCTGATATGTTAAGCAGAATAGCCCGAGGATGGAACTTGAAAGCCAATAACCATCCCCCTTTAGGGCATAATGGGTTTTAAACAGCCTTTTACTCTTCAAGGATAGTCGTAGACAGACAAGTTAGAAAAGGACCAGAGGAGACCACCAGAGCTGCCAACTGGTGCTTGTTGCTTTGTCAGGACAATTTCCTTCAGCTGAGATCTGATTTCTGGGGCGTGTGAGAGAAAGAGACACACAGTACCTTTTCAAACCAGTGCCTGCACTGACACATAGCTCCTCACTCAATGTTGAGACTTATTGTGGGATGAGGAGGTACACAGCTGCTACTCCGATGGAGGGCTGCGATCCTTCGCTGTCATTACTGCTGCTCAGTTCAAGCCTGTAAGGCAGGGTTTGCCTCTTCTCTAAGGGACAAACAAAACTCTAGTTGACCTCAGATATTAGAAACTGAGCTGTTGCTCAGGAATAAGCATCTGGGATTTTGCATCCAAACATGAATAAAGTGTATTCATCACCATATATTTGTTATTGTGGTGAGTTCATGCATGTGTTAAAGGCACACATGGAAACATGCAAAATGTTGAGCTCTGCCATGGGAATGAGTTTGCAGACTATCAAATTTAAGACCACAGACCTCATTTGTTATGCAGCAGTGTGTATTTACCAAGGCATTTCTCAAATTTCTTCAAACCATTTCAACCACTTAAAAAATGCTGTACAGTCACTCAGCTTGTCTCTGAAGCAAACCTGCTGTTAAGTTCCAAGCTTAGTTTGTGATGCAGTTGTTTGCTGCCAATAATCCCTTATGAATGAAAAGCATCTGATTTGGACAAAAAGTACAACTATCTGTTCTTTGGATTTTCCTAATTTGGACAATGCATTTGGACAATGCTCTCATGGGTATGACTCTTGTGGATGTCCTGAGCAGGGCTAAGAGTTGGACTCAGCGATCCTTGTGGGTCCCTTCCAACTCAGTGTGCTCTGTGATTCTGTGATTTGTAATTTCATTGCAATGAATTATATTCCTCATAAATAGGCAATCTCATAGTCTTATTTTGCTGTCACTGATGGGGCAAATAATTTAATTTCTTATGATAATGGAAGTACAGTTCTGAGAAAAAAAAACTAAACAAACTTTGGTGGTTATCATAGCTGTTGAGGCTGTACTGGATACTGCCTGAATGCCTCAGAAGAGTGGAAGTGATACAAATGATCTAAAAGACTTTTTCATGTGAAAATAATAATAATAATAAAACTAAAATCATAGTGTTTGAATGCTGAAATTATGAATATACTAATAAAAACATGTTATTTTAGTAATAACTTTCAGTTTAAAGTGTAGCCAATCATTTTTGGACCAAAAAAGTGTTTATCTAGGAGGAAGCCGTATGTCAGTTTTCATAAAGGTAGTTTTGCTTCTCTGTATGATTGTTAATTATGACTACACTACAAGTCAAAAACTTTCTTATAGCTTGATTTAACTTTCTAAAAGCAAATTCTGTCTATATAGCAGAAATACATAATTCACAATAAAAGTGACATAATTAACTTATCTTTGTAGCTCTGGTCAACAAAAAAGTACTAATGATGACCACTGGATGGTTCTGTTTTTATTTTCACATGAAAGAGACTAACACCTCTACTTTGAGGGGGTTGAGTTGTTTTTGTTTGTTTGTTTTTGTCAACTACTCAAGTACTTTTGATTTTTTTACCCTAGTGAGAGAGAATGATTAATTTATGGTTAAAGGTCAAAGATAGTTTTTTTATTTTTTGATATCTGAAGACACATCAGTATTGTGAAATGGGGTTATGGACAAAAAATTATCCTTCAAAATATTACCTTTATACTACCTAGTGTCAGTTTATATGCTGGTTTTTTCCAAGTCAATGTAAATTGGATTATATATAAACCCAAATTGTTTTAATGCCATATATTATTTTTGCCCAGTCCCTTATAAGAGGGTTTTTTCATACAGAAATACATTGAGCTGCAGAAATATTTCCCTGATGTACAATAATTCATGGGTTTCACAGATTCCTGAGGAAAAGGACACAATTTTACTTTGGAATTGCTCAGGGCAGACAGTAGTGTCCTCAATGACCTGTAGAGAGCAGAAAAATCAACTCATTTTGCCATCAGTCACACATAAATGATCAGAAATTGAAACTCTTTTCTGTCTAACCTCAACCATTGGTCTTTCCAGAAGGTCAGGTGGCTCATAGGAAGAGGAGCTGCAGGCCAAGGCAGCATCCAGGAAACTACAATGAGTGTTTGAGATCCGAAAATAAATGTTTGAACCACTGGCATCTGTTTGATAGCTCTGGCAGAGGATGCTCAGCAGCACCTTCTGCTAACAGCTGAGGCATTTGTATTTTAGCTTTGAAATTCATATGAGTTGAATTGTGCCTGAAAATGACTGTTGTTTCTGCTGACTGTAGGCAGCCTTTGCCACCCTCAAATCTAGAGTCCTGCTTCAAACCTCTGTGACTGGTCAAATCCCATTCTAGGAGACTTTTAGTAGGACAGATTTTGTGAGGGTGTCTGCTATATAATCCTTCATATTTGGCTTATATCAGTAGTCTTAAAAACATATTTTTTTCTGTCTGCTTTTCTGCTAGAACACTTTTCCAGGACATTCCTTAGTTTTTGTTATTTAGCTCAAATTTAATTTCTGGAAATGTGTTCTAAGTAGACATTTATCAAAACTCATATGAAATCCTGTTCCTGGAACACTTGCCATGAAAAAGTTTGTAAATGTATACCTATGAACAGTCACAGCAAATTGAAATCAGTTTTTTTATCTTACAATGCAATAAAAACTCTTTAAGGATTTAGTCAGGGTAAAAGAAACTACAACTTCTCTCCCATATTGTCTTGGAGTTCCATGCTCCTTTCACCTCTTTGCATAATTTTTTTTTTCAAAATTCCAGATTTCTTTTTTTAACAATAAAATAGTCTTTTTTTTTTGGTAAAAACTATTTTTGTCTTCCCTGACCTTCAATAAGGAAATTAATTTGAAATAGGATGTTTCTCGTTAAAATTATACTCTTAATACATAGCAATTCCTGGTTT
>JAOXXN010000001.1:37994738-38006938 GCA_026770055.1 Myrmophylax atrothorax | reverse complement strand
TGGATATTTAAATGGAATCTTGCTCCTTTGCTCTTGAGCATATAATTTTAGAGGTGATACTAAGAACCTGTTCAAACATCCTTCTTATTTTGGGTATATTTTTATGATGAAAGAGTGAGAAATTTAAGCATTTCATACCAAAATGTTCTTCAGTGAATGCTGTGCACATAGTTTCTTTGCATTTCCTTTGAGACTCTCAGCCTATGTGATTACCTAAGTAAAATGGACTAAAAAAATGGAGTATATACTTTTTCAGACATTGATACAAATATTCAAAAAGTTTGTACAGATATTAGCAACAGCCATATAGCAAGCAGATCTAAGTTCTAAATTTGAAACTGTGGGTAAATACATTAATAATACCCCAAACCTAAGCCCCTTCATTTGTGGATACAGTTGAGTGAAGCAGACAATATTATAGAAATGAAGATTTACTATATAATGCCTTGCAAGCAAAAAAATGGCTATGAGTGCTTAAATACTGATTTGTTCCATGTGTTAGAGGGGTGTACATTGACAAGAAGTTGCATGTTTTTTAGAAGATTTGATTGACACTTGCGTGTCTGGGGAATTCAGTGATGTGGCCAGAGTGCTTGAGGCTATGAACCTGCACAGGCAAGCAGAAGTGTGGAAGGGATGAGCCATGTGATACTGGTGGTCCTTCCCTGAGTGCTGTAAATTTTAGACTATGGAAAGGAGTTGGTATCTCAAACACAGTCTGGTATCATGGAGTGCTGTTAGAAGTCAAGAATAACTGACAGATTTGTGTGAACAACCTTTTGTAGTGTCTCTTTAGAAAGGACATCCTAATTGTTTCTATTTGATGCTCTTTGCTATTAAGATTTGCCTTTGTGGATGTTTGTAGTGGCAAGGGTAATTCAGTATTTATGGTATGCAGAATCCATTAACATTAGTTTTTGTACTGTGTTTTTTAATCACCAGCAACATGTGTTACAGGGTACAAATTTGCATCTGTTATGCCTATCATTTTGATGTGGGTTAGTGACTAAGCCACTTTTGAAGCAAGTTAAAACAGTATCAGTGTAAAAGTGAGGAAATCAGGCTTAACTTATGGTGTGCCACACCCACAGACACATTCCTCTGGCCACAGGAGTGAGTTACTGGATGACCTTTATTGGCCTTTTCAGTCTGTTTCATATTTGGCTAACACATAGGAGTTTTGGTTGGCAAAGTGTCTGGGCTATAAATGAAGAGAAACAGGAGTAAGTTTCTAGGCAGCTTTGACCATTTGTGTCTGAGGAACCTCTTAGGGCCACTATTGCCATCCAAACTGAGCAAAATTATATCCTTTTGTGATCAAAAGTATTTCAGAAAAAGAAGATTTTTTTTCTTTTCTGTGAATATTTGTAGCCTCTGCTTTGCCAGTAGCTTGACATTTGACAATGTAGCAAGTGTCTGCTTTAAGTTCTTTGTCATTTTGACAGACTCATAGAATAATTTAGGTTGGAAAGGGCTTCTGAAAGTAAATTAGTCTACCCTCCCTGTGAAAATAGGAATTATTTTGAAGTTAGACCAGGGCTTTTGTCCAGGCAAAATTTAAATATTTCCAAGAATGGAGGTCCCACAGCATCTCTGTGCAACTTGGTCCAATGCTTCACCACTCTCAGAGGGTGAATTTTTTCCTAATATGTAATAATAATTTCTTATGTACCAGCTTGTGTCTGCTGTCCCATGCCATGTCACTGTGCATCTCCTGGAAGAGTTTGTCTTTTCACATACCAGGGAGTGGCATATGACAATGTACAACTGCTGATGCATCCCAGAAGGCTGTTGTCCTTCTTTGCTGCAAAGGGTGCTTTGTGAGGCACTCAACTTGTTATCCATCAGGACACCCTGGGCCTTTTCTGGAAAGTTTATTTCTGTGTGGTTTTCTGCTTGAAGCAGGAAAAAACAGTGGAAGAAAAGGTGTAATTTTGATCTCAAGTTTATGTAACTAAGTCTGTGAGCTAATTGCGAAAGGCAGTCTCTCCAGTCTTCCTTGAGAGAGGCTCTTATTCTGAATTGTCCTTTGGGTGAGCCTTCCCAGTAAAAAGAAAGTTTGAGCAGAAACCCCGTTTAGCTCTCACAATGAAAATAGGTACCCAGAGCTGGATGGTTGGTAAACCCAACCATATGCCATGTTGAAATGTAATAATTTATCAAAGTGTATTAATATTTTATTTTTAAAAAATAATGTCATGGTTCATTGTGTACATCTCCAAGGTTTTAGAGAATCTGGGTTACAACTTCAAACCAGAACTATCTTGAATTTTAATTCTTGCAGACCTGGAGTGTGAAGTAAAATTGCAGTGGAATACTGTATTTATATGTTTTGTTTTATAGAATTTTTTTCCCTACTTTTGTTGGTTTGGGGAGCGATATTTTTATATTTTACATTAAGTTTTTTAACTAAAATTAAGCCTGGAAATTTGACAAATAAAACAATGTGCATAGAAAAAAAATCTTTTTTTATAGAAATCAAGCTAGATTGTATTAAGGAAAAAAAAAAGCCTTACACTTTAAGAGGCTCTAGGTATCAAAACAGTATTTAGAGTCCAAAGTATACAGAAGAAAAGGTGTTTTAAATGAGTATATAATGAATAATAAGATGCTGAAGCACTAGTTATTGCTGGCATTAGCTGGAAGGAAATGAAAACTAATTGCTAAAAGCAGAAAGATATCTCTTTTATGATCAACAGTGTTTTGAGAAAAAGTTAAAATTGAAACCTCGATTTTAAAATGTTATGTAGCAACATGAGGCTTTACAGGCCATTTCTATTTCAATTAATGACTACACATTTCAGAAAAGTAGAAAGATGGGAAAACAAATGATGTCTTATAACTGTCAAGCTGTATAGTAAACATTTCAAAGCCAATTCCTCAAAAGGTGAACAAATATTCTATTTAGTTTTCCCTCTTCATTTACAATTCAGAGTGATATTACTCTGAGGATTTTTTTTTGTTTACTTGCTAGTAAGATTCCTTTGGTAACATTTGGACTTTTCCTTCCTCACTTTCTGTTCTAGAGCTTTCTTGTGAGCCTCAAGAGCTAAATATGTTTCTTCTCCAACCTGTGAAATAGTATGCTGAATACTACTCATTGAGAACAATTCTCTTCTCTCCAGTAGTCATATCTACTGGGAAGATGTATTAATAAGGAAGTAAAGCAAAGCTACTCCAGTAAATAATATGTATTACTGACTCAAATGCTAGAGAAGAAAATGAGGCGAGGTGGTCTACTGGCGCTCATACCCATCCACAAGAAGTTTTCTGGGGACATGAATGTCAAAGGTAACTTTGCCTACAGTGACCAAAAAATGGTGAAATTCAGGATCCTGAAGGGGGAAAGAAATCTAAAAATCAAGCTCACAGCCCTGGACTGCAGAAGAGCAGGCACTGGCCTCTTCAAAGACCTGCTTGGAAGAGTCCCATAGGATAAGCACCTGGAGGAAATAGGGGGCTAAGAAAAGAAAATTGGTTAATATTTAAGGATCTTCTCCACTCAATGAGTAAGAAGTCAGGCAAAAATGCTGGGAGGCCTTTACAGATGATAAGGAATTCCTGGACTAACTCAAACACAAAAATGAAGCATAGAGACTGGAAGCAGGGATGGATAACCTGGGATGAATACACAGAAATTGTCTTAGCATGCACAGATGGGGTTAGAAAAGTCAAAGCCCAAATGGAATTGAATCTGTCCAGAGATCTTAAAAACCACAAGAAAGCCTTCTTTAATTACACAAAAAGAAGACTAGGGATGATGTAGTCCCATTGTACTATGGGATGGGTGATCTGGTTTCACAGGATTTGGAAAAAACTGAAGTACTAAACGCCTTCTTTGCCTCAGTGTTTTCTAGCAAGACCGCCCTTCAGAAATCACAAGTTCCAGAGATCAGGGGGAAAGGCGGGAAGATGTATCTTTGGTGGAAGATGGTCTGACCAGGGACTACATAAGCAGGACAGACACACATCAGTCCATGGGCCCTGATGGGATTCTCCCAAAAATGCTGAGGGATCTGAGACCTCATTGTGAGGCCAATCTCAATAACTGACCAATCACGTCTACTGGGGAAGTCATGCCTGACCAACCTGATAAAAGTCTATGAAATGGCTGCCTTGGTAGAGGAGGAAATAATTGGATATTGTCTATCTGGACTTCAGTAAGGCCTTCGACACAGTCTCTCATGGGATCCTCATAGTGAAACTGTTGGTATATAGACTGAATGAGAAGAAAGTGCGGTGGATTGGAAACCAGCTCAGTGGCTGGGTTCTGAGGATGGTGATTAGTGGCACAAAGTCTATTTGGAGATAAAGAATTGGCAGCATACCGTAGGGGTTCATAATGGGTCCAATCCTGTTTTACTTCTTCATTAATGATCTAGATGGTGGGGCAGAGTGCATCTGCAATACTGTCATCCAGAGACACCTCAACAGGCAGGAGAAATGAGCTGTCAAGAATCTCATGAAATTCAGCAAGGGGAAGTGCAAAGCCTTGTATCTGGGGAAAAACAACCTTGTGTACCAGCATATGCTGGAGGCCACACAGCTGGAAAGCAGTTTGACAGGAAAGGACCTGGGAGTCCTGGTGGTCACCAGATTGAACATACACCACTCTTGTGGCAAAGGAGATTATTGGTATCCTGTGTTGCTTTAGGAATATTGTCAGCAGGTCAAGGGAGGAAATTTCCCCCCTCTACTTAGCAGTAGTGAGGTCACATCTGAAGTCCTGTGTCCATTTCTGGGCTGCTGGAGAGACATGCACATGATGGAGAAAGTCCAACCAAGGTTCCCAAAGATGATGAAAGGACTAGAGCATCTCTCCTATGAGGAAAGGCTGAGAGAGCTGGGAGTGTTTAGCCTAGATAAGAGAAGGCTCAGGGGGGAACTTAACAATATATATCTAAAATATCTGAAGGGAGAGTGAAAAGAGGACAGAGCCTCTCCCTTTCCGTGGTGCCCAGTGACAGGACAAGAGGCAGTGGATGCACATGGAAACTCAGGGTGTTCCCCCTGAACATCAGGAAACACATTTCACTGCAAAGGTGACTGATCACTAGCACAGGGTGCCCAGTGAAGTTATTGAATCTTCATCTTTGGAGAATTTCAAAAACTAGTTCTGGGCAATCAGCTCTAGGTGCTCTGGGTGTCCCTGCTTGAGCAGAAGGATTGGACCAGATCACCACCAGAGATGCCTTTCAACCTCATCCGTCTGGTGATTCTGTGACATGTAGGTCCCAGTCTGGTGGTATGAATTCCAGTTCTAGGCATTCATATCTACTAAATACCTACAACAGCAGAAAGACTGATTGCAGAAATTGTGTTACATCAACAATCAACATGCTTTTTAACATTCTCAACTTGTCTGGGCCATGACAGCAAATTTTCTTTGGTCTTCTCAGTGAGAAGCAGTCCAGCTCTGAGTCCAAAGCCCCTGATCCACTCCAATGAGAAGGAGGTAGGGTTTCCATGAGTGTGGAAACACATCATCTGCCTAAACAATCCTATATGAATCAGAGTCTCTGTGTTGCAGCAGACAGTTGCCTTCCCAGCTTGGGAAAACCCATCAAGCCTAGAAACTTGTATCTGAGTAGAAATTCACATAGGCAGAGCATAAGCATGTAAATACTTCTTCCTCACTCTATATCTGTGTTGTAATTCCTTTAAAAGTAAAATAGTTTTGGTCATGTGCCTTTGAAAGCAAATTAGTTAGGATAACCTAATAAATTGGGCACTCAGATGTAGAAGCCAGAATAGGATATGGTATATAAAATCTATAGGATATATCTTTGGTGTAACTGTTATGATTTTAAAATAGTGTGATTTTAGGTTTCAACTCTACATATTCTCAGTCAGTATTCATATGAAGTGCTCACTTGCTAAGAGATGTAATTGAACTTTGGCCTGAAATCGATTTCAGAATGAGTCTTTTTTCCAAAGATGACCATACTGTATTTTCAAAAGTCATCTAGCTACTACTGAAGAGTCCAAGTCAGTGGTGTTCTTATGAAACTTAGATTCTTAGAGTCTGAATTATGTAAAAATCAGAACACAGACTTTCAAAGTTGCTTAGACTGTTTCACTTGTAGCTTAGACATTTCTTTGTATGGCTGTGACATGAGAACATGCCCCCAAGTAAATTCTAGGTATATTATCCCAGAAAAAGCCATTCAGTTTGTTCTTCTTGCATTTAAGTTAGCTAACATAAATATATTCTACTTAATACATTCTAAACATATCTAAAAATATTCTATTTTGTAAATCACTAAAGATGGGTAGTCAGAATGCATAGGGAGCATCATCACAATTTGAGTGATGATCAGTATGTTTGAAAGAAAAACATTAATATTGTCCATATTTGACAAACTATAAAAAAACCCCTTAGTTTTAGAGTGTCACGTGCCTGCCTTCCTCCTCCTCCAGGTTAATAATATGCCACATAGGTATAGCTCACTGGAGAACATTTTTTCTCAAATCTTACAATGTCTGTAAGAAAGTTTTTAGTCTATGACTTCTCAGTAATATTGAACTTGGAGTGTGGGATGTGAATCTTTTGTTTAATGTGATTTCTATTTTTTTTTTAGCAAACACCTGTACTTAGATATGATAAGTAGTGCTACTTATCACTAGAAATATTGTACCTTCTATTAAACAAAAGTAGCTGTGACAAAACTTAAAAAAGGTTTTTGGATTATGCTGGTATGAATTTGACGGATTACTCTGACTAGCTCCAGACAGAATGTCCTCCATCTGTTTCCAGATATAAATGCATCCTCACAAATATTGTGAAGAAGAAAATGCCTGCCATTGTTCTTGACTTTTCAACTTTGGTCTAACAAGATCTTCTCTGACTATATCTTGGGGTAAAATAGAGCGACTGGTGTTATTGCATTCCTGGTTCACACACAGCAAGCAGTATCTCAGACTCTAATGATCAATACCTGAAATTGTTAAATTTCTTGTTCCAGTATACTAAAAGTCTCACTGCAATGTTATAAAATGAATTTTCAATTATGGAACAGTATAAATATACACAAACTTTCTTCTTAGTTATTTCACATTTCCTTAAACTGTACTATTTTGGATAGCATAGCATTTCCAGAAATATTTTTTCTTGTCACAGTATGCCATGTTTCTATGTTTTATATTGGGGCTACAGATGGAGAGAATATATTTATTTGCTATCTGCAAATTAAACTAGCATGATGTTCCTTTTTTGTGTCTCATGGAAACTGATAGTTTGTAATTACGAACTGCAATGTCTGGGTGATTTATTTGTCTTTCAGAAAGACTGATGTTTTTCCACTATAGTTAGCATTATTAGAAGATGAGTCCACCACTGGGAAAGATCTAGAAATTCTACATGACCTGAAGAAGGTGATACTTGAATTGGAAACTCCAAGGAAAACAGAAATACATCAAAGAGTTAATTCACAGAAATTTCTTTTTCTTGTAGTGGTATCTGAAACTTTTAGCTGGAATCAGCACAGTGTTGTTGCAAATTTGTCTCTAAGATAAAGAACAGAGATAGATTTGATAACTGGTGATCACTAAACTGATAATCTATTTAAAATGATTAATGAAGAACCATTCTTATCAGCTAGCCTGACCTTCTGGATTATTTGGACTGTAGAACTTCATTCACTTTCTGAATTAAGCTCACAATTTCTTTACCTCAGAATAAAACAAGCCTTTTAGAGTCTTCTGCAAGCAGGAAAAACCCCTCAAGATAAGCTCATCACCTTTCTCCCTCATAATTTAATCAAATTCTACCTCAGATATGGTGTTTGTCCAAGACTGACAGCATACTTTCAAACATATTCTTCATATATTTTGAGAAATCCTTTCCTAAAAATATATATATATATAAATTTCTACCAGTAATTAGATAAGCCAGTAAAGCAAGGTCAAATTTTGTATTCCAGAATGAATAAAATTTTGAAGCCTTCTTTAGGTAATTTACTTTTCTTAGAAAGTCATATTCCTGACAAAAGGATGTGCACATCAAAACTACTAGTTAAAATACCTTTTTTGGCTTTGTCTTTTAGAATTATGACCTTTGGATTGCAAGGCAATCCAAACTAATACAAAAAACCTCCAAACAAACAAACAAAAAACAAGGCAAAGGTGCACATATTAGGGAATTAGAGGCCTGGGAGGGAATGGAAAAAGTATGTTTATTTAGTACTAATTTTTGGATAGTAAAGTTCCTTTGCCTTGCAGTGTTAAAAAATGGGTAGAAAACACTAATACATAAAGCAATCCTTGGATTCTAACCAGTAGGTGTATTTTTGTCTATCTTATGTTTTACTTCAGCCCAATGATTTTTCTTTATCATCTGTTTACTCTGGTTATTACCACTCTTGGATAAAGAGGAGTTAGATGTTCCACATTAAAGCAGTATAGCAAACAGAAGTGATGATTTTCCTAAGCAGCCTGCAAAGCATTTTCTGCTCAGAGTTCCACTGATGCAAAAAGGAATTGTGAATATATCCATTTTGCTGGGTGTGCAGCAAAAGCTCTGAATACAAATACTGCATAAAATAACTAAGGAGAAAAGTCCTCAGGGAATGGGAGAAGGGCAGAAACATGGTTTCAAGAGTACTTTTCCTTTAGAATTATTGTGAGTCTTTAAAAGTGAGTTTGATGGCAGGCACTCAGGAGCATATATGAGTTAAAACCCACTCTGAATTTGTCAGTGATGCTGGGAGTTAATTACATGACCCTTAGGAAACTCTCTTAGTTTGCAGCAGCAGATGAATGCATGCTCTAAACCCTAGACTTTGTTCAACACAGAACTGAGACAACAAATATCTTGGATAAATGTTAAGACTGTAAGAATATAGTCTTGATCGAACACAATGTCTTATGTTGCAGAGCAGTGATTCATTCCTCAGCTTCAGCCACATGATGAAGGTGCCTTATTCAGGGTCAAACTCACTTCGTAGTGAACAGAGACAACATTACTTCCAGAAGTCAATTTTAGTCTATTTTTTCTCTTGCCATTGATTATAATGGGGTTAGGTTACCCTCAAATTATAAGCCATAGTGAAGAGCTTCAAGTTAAGTGGGATAAATCTGTTTCTGATCAGTTAATCCAGTTGGGACCAGCCAAGATCAGCCTAAGATATCTCAGTATAATGAAATTCAATTTTCTTTGTCTTAAGATGAGGTAGAATAATACTGTCATGGGGATTGTTAAATAGTAGTCATGATTATGGCAGAGATCTGTTCTTCTCGTCTGGCTCTGTGTCTAGCCTGTGGTTACCCAGTGGGACAAGATAATATTCTCTTTAAGTCACTCTGTGTGAAAGAATTAAATGTGTGGCTCTTGTATCTGCAACTTGCTTCTTTCTGTGGCCTCCTGTGCCTGTGCCAGTCTCTGATGGCACAACCAGCAATAGCAGGAGGTAGCAATAACTCTCTTCCAGGAGCTCTTCTTTGGACCTCCCTCCTTTTACCAGTGCAGGGGTGGAGGCTTTGGGCTGTGGATTTTGTCTGGCTCTCCCTGCGGGCTGTGTATTGTTGCAGTGCTGAGGCTGCACCCATGGAGCTCTGCTGTATCTCAGCAACCAGCAGAAGGATTTGGGCACAGACCCCAGTGCCAACTGGTGGGAGCCTATCCCTCACCATATGTAAGGAGCCATGATTTTGCTGACTTGTTCCACTCTCCAGAGTGATTGTCAGTTCTGCCTATATCTCAAGCCAGTCTTAAATCATAATTAGTGAAGGGAGGGCATGAATGGTGAGATTTATTACAGACCTCAACATCCAAGCAAATTTCAAGCTTAATAAAAAAATGGTGGTTTCTGAACTAAAAAAGTCTGATTAAGCAATGTGTGGGGCTTTCTAAGTATTTTATGGCAATTTATATTGCAGTGGCCAGAAAGAGAACAGTGACCTATCGAAAACCAAAAAAACACAGTTTTCCTTTTTCAGCTTGAATTCTAGTGTTTACCTCTCTATAAAAGACATGGTGCTGCCTGTACCAAACAAGCAGATTTATGATTAGGCTGAGTCAGTATTGACCATATTGAATACTAAAGAAATAAAATGTTTTGGACACCAGATGCCATCAGACAGCACCAATCCCAAGTATGAAACAGAAAGAAATTGATCAATGCACCAAAGGAAGAGTCCTTAAAAAGAGGCAGAGCAGCTCTTAGCCATTAGAGATGAGAACACTAAGTAGCTTTTGAGTTTGTTTGTAGTCGGTTTGAGTAAAAGTTGCTCTGAGCTAGACACCAGATCTGTAATTCAGGAAGCTACAGAACTGGCTGCTATTAGGCAGTAAGGTGTGAGCTTAGTTAAAAGAGACAATGTAAAAAGGTTGCAACATAATACAATTTGATTATAACACAGCCAAGATGCTTTGAAAAAGCAGGACTAATTTCCAGGAACATTGCTATTATAGCTGTCCTGCTTCTGGGACACAAACTAATATCTCTGCATGACACTACATTACAGAACTGGCAAAGAAGACTATTTATGGTGTTGCACTTGTGGTCTTTCTAGCCTCTCTTACATTGCAATACAGCCTCATCTGGCTTCTCCTTGAATTGGTCTATGCCTTTAGCTGGCAGAGAAGAATTCATAGTGAGCCAATCTTGTGTAGACCTGCCAGGGTTTTCAAAGCTGGTTCATGTAGCTCCACATAGTGCTGCACTGCATGATACAGACTTATCCCCTCTCCCTGTGCATGCAGCTGTTATAATGTTTATATAGGCAGAAATATAACTGAGTGCCTAGGGATTGTGTCCCTTGTCCAAAATAACCTTCTTAAACATAGGGTCAGCCAGACAGATAATATGCCTCAATTAGATACATTTCTCAGTGCTCCAGTAGGATCAAATAGGAGCATGTCTTTCTAATTTTTGCTGTATTGCAATCAGGTTATCCATATGAAAATACACATAGACTTTCAGTGCAGAATTATAATAAAAGAGTCTTTGAAATCCTAAATGCTGCATAGATAATGTGTCTCTCTTTGATATCAGTAATATTAGTAGAAAATAACCCGTTCAAAACTTCATTCACTGAGTTACCAAAAATCTACAGAACGCTAGTAATAATAACTCAACAGAGCAGAAATTCCTGACAGCTATTAAAATTACAAGAAGGTAATATAAATCCCAGAAGTGTAAGCCTGATAGGTTGTTTGATCACAATCTAGGAAAGATACAGCAATAAATGACAGATAGCTGTACATATCATGTTATCTGAGTCTCTCTGTTTTCAGCTGTTACACTTTCTGAGGCAAGAATGATGAATAATAGTTTCACAAAATTTGAATCTTAAACATTTTTGAGTCAATATTCATCACAATCTCCAGAGATTATAAACACATGCTTTTGTTCTTTAAAATCTAAACATGATATATTTTCTTCTGAATTTAATTTCTAATATATGCTTTTTTTTTTTAATAGGGTATTTAGAGGAGAGGTAATTGGCAAAATAATAGGTGAAGGAAGATAATAATAACAACACATTTTCTATCTATGAAATAATTATTGTATATTTTCCCAAAGAATGCAGTCAACATTAACTTTTTGAAAGGCTTGAATGGGTCACTGCATTGAAGGAAAACAAATTTTGGAATTCCTTCTTTTATGGTCAGATGTTTGAACAAGTAATGATGGTGTTATGAACTGCCAGAATAGTAAATACACAGCACCACAGCCAAATAATATGGAATTTAAACCTGGCATAATCATCATTACAGCTAGGCTACGCGAACGAAGACTTGGGAAGGGCTCCACCCACGCTTGCTGCAAGCATGCTGGTGGCTAAAAAGGCCAATGCAGGATAGGCAAGTCCAGTTGCAAAAGGCACAGTGGAAAGTCTCATTAGGCGATATTGGTGAGGAACGGTTCTTTCTATGTTGTCTGTTTTCTTCAAGACTGATTCCGTGTGCGTTCTCAAAGGAAGCAGCAGTGCCATGAATGGTGTGTCTCCATGAATCCTGACTGGAGGCCAGAGTGGACCATTGATGGCAGTCAATATGGTCAAGGCTGAGGTATAGTTTCAGGGAGTCCTTGTATCTCCTCTTCAGGGCTCATCTTCTGTGGCAGCCAGTGGCGAGTTCACAATAGAGCACAATCTTTGGGAGGCGGTGATCCTCCATCGTGGAGACGTGCCCTGCCCAGCGCAGCTGCGTTCTCATCAGCATGGCCTCGATACTGGTGACCCCTGCCTGTTCAAGA
>JAOXXN010000001.1:37972871-37984010 GCA_026770055.1 Myrmophylax atrothorax | reverse complement strand
GCAAATGAAGCTCTATACAGGTGATGAGTTCAGTTGTGCCAAAAACACTCCCAGTAACTCTGACATTCCTTGTACCGTTGTTGCTTGTATCACATGTAAAAATTAATAGTTATCCTAAGTTATTCTAAGGAAATCATTCCAGTAAAGGGCATGGTCTTTTTGGCTTCCTTTACCTTCAGTCCTTCAGAAAAGCATTCTTTCTGGAAAAGCATTCTGGAAAGAGGGTGAATAGAAATTAAAATAATAATTTTTGATTAAGTTAAAATTTTTATACTTAAATTCAGCTGGGCTTTGCTTTCAATCAAAATTGTTCCTGAATTGTGTATTTTTGTCTTTTTTCCCTGCTAAGTATGCCACCCTCATAAAATAATTTCCAATATTATTATTTCTTATTAGAACATGTTGAAATACAGTCCTGAAATTTTTTGCTCAGATGATCTTTAAGTAATTATTTTTTCTTTCCTGTCATATTTGCCTTCCTTTTAGAAAGTAATCACAGCACTTAGGAATAAAGCTACTAAAACCAATAAAATTAGTGTGTCTTGCCCAGACTTGACCTCCTCCAGATTTTTGTCAGTTTATGTGAGATTTATCTTACTGACTTTAAGTTATTCCATCTACTTCAGGCACCTATTCCTCCAGCTGCTGAGGGACCTTCACCTTTATGTGACCAACATTAGCTAAGATTTCTTTCTCCTTTCATTTCTTTGTGTCTCACAGTGAAGGTTAGGTGGCATGATGCCTCAGCGGCACATTTTGGGGAGGTTCATTGTTAGAAGTTCACAGTTGAAGGATATATCTTTCCCTTTTGGTTTTCAAGCTCCACTTGTGTGGATTGCCTCCTTTATTCCTAAATGGCCATTCAAGGCAAAGAACACAGAGCACTTCAGTCACCATGTTCTTCAGCGCTAGACATGACCTCAATCCTAACCAACTGCACAAAACAAGGCAAAGAAATGATGTTATTAAAAATTGCCTTTTAGGACCAGCAGAATATCTTCAGATTCTCCATATATTTATCCCTGGCTATATCAGAGAGAGGACTTTTTTTCTTTTGGTCATCTAGTGATGGTGGATCCCATCCCTTTCAGCATTATCACTGCCTCAGTTTTAGTGTTAATATCTCTGAGGATTTGAATGTTGAATTTCCACATCTATATAGGTTTCTCATAAGTCAAAGAGACACTCTTCTCTCCCTGAATATGTTGTTCTAAGCTAACATTTCATAAACTGTTAAAATCCACTGAAACTATTCTAAGATAATTTCAATTAATTTTCAGATTAAAGATTTCACAGGGTTGTAATACTTCATAACGAAAAATTTATCCAAGCAGCAACTTCTAAATGATTGAGAGGCTTTTCTGTAATCTGTTCTCCTAAATTTACATCTGAATTTTCCCAGGCATGAAAAGTATCTCCTCTTGGAAGTTTGCCTGGTTGGAATTTGAGGATGAAGTAATTTTCTCAAGTACCTCACACCTGGAAATCCAGCTTTCTCTACTCTGGATATGCTGCTGAATAACTGGAAATCTCAGGCGCTTCAACTGAATTCTGTCACCTTCATATGCAATGTCTGTTTTTTTCTGAGAAAGCTTGAGGCTCTTGTGTGTGTGCTGTACAGCGAATCCCATGTCTCCAGAAGGTTGTGGCTACACCCTGCAAAACACCTTTAAAATCTTGGTAAGGATGCCCTCCTGTAGGTTTGGGCAGGAGAAAAATCCCATGGAAAGACTTCCCCAGGGAAAGGTTTTAGCTGACAGTTGAACAGGATCTTGCCTCAGGCATTTAGCACTGAGCAGGGGCATGTGTGATTTGACAGCTTGTATGTTTTTCCAACAATATGACTAGCTAGTTAAAATTTTTCTCTCAGACCATCACAAGCGCATTGACGCTACCACTAGAAAGTATCATATTTTTTTTCAAAAAGTTTTTGTGTGTTTCTCTCACCCTAATACAGTTAGTTCTGTTGTTAGGGGTCTTCCTACAGCTTTGCTCAAGCTTTTACTCCTTGCCTTTCCTTGCCTTTCCTTTGCTTCTCCTTGTATTGCCTTGCTTTTCCTTCCCATAAGTGTTCTCTGATGCTTTTCTTCCAGGCTTATATTTACTTTTAACCTAATTTGCCCTGTAACACATATAATGTAACGTGATATAAGAAAATAATAAAGGTGAATATTCTAATATCTACTTGACAATATTTTTTAAAAACTGTGGTATCTGCATACCTTTTAGAGAGTGCTGCTAGCATGTTGTGTTCTCCCACATGAGTCTGCCCTTCATGTGGAGGCTGAAGCATCTTTTGGGCAATAGTTGTCTTTCCCAACAGTGAATAGTCCAAGGGGTCTGGCATTTCTAAGAACTCTCAAAAGGGAATTCCTTACTATTACTAACAAAGGATCAGTCGGAGGCTTCCAAAATCTATTTCTTATGGAAGAACAGTAGATGTATTTCTGTGAGAATCATGGGCAATGCTGTCTTCTTAAAATACTGCTTATGAGAAGCTGGAAGTCTGTGTCAGGATAATGATCATATATTGCCCTATTGTCTGCATCTCCTTGCCTGATTCAGGTCACTGGTCTGTAGACAAACCTTATCTCTGACATGGTATGCTGTCCTTTTAGGCCACTGAGCTTGAAGCATTAGCAACCTTTAAATGCTCTTCTCACCCCTGTCCTGAAGATGAGTGCTACTGGCTGATGTCTCCTCTCATGTAAAGACCTCAGTTAATCCTTGCACCTGAGTGATAATGTCCTATCAACCTTGCCCCTGCCTGAGAAAACAGCTTAGCTCAAATCCAAATAACAATATTTTACTTTATTCCCCTGCAGTAGATAATTCTGTAATTCTATGCAAATGGCAATCAAGCCATTCGAGCAGCACCACTAAAAGCTGACACTTTATAGCACACTGTATATTTGCTATCCTTTTTTTTGGCTTTTCTCAGTATTTATTCTTTTGCTGTGTTAGTGAAGGGCTTGGTAAGTTATTTTAAATACAGCTATTTAAAATTCTTATCTAATACTTCTGGTTAGCATTCAGCACTTTTATGGAGAATGTGAATTACACACTATGTGAGGCAATAAAGATTTCATTCAAAACCTTAAGAAGAGCATTTTTGGAATCACTGGGGATAAGACAGTAAAATCCAGAATAAATACAAAATAGTGTTCCGGTGAGAATTGCTTATCACCTGCCAGAAGATTTTGCTGACTAACCCATGGGGGTAACGGCTGATAAACTTTTCTTGAAATCTGTCAGTTCTGCCATTTTCTGCATGGCTGCAGAGTAAATCATAGACAATAAGCAGAGCACCTTGTTCAGTATATCACTACAGCACTTCCCAAGCGCTGCAGTAAATGGACAAGAGACAAGTTTGTGGCATGTTGCTTCACATCCAGTGTTTAGATAACAGTCAATTAGATTTTACAGCATGGAGTCACTGAAGCTTTACTGCTCTGTTGGTAATAGGGTACCAAACAGAGAAGGTGGTGGGTTTAACTGCTAGGCAATAAAAGCCAAATACTATTATTATAGGTTTTTCTTCTCATTTCTTTTAGAGTTCAGTTGCATTATGATTTCATGTCAGTTTTGAGATAATATGTGTCAACACCTTCAGACAAGGTACATATCACCTGCAAGGCAGACCTGTTGGTTGGACAGGCATGTTTGTTATCAATGCTATGATGATCCATGTCTGGTCTTGTCTACTTCTGACTCTGTCCCATTGTTTTACATTTTATTTATCATTTTTATATTTATCAATTTCCAGAAATAGTTTAAAGAGTGTCATCTTTCTGTGGTCTTTGCAAACTGGAAAGTAATTTTACCTCATAGAGTATATTTTGGTACTTTCGGTAATGAAATCTGAGTATATGGTTCAGAGGTTTAAGTCTGTGAGAGATGCAAAATGGTTGCAGTGTTTCTTAAGAGGACAGACCCCAGGTTTGCTGAACAGGGCATGGAATCAACCTGTCAGCTCTGTCAGTGTGCACGTGGCAATGTTATGAAACTGCAGTAGGGAGAATAATGACTCATGTTCAGAGAAGGAGTATGAGCTTTCATTAGAAATGACAGATACATGATCACCGATTAAACAGAAAGGCAGAAAGAGTGGGGGAGCATATTCCATCAGAGGCTCATGAAAAGGAAGGACAGATGCCCATAGATGTCCTAGAGATGTCCTAGATGTACTAGTAACAGGGCAATAAATGTACTACAGGACAACCCACCCTACTGGGGAAACCCAACCTACCCAGGTTTTCTGGCAGATTATGTCCCTCTCTTTTTGAGCATGGCCTTATTTGGGGTTTTTGCTGATCCTTCAGGAAGCTTTTTACATGTGAATATAATTTTTATGCTTTTCCTTAACCCCTGGTGTATGGGTCCTTCCAGGCTATTGGGTAGTGAGGAGCACATTAATTTAAGTAAGCTTCAGAAAATCAGGGAGAGTCTATCTACACTTTTATAGGGAAGGCACATTAAGAGATCTTTAGCCAGAACATAGGTATGATTTATAGGTATGTCCCATAGGGTGGGACAGTTCAAAACACATTGGACTGGCTTTGTGAGCCATGATTGAAGGGAAACCTAAATGCAGTATCTCTGCTTTCTGCAGTTGTGGTCTTGTCCCTGTTGCTTAAGTAAAGAGACTCTGCACATGCTGTGGAGAAAGCAGAATGGCCATGGCTTCTGCATCCCCCTCTCTGCCATTTTCTGACCTTGGAGTGAAGTACACACTGAACTGTCTAAGCTGTGAGACCAATCCTATCTGCGTGCTTGCCCTCTTCTGCTACAATCCCAGGGACAGGTCTGCCAGTGGGAAAAAGCCCAGACTCACCAGCACAGAGGATGTCCTGAATGGACTCCATAAAATTCCATGCTCTAGAAGCCTAGGGGATCAGGACTTCCCTTAGATGGTCTTTACTGGGCTGCTGACAGACTGGAAGCCTCAAGAACGGCTGTTTTTCTGCCCTGAATGGAAAGACCCTGTAGAACTTAGTAAGAGCTAAATTGCACAGTTCTATAAAAGTGAAACATGATCCTGTACACATTATTCTGTGAAGGTATACATAAATATCTACGTGGATGATGAAGTGTTTATAGGAAAGAAGTCTTGTACACAGCAGATTTTAATTTCTCTCCTTGAAATAGCAGAAGCTTGATATTGGTGTAGTAATTATTGGTTAGAACAAAATGATGGCAAAATTTACTGAAAAGCTTTTAATTTTCACCAACGTATTCATACTTTATTGTAAAGGATTTCTAAATTTAATGGATTGCTTTAAAAGAATAACTATAATAAAATTGAAAAGAAAAAACTGTTCTCAGAGATAGTACAGTTGATTTTATCATTATAGTTTTATTATTACTACTACTACCACCACCTTTTTTTTTTTTTAATGCTAGCTAGTTTAGTGAACTGCTTTGGTCTCTGTGAAGTACACGGAAGTCACCTGGTTGTGACAGAAGCCAAAGGCACATATACATGGATTGAAATCACGACTAGGTATTGTACTAGTAAAAAAAAAAATGTTTTATTAAACCACATATAAAAATTCTAATTCAAGCTTGTTTAGAAACTACTGTAGTAGTGTTTAAAACAATTCCTTTTCATATGTATTTTATTCTGTCATAATACCTATCTGTAGCAAGTTGTCAGAAAGCTTTCTCTGTTTTTAACTGAATGGTGCTCAGAAGAAACAGTTCAGGTGCTGCTCGGTTTATGGAGTGCTAAAAACTGTTCACCAGTTTCATCTGATGTGGAGGGGAAAGATTTTAACCTGAGAACAGTGTGAGACTTGCCAAGTGCATCAGCATTAGAGCCTTTAGATAAAATCACTGAGAAACACCACTTCCCACTGGATTTGAACTGCCCTGTGCGCTCTGCCTTTTGCTGCTAAGGAGTTCCTCTCTGGCTGATATAACTGAGGTACTTTTCTCCATTTCTCACATTAGTTTGTTAACTTCTTTTCTGACCTGGGGAATATGAGCTCATTTTTGTGATTTACAGTCTTTTTTCTTTTATTTTCCTGACTAAGAAGCCAATGTCACCTTTTTACCCTCCTTGATGCACTTTAGTAGTAGAATTTTATATCTAGTATTCTTAGAGAAGATTAAAAGATTAAGTAAATGGGTGCAAATTCTTGTGTAAATGCATGCTTGTTTACAGAAACAGCGCTACACTCTCCCTTTTGTACCAGTTCTTAATTCTTCTGATTTCATTAAGGTGTGATGGTCTCGATTGCATTAGTGTCAAACTAGAATTACTCCAAGGGAGTTCCTTTAACAGAATTAATCTGGATTTACACTATCTAATAGAGTTCAGGATTTCTATTCGATGTCTCTACAGATGAAAGCAGTAAGAAGTCAATAATATTTTTTAAAGGAAATAGTCTTACAAAGAAAGATATTTTTACTTTCTATTTATAGTTCTGTTTTCTTTAGACTTTAAACTATGGCAGAAATAGTGAAAAAAAATGAGGAATAATTTAAATTTTGATTAAAACAAACGTTACCAGAGAAGAGATTATTTTTCAGCTTAGGCTGTCAGCCTTTCATATATCTATACAGCAATGGGATCAAATAGTTTCTGTAATTACACTTTGTAATTCTGGTATAATAGTAGCTAAACCTCATAACAGTTTGCAACACTACAGAAAGATAATAGGAAAAATACTTTTAAAAATACCATTCTTATCTTGCTCAAAACAGAATAGAATATTCATAAGCAGGGGAGCTAGCTACATTAACTTAGGGCTTATTGCAATTAAGCACTTTGCACAAAAAGATTTGTTGATGAATCAGCACAAAGATCCAGAAACAGAAACAGAGCTCTGTACCTTTTTTTACCTCCTAAAAAAGCAGACGTGTCCATTCTTTGAATGCAAACGATGGCAGACTGCAGCTACTCCATCATTCAGGTTTGGGTCAAACATGCCCTGTGAAGTTCATCCCCTCAGCTGTCCCTATTTAAGATGCTTTGGTTTGGTTTGCAGTGACATTTGAGTGAGTGTTAGCAACATCCTTTCCAGGGAGACTATGCTGGAAGTTGTCACCCCATTGTGTGGCAAGTGCACTCCAAGCCTTCACAAGGGCAGAGTGTCTGACCTGGTAGCTGGTCTCCTGGAGACCTTCATGCTATGTGTGTGCTGAGCCGCTCATCCCGAGGAACTGGGTTATATCTGTTGTAAAGCTAGATTCCTTCTATATACTGCTTCTCCTGTATTGTCTGACGTTACTTGCTTAATACAGACATAGCTTTATTTTCATACTATTAGTTTGCCAATACATTTTGGAAGTATGTAATTAAGTGGAAACTTCATGCTTGCTTACATTCAGTAGGATCCAGTGCTTTTTATACATTTATTGTCCTTCCCAAACAATTAAAAAATGTACATACCTTTATTAAGCCTCTAAATAGGGAAACTGTAGCAGAAGAAAGGAATATATAAGGGGACTTCTATAGGCCTTAACATACAGCCTCATAAGATGAATCTCAGCAGCTGCTTAGTGGTTCGAAGCAACTGGCACAGTAATGTGTAACGTGAAGTGAAAGAAGAATCTAAAAAAACCATTTCACTTCAATGGCAAATTAGTCAGGTCATAAGAATTAATGCTGAATCTTAGGAGAAATGTCACAGAAATTTCAATAAGCACCAAGAGCATTCTGGGATTTTGTCTCACCTGGGAGAGATACCAGTGCTGAAACAATAACCCACTGATCTTGAGGGGATTCAACTGAGGGATCCCATTGACCTTGCCAAGTCTAGTTGGCTTTAGCTGTAAAAGCTCAGAGAACACCAGTCCAGGTGGCTTGGGTAAACAGATGGGTGCATTTACATGTACATTGTGTATATTCTTCCAGGCAAGCTGCAAAGTTACAGGATGCATCATGCAGTTCAGTTATATTCAGAGAAGAACAAAAGACAGATGGGTGGCAACCTGAACTTACCAGGAAAAAAAGACAAAAATCCTTTTGACTTAACTTAAACCAGGATTTAAATAAACTTCTTAGTAAATTCCACTTGTATTTAGAAAACTGTCATTTTACCAATGTTAAACACACTGGCTTATTAAACAAAGCTCTTTTGACTTCTTTGCATCATGATTTGGCCATACAGTTTTGCTAATTTGGTTGGTTCCATTTCAACTGAGTTATTCCTTTGAACTTCACCTGTCTATCTTTATTAGACATAATTGGCAAGTGTACAATAAACAGGATGCATAAGAGCTGATACTTGAATTCAGCAGTCTGTAATTAGATTAAGCTCCATCCTACTTTGAAAGAAAATTGATTATGCAGCGGACGGCAATTTTACTGAAATTTCTGTGTGGGCTATACTATTACATATGTGCAATAACATCTGACCATTTAAAGCCTGCCACCTGTACCTGTTTGGGAAGTGTTTTACCCTTTTCTTTTTCTTTCCTGCTTTCACATTCTTTTTATCTTATTTTTTCTTTCCCTTTCTTTCTTTCTTTCTTTCACCTTGTCTTTCATCTTAAAGCCATATTATTATATTGGCAGATTGACAAGAAGAGGACAAAATTTCACACTACAGTTAAGAAAAATATAACATTTTGATGGTACATTGTAATGCTATTCTAATATCCCAGGGTATGCCTCTTAAACAAGCAAAATTTAAAGAAGATAGGCTGTGTACATTTTAAAATCTAATATTTATTATCAAACCTCTAAAGAAACACCACTGAAGCCACAATAATAAATAGATTTTTATACCTAGAAAAAATAATGAACCTGGTTTTGATTTTGATCCTGCTTCTTGACCACAGACCAGAGAATTTAGAAGGAGATGCTAAAAGGAGGTGAGGGAGTTAAAAAGATGTAGGAACTATAGATCGGGCCTTTATGTTCATAGCATCATCAGTCTGTGGATCTGCAGTATTTTCATTATACCTGAAAAATTTTCAGTCGTATCTGGCAAATGCATAACAATCCTCCCTTTTTTTGTCCTTAGATCAACATTTTGCTGATCCTTCTTAAATATGTTTCTCAGCTTTGGCCTTTGTTATTAATTTCCAGTGCTAAACCACATCACAGGGCTCTGATTGCCTCCCATCTCAATTGCTGCAGCTTCCCCTTCCCTTGACAATAGCAGTCTTGCCACAACACTGTATCGAAGATCTCTCTTTAGGTCTGTTGACCATGCAGCCACTTTCTTTGATTGCCCCTACATGCTTTCTCTTCTGTATATCAAATGTAAGCTGCTTGTCTTCACTTCCAAGGATTTTTATGGCCTATTCCCACTGTCATCTTATTGTGACAGACTGAACTACCACATAGGCGGAAAACCTGACAAGCAGCTGGCTCCAATTAGCCACCTATCTTTTTAAGAGCGGGTGGGAGCAAGGGGAGATCTAAGTGCTGTATAATCAGGCCCAGCTCTTTCTGAGAAACCCTCCTATGGTGAAGAAGGGTAGATGTCGAAGGCATATCAAAGGGAAAACAGTCCAGGGAAAGGAGGAAGGATGAAAGGCAACGTCTCAGTGAAGAAATAAAAAAAAAAAAGGAAAGAGCTGGAACTGAAAGTAATTGGGGACCCAGCAATTCTGCAACAGAATGAAATGCAATGCAGCAATGAGACCCAGATGGAAGTCCTTGAGAACTGTTTGCCACAGCTCTCCTCCCATAGCATGGCTGAGCCTATGTTCTAATGATCTTAGTCTGTCCTAAGTGCTGGGTGTGACACTGCTGGGGAGAGTGCTGCGCATGTCTGATTGGCAGTCTGATTGAAAACCTACTGCATATCTGTGAGTCAATGACCATTACAGGCTTTGCATAGTGAATGGTACCTATTGGGACACAAAATATAAACAAATCTGTACTCAGGGATCGCCAACACTAAGCACCTGGTTTGAGTGCACACTTTTATCTTCCAGAGCAACCCATGCAGGATGAAATGGGCTCCTGATTGACTGTGCTGGGGAATACCTGCCTTTAGATATATAAAAAAAATTCCTTTTCTCTTGTCATGACAAACTCTGTAAAGAAATAGCAACTGTGCTTGTAGATAATACTGGATTAGGCTGTTCACCCTTACAAAGGCCACAAAGCCTTAGTTTAGTCAAACTATGTTATTAAGGGGGTTTTGGTAAAATATATTAGTAATTTGGGATTTATGGCTTAACATTCCTCTCTTTCACTCTTGCAAGGATTCTCAAGGGTGCCTGTAATCAAAGTTCTCACTCTGTAAATCCTTGTAATAAATCTTTCATCTTACTTGTTAGATGTTTCATACTCTAGCACCTTGTGTTCAGTATTTAATTATCTTTTGTTGTTAAAGGACATGAATAAAGACAAAAGCAGAAAGCAGTCACACTGCATCCTTCCATTGTGCAAGTCTCTTCATACCAGGTTGTCTGAAGTCAGTAAAACTCTTCTACCATTTCTTATATGTTTTTAGTACAGGGTGACACTATCTGTTGTTATTTTGCTTTTGGACAAGGGGAAGGAAGAGCATTTGCACAAAGGCTCCTTTTCTATACTGGACTTAAAATTTTAGCAAATTAATCTGCATTGCTACAAGGGTGAATTTTTCCACTGATCTTGGCATTTACACATCCTTCAGCCAGCCACTTTAAAGCCTTGGAACACTGCTAGGTTTCTGGGTCGCTCTGCCCCTCTTCTGTACTTCCAAATAGGAAATAAACTTTTATGATATTAGTTTTAGAAGTTGGAGGACATCCTTTGCTTTACAAAGAAAATGAAAATTCCCTTTTTATGTGGAGTCACATGGAAAAGATGAGGGGTAACGAATACAAGCTATGCTGGGGAGATTCCGAATGGACACAAGAGGAAAGTTTTTCACAATGAGAACAAGTCAGCCCACTAGAAAAAGCTCCCCAGGGAACCAGTGGATTTCCCAACTCTGGACATTTAAAATTCAGCTGGGCAGGACACTCAGCCACTTTGTTTAGACTGTGTTTTTGACAAGAATAGTTGGACCAGATGGTCACTGAGTTCTCTTCCAACCTGGTATTCTATGATTCTGTGATTGCATGATTTTCTCTTTCCTGTTCAGGGTGGAGTTTCCTGTCCCTACCTCCTTCCCTCCTTCCCTTCTTCCCTCCTTCCCTCCCTCCCTCCCTCCCTCCCTTACTTCCCTCCTTCCCTCCATCCCT
>JAOXXN010000001.1:37955604-37972771 GCA_026770055.1 Myrmophylax atrothorax | reverse complement strand
GGGGAACGGTTCGCGGTGCCGCGTGTTGCCGGCCGGCGGCGGCGCCGCCTCCTCCTTCCTGCTGCCGGCGCGGGGGCGGCGTTGCTGTGACGGCGGGGCCGGGGCATCGAGGGCCCGGGCGCCTCCTCCGCGCTCCGCTCCGCTCCTTCCTTCCTTCCCATGGAACAGCCTGAAAATCCAAATTTTACCCAGATCCTCAACCGTGTGTTTTTAACCTTACACAGATGTCCTAAAGTTTCTTATCAGCTGAGGATACCATAGAACACATGGGCTTTTCTATGAAATCCTAACTGCCCAGTGTTCTTTAATTACCCTTCCTAGAGATGGTTTTCAAAGTCCCTGCCCAGAGTTACACAAATTTGCATGGCTGCATCAAACTAACTTTGGTATACATGATTTTTCAGAACTAAGCCAAATAGAGAAGTTCAGATAAAAAAGAGGTTTTCAAAAAAATTTTCTTCAACTAGTGTTTAAAATGTTCTTAGAAATGCTCTTTTTTTCTTTGTGAAGGACTTTAACCTTCAGTCTCATTTTTAAAATGTCATGTGTATTTCATATATAAAACTAACAATAACCAGTAATATAAAAGTCAAGTGGCTTCATTTTAAAACATTGCTTTAATTTCTAGAACTCTCTTACTATGAAAAGAAATGCCATGTGTAAGAAATATAAGGCTGTTCATCTATCACTGTCCCTGATATACTATCAAGGATGTCTCTTTAACCTTAATTGTTCTTCACTGAAGCATTCAATTTCCTGTTCTCTCTTCTTTCAGTCCTTCTGTCTTTGCTCAAAAACGGAGTCCTTTCTAACATTGAAATTGCCTGAAATGCAATAGTGAAAGGGATGATTATAAAGTTTTCAAATGTGAATGGAAAGTCAGTGTATTTTGCCTGAGAGCATTGTGCTCTGGTTTTAATTTTTCCGAAGGGAAATTTTAGCGGCTTTATCAAATATTGACAAACTGCTATATTTATTATTTATATAGTGGCTTTAATAAATGAAATGTAGATCATAATTAGTCATGATGTCCAAAAATGACAAGAACTGAAAAAGTTATATAAGATGAATTATTTGACCTTTTGTAATTAGAGAAGGAAGCACAACACAGGTGTCTTCCTGTAGTTAGAAATAATACTCCTGAGAAAGTATCTACGTTGCAAGTTAAAATGTGTTTCTACTCAAAAGCAGTTCAAGTAAAGTGGAAACACAACCTCACAGCACAGTCCTCATTCAGAGTGTAGTTTGGTGTTTGTAATTGCTAGCACAACAAACGATGGGCCCTGTTGAGTTTGATGCTGTTATAGACAATATAAATGGCCTCTGTAGAATCTGGCTCACAGGAGAGAAAAACTAAATGCACAATTTCACTTGCCTGTCAGTTATGGCACTGATGATTATTTTTGTTAGGATCAAAGTGAAAGCCATCAGAAAATGAAAGAGTATAAATGGCACTGCTTAAAAATGAGCAGCTATCAACTATTACCAGGGCTGTTTTTCTTTTGCCCTTTCTTAGCTCATTATTTTACTCTTCTTTTTTGTAACCATCAAGAAGCTATGAACTTCTTACTGGCTCAATTCATCTTTATTTTGGATGGTGCTTACTTCCTGATTCATGTATTATGTCTTAGTTATCAAAACACAACATTTCTTTCTGTAAGCAAGTTACTTACATATTTACACTGGATTTTAAAGTAGAAATAGTCCTTTGGATATCTGACTGCATTTTGACTACCATTTTTTCAGAGATGCTACATGCCCACCTTTTCTGTAAAAAAATACTGAGGCTTTCAGACTTGAGTTGTTGACTGTTTTAGGAAGGAGCCCTGCACCTCAAAGTGGCCAGTTGCAGAAGTTCCCTACCTATGAACATTTGGTGAAGAACAACTCTTTAACCACCTTATCTGCCTGCCCTCTTCAGAGTTTTGTTAATCTTTCCCTTGTCTCTCCTCAGACATCCGTCTTCCAACTCCAAACTGTTTAACCCTTCTGAACAAAATATGTGGCCCATCTCCTCAGCCATTTTAGTTGTACTTCTCTGTGCCCTTTCTGACTATATCTGTCCTCTTACAGATGTGGAATCTGAAGCTGTCTACAATAACAGTTAACAACTGATTTGGTGCTCAGTTCTTAATTATTGATGTAATCTTCCATACAGAATCTTGGTAGTTTAAGCTATGTATTTTCTCTAGTGTGACTGGTGTAATATGTTATGCTAATGATTAGGTCACTTATATTCGTGCTTTAAAACCAGTATTTTTTAAAAAAAAGCTGCATTATTCTTTGATCAGCTAGGTGTCCTACAGCTGAACACAGGGAAACTCAGCACGGTTGCGCCTAGTCCTGGCCTGGGAGACTGGGTTGCAGGCTGCAAACCTGACATAGATGACTGTGAATCTCTGTAATACCCAAGATGTGGATACCTCAAAATGGGATTTAAAATAGTCAGCACATTGACACTTCAAAAGCAGCAGATACAAGTGAAGAAAGGTTCAGACTCATCTGTATTTCAGTCAGCATCTTAGTTCAAAAAAGGGGAGAGAGCTAGCTCTGTGTTTCAGTCTCTATGCTCTGGTCTCGCTGGTGGAACACAGAGCAAAACAGTTGAGACTTGCAATAACAGGGCACCAGATGTTGAGCCTACCCCTGCTGCTGGTCCTCACAAGGTTTCCATATGAATGCTGCTGGATGCAGAGTAGTGTGACAGAAAGGAGTTTATTTCTCCTGTTTGCCTGGTAATAAAATGCTTAAGTAGCATGCCAAACACCCCCCTGCTCCTTCTGGAGTTGCAGAGGCTTTAATCATTCACAAAATCTCCCAGTTCACTTTTTCCCTCCTCCTCCCTCTTAAATGTTTTGAAAGCCTTGTCATGAGCAGTATAGAAAATGAGGCATAGATTAGATTAAATGTTTCCATCTGGAGTGAACATAGCTGTAAATTAGTGGACTCAAAGAAAGTAGTTAAATGCACATAAAAATAAAGTCCTCCTGAAGCACAGCACTGCTAATGGCACGACATTTAGTTAGGTGTTCACAGACAGACTCTAAACGGTGTCAGTGGTGCAGTGTGAGGTACCTGCTTGCAGAAGGTATAAGCTACCAAAGGGCAGCAGTTCTTTTCAATGTGTGTATAATTGCTCTTACTGATTTCAAAGCTTTGGGCTATTAAGTAGCTGACATTTTATGGTGGACTTGCATGTGACATATGAATCATTGCATGTTTACATAACCTGCATGGTTTAAAAAATGATATTTAAGCACTGCCCTAAAAAAACAATCAACCAACCAAGAACAACAACCATCAAAAAATTCACCCAAAACCCAACAACAAACTGGTCTGTTCAAACAAACTCTTTTCAAAAGTAAAACTTTAAATATATATAGAAAGAAAAAAAAAAACCCAGGAGAGTGAACCATGAAAATTTAAACAAAATATTAAATTATAGGAGATTAACCTAGAAAAATGTGAAGATGTTTTCCAATGTTTAGTGAGCTGAAATGATTCACTGAAGGATCGGATGATTTTCTGACCCTGCAGACTGTAAGGTGTGAAAGTAGGAAGGTTTTTTTCTGGTAGAAATGAGCTTGTAGGTCTGCTTAGTTATCTGCAGATGCATCACCCCAGGTGATGTCTTCACATGTCATCTCATTCCTAAACATCCTGGTCTGCAAAGCAGAGCTTTGACCCATTGTGTCCTTTGGCATGGATATTATTTGTGCTTGAACACGTTACAAATGAGGCCACCTGTGCTTAAAAAAATTGTACATAACTTATGGAGAATATTCAGAGAAGAATTTGCAATTACATAACCAATGCTGTTAGTAGTCTGCTAACTTCAGGTCTTCCGGTCACTCTTGTCATTCCAGCAAGAAGGCATCTGACTGATGGCACACTTTCAGGGCACATGGTAGATCTAGCTCGCCTCTGCTGGGAGGAAGTGGTCTATCTCACCTCAGTCCCTCAACTTGTCCCTGTGTACCTGTGTCAGTCTGAGCTGTTTCAGGTGTCAGGCAAGGGAAGAGGGAGTGAGGCCTTGTGGCAGGAGGGCACCATCAGATTGGGTCTGTGAGGTTGCTAAAGTGGCCTGGTACTTTGATGCCTTGGACAGAAATTGTCTCACTCACTGCCCCCTGCTTTTAATAGGGCCTACTATACTTATTATTTTTGTCAATTCTGATGCTGTCCTGGCCCTTGGAGACTGCTTTGCCTTACTTAGCTACCAGAAAGCTCTTTGCTTTCTTTCTGCATGCTGGAATATTTTTCTGGCTAGTGTAGCGAATTGGATAGGCCTAATGAGATTTTGGGTGAGTGTTCTAGTCAGTAAAGGAATGAGAGGAGGAGTTGGCTGATAATTCACCACATAACTTGAAAGCCAGTGATTAGGAATCTAGCAGAGAAAGAAGGGAAATGGATGTACAACTAGAAAGTGTAATCAATTTTATGACATAAGGAGTGATTGCCATGGGCGTATACGGTATGGGGGACATTCACATTATGTTATTTCTCAGTGATTACAAATAGCTTTCTCTTTTGTATTTCCTGCCTTAAATAGTAGGCAAGGTGTTATTTCTCAGTCTTTTGCACAGCTAAGGGTACATTAATTATCAACTACTTGATAATAATGATGAAAAATTCTGCAGAGATTTTATGCCTTACTCATTGCTTGAGCATGATTTCATTTGCAAGTACTGGTGGCACTGAGAAGTCCTAGGACAGCAGCAGAGTACCAAAGAAAATCCAGAAGCAGCCTGTACCAGCCTAATAATTAGAGTATGTGAAATCAGCTGGCATATTCAGATGCATTTCTATGATGTTTATCTCTAGGATAGGAGTCAATTTGCTATGTTGAATTTAGAGGAGGGTGTGTGTTCTTCAGAGATTCAGGGCCACTCCCTCTTAGTTTGGCAGCAGGAGGTGGGTTGAAAGCATGCTCCCCCTGAACTCTCTGCATAGGAAGGCATCCATCAAATGGGATGGAGGGAATCTCTCTTTAGATCTCTTTCAAAAGACTTACCCCACTTTTCTTATGTTACTAGAAATGGATGCATTTAGAAAAAATAATTTACAAGGGTTTAATGTTGGAACTGAAACTTACTGTATTTAAATCTGTACCAATTTCTTGTGATGAATTAATATTTATATGGCACTCTTCCACCTGAATAATTTCCATTTTTTTCCACAAATAAAAAGGAACTAATAAATAATTATTGTGACATTTCAGAGACAACAGGCTTTTGGGAAGCTCACATAGGAGTCACATCTACACTGAATTAGACATTTCACATCTCCACTCTTTATAATGTAATACATGAAATGACTGAAAAAATCATAGGACAACTCTGTAGGCTGGAACATTCTGCAATTGATAAACAAACTTGGAACAGGACTAAACACTGATGATGACACTTCTGCAAATATAATTTCCACTAACAGCCAGGTTCTTAATATAACCATAATACAAAAGAAAAATCCTCTTCATGTCTGACATTGCGCCCTTGCACAGACTTATCTTACATGGTTTATTTTCATATGAACAAAGGACTATGTTGGTTTTTCTTGTATTTCCAATACAAGTGCAAATTAAATTCAGTTCTGATTCTTTTGTAGGAACTGAAGGGTATACAAGGAAATGTATTAAAAGGCACTCAAGGCACTTAAAGATTTTGATGGCTGTGTCTGAGTTTCAGGTGGGTGCATTTAGTGATGTGAACTGCTGCCTTGCCTCCTAGATTTTCTGGTCTTGGGCTGCAGCTTGGTTGTTCTTCGAGGAAATACAGATTTGGAGTAGGGACAGTGGACACGGGAATATAGTTTGTTACCAGGTCTCAGTGCAATGCAGAAATGAGATATAGCTACCATGCATATTCAGAAACCATGTATTCATGGTGTTCTTATTTATGTTTCTGTGTGGGTATGCTATTGGTCCTAAAATCCCCTGTTTTCTGATATTAATTTAAACTTAAGGGTGAAGTGGAAACTGCAATTCTGAGTTCCATCCAGGGTGATGAGATCAGATGAAAATGTGCTGCAACTGTAAAGGTTGTTTGCCACTGTACACTCTTAGCTATTAACTGTTCAGCTCAAAACCTGCCCTTGCACAAAGCACTGGCACTGACAACAAGCTATTAGCTCTCAGCACTTTGGGCACAAGGGGAAGGAGAGAAAAATACAGAAAACCATTTTCAACAGACTAGGAGATAAAAGGCAATCAGGACAGCTATGTGCATACAGATTTTCACTGGAAAACCTCAGTGTCTCACTTGAGTTTTGTAGGACAAGCACAAACGTGAAGAAAATCTCTTGATAAAAAGGCTGAAAATGGTATATATGGCATTTTTTGTAGTAAATAATTGAAAGATATAACTTGGAAAAAAGCATTTAATTGAGGCTTCACATTATGATGGCAAATCTGGTTCAGGAAGGTTGTAGTCCCTTCTGTTTGCAGCTGCTTTCATTTCTTCTGCCTCTCATAAATCACTGTCTCCTTTATTGTGCCAGTGTAACTGTTTATTCATTTTTTCTTCTCTGAAAACTATGAGTCATATTATCTAGAGCTCATACCCTCTTCTGTTTTTAATCCTGATTCCTTTTTCACTGAGCTGGTTTAACACCTGACAATGAATTGAATCCCATGATGAAGGATCAGGTTGCTTGCTACTGTTCAGCCTGACTAAACCTACTGCTGAACTAGTGAATTTGCTGCTTTGTCTCTGCCTCAGTGCTTGTGAAATCCAAATGGCTGGTTCTGGGAGCTAAACCAGCAAGAAAAATAACACTACAAACTAACAGCTCAAAGCACATCCTTTCCTGTTGGTTGGTATCCTTGTCTGACTCATGGCAGGGTCAGCACAGGTGTGAGGATAGAGGTTGGGGCCAGCAGGCACATTCCATTCACATTTCTATTGGGTTAAGGTGTCCCTTGGCTGCTTCTTTTATGTGCAGCATCTGAAAGTCCCTGATTCAGGATTCAGAAAGACATTTCTTCGTTAGATATTATGTATGTCTTTATTTGGAAGGAACTTTTCTTTCCCTCTCTCATCATGTCAAAAGCTGTATTAACAGCAATCCATATTATATTGCTCCCTAAGAGGCTGAATTTGCTACCATAATTTACACAAATAATTTTAACTTATTTAACAAGTCCCAGTGGGAGTATCTTCTTAGGAACTACATGGGCAGATAAGTAGCACATTCAGGGATTAAGTTCTAAATTTACTGCTAAACTATCACTTTTGGGGCATTTTCCTTCTTGTAAGGTCATGTTGCACATTTTCCTGTCATGTATTCCTTAGTACAAATCTCTGATTGACTTGACTTTTCTGATTTAGTTCAATGTTATATATTTTTGCGTTAAAAATACTGCAATTTGTTGTGAATGTTGCAAGTTTCTTTCTTACTTTTTTCTTCTTTCTTTTTTCCTTTTTCCTTTTTATCCCTTCTCCCCTTTTTCATTATTCCTTTTTTCTTTTTCCCTTTTTTCCTTTTTTCTTTTATTCTTTTTTCTTTTTTTACTTTTTTCCTTTATTCTTTTTTCTTTTTTTACTTTTTTCCTTTCCCCCATTTTTTCCTCTCCATCATTTTTTCCTCCCAGCTTTTCCTTTTCCTTTTTCCTTCTCTCTTTTTTCCTTTTCTTACTGTAAAAAAACCCGGTTTATAAGAACACGGTTAATGATGTTCATATGGCTGACTTTGTTATCTGACATATGAGGTAGAGCCAGTATCTGCTCTAAGCAGATGGAAGAGATAAAAAGAGGTGTAGTTATTTAGATGCTGTCTTAAAGAAGTAGGGATACTTGGAACCCAAGTAGTTTTACTTTCAGTTGTTTTATCCTGGAAAAGTTTTAGCTTCTTGGATTAGCATTGCAGAGCTAATTGACTCCTCATGTTACTGTCAAGCGTATATAGTAAAATAAAGATACTTGTTCGAGTTTTATGATTTTGGAATGCATCTTGCCAAACAGAGCCTTGTTCTGAAGGATACTGCATGAATTCAAGTGTCCTTGCAAGTAAAATAGAGAATCTGCTCAGTTATTGTTCCCATATTCCCACTAATTAAAAGTGGGCTCAGTTTGTCTTCCTGCACATGTGATCAGCTAAACTCTGTCTTCCAGGGATTGCTAAAAATCTTATAAAACCAGCATTAATAATATCATATGTCAGTTAGTTTCCCTTGTTTTTCTTAGTATATTGATGGGTATGGAGTGGACAATACTTCATGCTGCCTTCCAGCTGTTCTTCCTGTGGTGCCAGCATTTGGGAATAAATAGAGCTCTGTTGCCCCCATGTAATTTTGAAAGTATCTTAGATGCAAGTGTTGGTGAATCACCTTATGACAGAGTTTAGAGAGAGTGGTTTTCTGATGGAACTATTCATTCTGCATAGAAATAAATGTACAAAATGACTCATCTTTCTTCTCTCCTGTATATAAAGCACTGTTAAACTAGGGATGTGATCCAAATCAAACTCTTTGATTTTTATATGCAGAAAAACTTGACTTATTACACTGCATCAAACTTATATTCTCTAGAATTTCATTTTGCTGTACTCAGGAACCCCATTTTGTTTTGGGAGAGTCACATTGCAAAGAAGAGATGGCTTTGTCATAATGAGAATTATTTCCTGTCAAACCCCAAACTGAACAGTTTAAATTTTCTAATTTGACAACCAGATTCTTTTCACTTCCAGCCTACCCAGGTCTTCTGAACATCCCTTTTACTTTCCTTATATTTACAAATCAAATCAGGATTTCAGTTTAAGCCTCATGTACTGTAGTTTTTCTTTCCATTCTACTAGAGGTGTTACTTTTATTTATTTTTAGAATGCATAAAAACATTTTGCCAATCTCTTAAAAATCCTTTAAGACACAGCTAATCTAGGCAAACTGACATTTAATCGATTTCTTTATTTACATTCTGACCTTAACTGTAGTGCTTGAAATCACCTTACAAAGAAAAAACTAGTGAATAACTTCAAATCAATAGAGTAAATATAAAGCCTCATCAGTGGGATAAAAAATTTATTTATTTGGATAAATAACAAATGAGTAAAGAGATTTCTGCTATTGTGGAACTGAATGAGAACAGAGAAGAGGAATGTGTGAAATGACTAAAAACCTAAGAAGTCTCCCTGAAGAGTGTTTGCATCCTAGCTGATGGAGAATGCAAATAATGTATGTTGCGTGTAAAATGACTCAGTGTGACTGTACTTGCATTAAAATCCTAAAAGCCTCATTATAATTCTTTTCCCTTGAGGTTTGTGCACTTTTTGAGGAATTTTCAAAAATAGTGATACCAGAAAAGATTTGTGCTTTCCTAGTAATGAATCTTTCTGTACAATTTCTGTACATTGGAGATTTACCTGTCAGGGCTGCTGTCAATGTTTCTCCTAGCTTTTGGCAGAGACTTCTTTTGTGAGACTAGGATACTGACATTCCTAAACAGCTACTAGAAAACACCTTCCATAACTACTCTGTGGTCTTTTCGTGCACTTTCTTTCAACAAGTCATCATGTGGTACTTGAAAATAAAGTCTAAAGCATGGACTATAAATAATAGTCATGCAAAACACTGAAAGTTTATTTTTTTTCTTCTTTACTGAGTCATTAATAGATGGACAGCACCATATGCTTTTTTAATTAATGGGTTAAAATGTACATTAAATTACATCCTTATAGTATCCCTTTAGTTGTTTTTTTTTTCTGTCAATGCCTACCTCTTAAGTGTTTTTCACAATACTACTCTTTGCTCTGCTCTGCAGAGTGTACACAGGAAGATTCTTCCTGACTAGAGTATTGGGTGGCAAATAGCACCAGAAAGTGAATTCTAATGACTTTGACTAGGAAATGGCCATGACCCCAAGGTATCTGTTGCTCCATGAATTATGAATATGCATGCAGTAGCATATAGGGATGTATGTAATGCCTGTTTATTCTCCAAGATGTCCTGGTTGAAACCCTCTGCATACGCTGTATTTTTCATCTGCTGTGCTGGGTGCCTGCAGGCACAGTAGTGCTCTGCTGCTTCTGCTGACATGAGTAGCCACTTGTGACCCTCTGCAGCCTCTCTGCAGTGTTACCAACCTACAGGCACAGCAGCAGCTGGACCATTTCAGGCAGATACCATTTCAGACAGACACTGTGGGGTAAAGATTTTATTTGGCAAGGTACCCACAGTCATCATGTGAACCTCAGCTCCTAGGGTTCAGGAGAGACTCTCTGGTAAGCAAATGGCTTTAATAACCTTATTATGGGACATCAGGCATTTGTCAGCCCTTGCCATACTTGTGCTTTTACCATTTGGAAAACAAGAGTCCATTTGAGATTTATCATGCTGCTCATTATCAAGAAATAGAAATCCTCAGCGGCCTGTGGCATTCTCATTGCTTCAAAATCTACAAATGTTTGACTTTTGAAATGATTTCTGAATAGATTCACATGATTTGGGTAACAATGTAGTTTCGCTGAAGTTTTAAACCCCCTTTATAGTGTAATGCCAACCAAAATATTCACAGCATGCCAAGTTTTTCTTGGTCTGTATGTACTAGATGGATTATTGCTACTAGACCAGTAAAAGCTGTATGTTAAAATAAGAATTCTATCAATTTACTCTATAATTTAATGCATTATTAGTGATTTTAACTGATCTGATGGAAAAGTAAAATCTCTGAAGGGAGCTCTGTGGACCTTGGTGGACAGTTACCACTGCTCCTCATTCCATAGTTGTTCTGTCTCAGGATGAGAGTGCTCTGAATATCTGTTAGATGTTTCCCAAGATGAATCAGTGTGACTTCTAAGCTGAGTTGCATCATTTATGTTACATTAGCTGGTAAGTGTTGAAGATCTTGGGTACTCAATCCCTTAGATTCTTGGGTCTGGTAAATTGAAAGACTCTCAAGACCACATATACTGTTTCTTGATGTCTTTGGTTGCTTGGCTGTTACAGAGAGTTTCACCTTGGACAAATAGGACAGATTTGCCCAGACAACTTTCTGTCACTAGCAAACATTGATCCCCCTGAGCATTAGAAATAACTGATGATAAAGTTTGACTTTCATCACCTGCTGAGCATGTGACCTGGCTATCCTTGTGTTTTGGAGTTTCACAAAGCAGATTGGGTTGTCCTTTGGCCTAAGATGGAGTATGATGAAAAAAGCGCAATAGTTTGGTTGTTTTTTTTAAAATGATCATGTAAGTATGAATAATAAAGAAACGCCAGGATCTCCAGTCTGTGAAACCCTATGTAACTGACAACAAAGATCTTGAGTGCATAACTGTTTTTCTTACTATATGTGGTACACAGATATGAATAAAGATATCATTGTGCATTTAAAGATTGGCAACTTCTGCTTTCATTGGTCAGACCATTCTGTCATTTGAAGGAACTGGCTTCAAGTGTGATGTGTGCATGTTTTTCATTTTTATGAATTATGATCTCCCTATTGTGATTTTTTAAATGATCTGTCAGGATACCCTCAGGCATTAGATGGTTTCTGTTCCTGGTCAGGCAAATGAAAATATTCGTCTAATGACCCTTTTCTAATTTCAGGTAAAAGAGACAATTGGGTATGTCAATGATGATGTTATTAAGAATAGGAAACCCAGTGACAGAGTCCTCTCAAATTTTTGTTGTTGCCTGTCAGCAATTTACAACTGGCACTGTCTGCTGACAGATGTGACTCATCAGTGAAATCCTTTTGAGAAAAAAAATCAGGAATTTTGCAACTGTCACCTGAACATAAATTTATATTTTTGCTCCTTTTAATGACATTGGGAAGACAAATTTCTTAGTGATCATGCCATACTTCTCCATTTTTTGTCTCATGATCTAACTGCTATAAAAGTTGAAAATTTGAAATGGTGTAATTTGAAAATATATATTATTAAAAAAATAAAGTAGCAATTATTATTTATAGGACATAACAAGTGTTAGAAAACTTCCTTAAGTACCTCCAAGGGAGATATTTTAATTTCTTGCTTATTTGTTACTATGAAAAATGTCTGGGGAAAAATTGCATTGATATGTAAATGAGGAGCTGCATTCTAACCCTGTATGAAAGCTGAGGTAGAGGTAAAATGAGCATCTTGGTAACAAGGGCACAACAAATTTTGCTCCTTAGCTTGGACAGTTTGGAACTACTACAGGTCTCATCTGGTTCAGAGTACACTCTTGTTGACTCAAACAGCAGAGAACCAACCTTGTATTTTTGCATATTATCCTACAGCTGTATTCAACAAGTCTTGTCATTAACTGGAAGAAAAAATATGGCTTGTTCTCTAGGAGTGGAACCAGTGTTTTTTTAAATAATGTCTGCATTGTCTGAACACAATGAGTATAGCTCCATCTTCAAAAGTGATTTGATGTATTTAATAGGATCATATAATTGCCTTCACCTTTTATACATGTTTTTGATACTAAGTATGAAAGTTTGCTTATGAACTAAGTAGACACGGATTAGTAAGGACCATTTATGATTTTTGTCCCTTTTCAAGACTCAAAAAGTCCCTGGGAATACAAAAACCATGACAGATTGCCTGAAAGTTTGCAGTAAACACTTGTTTGAAAAGCTTGTAACAAACTCCATCTGTTCACTGCGCACTTGAAAAGGCTCACAGAGCCTATGCAGTAATACAAAGATTCCTGTGAGGGCAGATCTTTTCTTGGGAGGAATGTTTAATTTCACTGGTGATGTTTAGGGACAAGAAACTTCCTAAATTCTTATTAAAAGGTTTTTTGTTTAATTTTTCAGTGAAGACAGTCATGCATGTGATTTTCATTCCAACTTTTTTTTATAATTATATACATTGTAACTTGTTTCTTCTCAAAAGTTCTGCAACACGTAAATGAGGAATCCTCAAGCATTAAGTATCAGCTTATTTTGAACTAGTTTTTGACAGAAGTGATTCTCAAAAGTCTGTGAATATACAGCCTTGTGATGCTGATTCTCATGATGCTGTGAATACATGCATGCCAGACATCAGTCTCAGTGTTCTGTACAGGGAAGTGCTTGCAAATTTAACTCCTGTGAGCATGGGGACCTTATGTAATAAACTGAAATAGTAGTTAACACAGATAAAAATGATTTCCAAACAATTGACTGGGATCTACTTTATACTTAATGAGAATTTTTATTGATCTGGTTAGTTACTTTTAACCTGGATGATGTCTGCCCTGTACAATTTTTCTCCTCATGTGCTTAGTAAAGTTCTTAGAGGGATTGACCTTACAAAACTTGTATTATGACTCATCTATTTAATTTACTGGAAAACCAACAACAATAAAAAAATGAGAATGATGACTTGGTTCTTTGTAAAGTTGCTTTCTGTCATAATTAATTTTGAAAAGTTTTCTGTGGAATATATTCAGACAGATTCACATAAATTAAACTACTTAGGAATAATCAATTACAATTCTTTGTACAATGAAAGAAAAGTTAGAGACACTAGAAATTACCTTTATGCTAGTATTACAGTTTCATATTTTGTCACATCAAAGCATGCAGATAGCATATATTGTAACAACACAGTAGGTAGCTTTCTGATATTTGACTTTTATGAGAGCCAAAAGACTTTCTCTTTGACAGCAAGAATTTTTTTTTTTCCAATAACCCTTCACATGCTGTCCTGCTATAAAAATGCCCAGCTTTCAGCAGGGAGGAACTTCGATTGGTGCTGTAATGCAACAAGCTATTCAGTTTACAAATAAACTGTAGACCATGTAACAGCAGTTTGATTTGAGTGTGACAATAACTATACTCTAGCATTTCACAGAAGGCAAAACTCTACCAAAAAAAAAAAATCTACAAAATCTTCATGAGAAAATTTCCCATTCTTCTTCACAGTACATGTACCCACCTAAAGGTGATGGGTTGGTGTATAGTGGGATTATGAGATTAAGCACAGTCTGAATTGAGTCAGTGCTGATGGAATTTGTTTACTTTTTCATGTGTTACAGGATATACCCATCATCCCCTGATGATTAAGCCCCTGTCAGGACATTCAGGGCCTCCCTGACTCATAAAATATCAATCCTGGAACTGTGCTCAACTGTACTACTAAGAAGATGTTGGTCAACTGCAGGCACAGTTTCTAAATTATTCAGTTACTGAGATGAATTCTGGTATTATCATTTTAGGCATTTAGATCTGTGTTTAAATGTGAAAAAAAACATGGTGGGCTCTCTGCACAGTTCTTGGAGAGAAGTAGTACAAATGAACCACTCTGAGGGTGGGTCTCAGATGGCTGATTCAGAATGAGATGGATTTCCTTTGTTACCGAATAAGGTTATCTGTTGATTCACTGTCTTTAGAAAGAGCTGAGGTGACTGGGTTTGTTTTAGCTTTATAATGAATCTCACCTGAAGTTACTCTGGTGGAATAGACAGTTGCATTAATGTGTGCTACAGAAAAAGTATTGCCATTTCTGGAAAATTAATTTGTAGGTTTTTAATTATTAAGCAGTTAAATATATGGAGACACCTATTATAGTGTTTCCTTCAATACATCGTTAACATATTTTAATGACAAGTTATTAAATAATGGTTTTCTGATGTAGGGGCTAAGGATTAATTTTAAGAATTCCTCTATCTCCTGAAGATCCTACCATGTCATATTTTAAAAATACAATTGTTCAGAAGAGAAATCTTGCTTGTCCAATAAGGTAGTTTCTTCTTGGAGAGGTAGTTAAAATAGTGCTTGAGTGGTGTATAATTCCAACAAAGGCACATTTGCTGCTTCAAAATATTTTGTTCACCTCACCACATCTTGGCTTTGAACTTTCATCTGCATTCAAGTGATAATTCCTTAAGCTTATCCAAAAATTTCTGCAAAGTGGCTTTGTGGAAGCTGTTTGACAGCAAGAGGAAAGATTTTGTTTTCATGTAAGATGAATCAGGTTGGTGCTGTCTCAGAAATTTTGACCAGTTTCATTCTGAATGGTAACAGTAAGATTACCATCTTCTGGTTTACTTTTTTACGATTAACAAAGATAGAAAGAAATTGTTGTAACAATTTAAGACATTTCTTTGGGACAGCTTACACAAACGGTTTCCTTAAATGAGACATGGATAACATTCTATATTTTTGTATCGTAAAGGATTAGCTGATTTTTTTGAGATGCTGCTTTGTCTTATGAGTCTATGACAAGTCAGTTTCTATTGGCATTAATTTAGGCTATTATTCCAACAGCCATAATGTAGTGTTTTCATCGTGGCTACTTGACTTCCTCAGAGATATTTGAATTTACTTGATTGTTTATTTTGTAAAACTCCTGAAGTTCTAGCTGTGTTATTTTGACACCCTAAAGGCTTCCGAGCTAGCCCAATGGCCTGTGGGGTTAGGGGTTTTGGTTGGTTTTCATTAAACCTTTGGCAAGTAAAAAAGTATCATAGGCACAGACAGAGGGGCTCCAGGTGGAATCCAAGTTTGTCCCATTTCTGTTTTCCTCTCTAATAGCCTTGCCTGAAGTAGCTGTAAGATAAAATATGGGTGACACTGGAATTTAGTAGGGCACTGGGCTTAGATGTATTAAATGAAGTTTAAGTTTCTGCTCTGTGGGCATTGAGGAATGTAATGGGGTTGAAAAAATGGCCTAAGTACATAAACTTCAGAAGCAGGGAAGGAAAGGGGAAATGTATTATTTTGCTAAAATAGTTCGAAGTATAATGTGCACACAGTATCCTTTAACACAACTTTTCTTAGTATTTTCTCTTTATTTGTGATCTCATAATGCCCTTTCAAACACCAAAATGCTTGTCAATGTAACATTCACATTAAGAAATGTGTGACATCATTAAGATTACATGGAGGAAACACTGGTTAAAATTAATTCATAATACTGTAGAGGTCCCTAGGTGTTGAAAAATATGAAGTTAGAATCCATTCATGTACAGAAACTATACCACAAATCCTGAAAGGGAAACCTTGCTACAGTCCACATCTTTACAGATGATCCATAACCTTTATGGCACAACAGCACACAATGTAAGACAAATATTTGTCAAAGAGAATGAAAGATGGCAGAAGTCAATGAAATATTTATCTGAGCTTTGATATTTTTTTCCCATTAGTGAGAAAAACTATTCCAGACAAGCAGTTCTTGAAAGATACTTGATATTGCTGGAACATCAGCCAGATACACTAATGTAACGGTTTGTAACAACTCAAGCCTTATTTTCCTACAGGTGATTGTCTAGAATGGTTTATTTAAACTTGAAGACTGAAGAGACTTCTGGCTCCATAGACATTATTGGCATCTTCGTGCCCTACATGCGGCATGTAGTCAGAGATTGCTATGATTATTAAGCACCTAATTCATCCCCTGGGGTAGCGTGATTAATATGCTTTCTAAAATGTGCTAACCTAGAATCTTAAAATATACATTCACCCGTTTATGTATTCCTAGTGGCCACATGTGTTGAATTCTTGCTCTATATAAAATTAAGTTCCTCTGACTTCATTGTTTTGAGTGACTAAAACTACACTTAGCTCTTTTTTCATCCAGCACTACATGTGTGTCTCCTTTTTTTGCCCATCACTCCTGACAAAATAAATGAAAAAAAGAAAAAAACCCCAAAGCCATTGGTGTCTTCTTGAGTAAAATAGTAATTTTTTTCCCCCCTAGATTGAGGTTGCTGCAAGAAACTGCTTTGATTATTTGAAATATGAAATTGATCAATAAAAATACAAAATGTGGGTTTCTTGTCAATCTAAATTTAAATTACAAGTGTATTTTTCCTCCCATATTTTACAGAGATTCAAAATTTTGCCAACAGTGTAGTGGATGCATATTTTCATATATAGAACAGATGTCATTTTACTTTTTATTACAGGAGATGCTTATTTTGGACCTGGTTTTTTCTTTTTCTTTTTTTTTTTTTTTTTATTTCTGTAAGGTCTATCCTCCAAAATCACTTAAGCCTTTACCCAAGAGATTCTTTTCTTTTGAATAAAATTGCAGGTTTAAGTTTTTGGGTTTGGTTTGTTTTTTGTTTTGTTTTTTTTTTATTATTTTAATTTGTATAGACATTTCTGTATTATTTAAAATCCCAGTAAAATTCGACTCATTCAAATAAATACAACTACATTTCCCTTACTTTTTCTTGGTCTAAGAAAATGATGGAAGTGTTCCATTACTATTCAATCACTTCTTATGGTGGTTGAGTGAACTATGTCTT
>JAOXXN010000001.1:37939879-37955504 GCA_026770055.1 Myrmophylax atrothorax | reverse complement strand
CATTGGTTTTATTTATTATTTTTTAACCTCTGAACTGGTGAAGATGGAGAAAAAGTAAATAGTATGGTGTAACATTTAAAGAAATTCAGACTCAAAAATCTGTTCTCAAGAGCAGTTGACCAAAATCAGTAATTACTTACATCATGTATGCATTGAAAACAAAGCAGAAGGAGATCCCTCCTAAGACTTACAGCTAATTACTGTTATAGAAGTCCAGACAGTTCCCATAAATCTGAATGTCATAACACTGCAATAGAGGTAGCAGATTGGACTATTTATTTACTGCTATTACTAGGGCAGAATTTCCAAATAGAAAGTAATGCTTCCTACCACAGTACTGTCACCGTGAAAAATAAGAGTTGATCATGATCTAACATAAGCATGTCACTCAGAAAAGAGAGTGAACAGCTGTTGTGCTCAGTGAGTTTATTATAAAAACATTTTTTATTTTCCCATGAGTTTGACAGGGAAAATAAAGTAGATGAAGCAAATCAAATGTTTGATCTTAGGCTTAACCTTACATACCATTGAAAAATCCTAGAAGAGAGAAAGAAGTATCTAGTTTATAAGCAGAAGTTACTTAAGCACCAGCAGTGTGCTCACTGCTCAGTTTATATCAGATCTTTTTAACAGAACAAGGTTGCAGCTTCCAAGTCCTTACAGGATGTTCAAGTTTCTAATTCTCTCAGGTGTGTTAAATTCTTTCTCAGGTAGTGTCTGCCCAAACCTTTATCTTTAGGACACCCCATCTAACTGTAACCTCCCAGTCTTTCCCAGCTCATGCAGCCAACAACTGGCAAACTGCTTAATAACTTGCAGTCTTGGGCAATAGGTCTATGAAGAATAATTTGAGGTTTTTTCCCATTAATGAGCAGAAAGAATTGTACACCTCTTGACATTCAAGGAGCTATACTACTTTGGCTCCAACCTCTCTAGCCTACTTTAGAAGGATGATGTGAATGATAATGTGATTTTTTTGCATGATTCCCATTTGATGAACTTTCATTATCTAATCTTCCTAAGATTAATGAAAATGTTGTATACCTAATCATAGCATGAGGTGTATTTATCACAGTATATATACTACACGTAGGTGTTGTATAGCTACCCTAGTGAGAGGTCCATGTTCACCCAGCCATTTGGGATATGATTTGCAAAGGAATACGAAGATTTTTATGAGATTTCAGTGAGCACGTGATTCTGCCCATATATTTACTGTTGGAATAAGGAAGTCCAGATTTATCAAGTCTACTTGAAAATGTAAAATTAACAAGGATGTTCCTACTGTTGCCAGTATCAATGTATGTGGGAGGTTTGAGGCAACATTAACATGTGGATTTATTTAAAATATAGGTAGCTATGGTGTATGCAATAAAGATATCTAAATACTGTTATACACAATATTTGCTATGTTATGGGTGTTGTAATAGAATTGGGCTCTGAAGATCTTGTACAATTTTCATGTTAGATTTTAATTTTCAATATTATTTATATTCCAGAAAAAATTGGCATAAAACCAAAATGGGACAAGAACAGAGGGAAAAAAAAAGACTAAAAGAAAATTAATACATTGTAAGATTCTTCTGGAGACTCTATCCATTCACGTTAACCCTGACCCAAAAGACTGGTATGCTACTTTGGAACAGCAACTTCCAGTAGTTTCACATTTTCATTCCTGATCTTTACAAACAGTGCACTGGGTATTCCAATCTCACTTTGGACCTTAGGCAAGACTTCTTAGAAGAGAAAGGCTTCAATGTGTCAGCTGAAACAAGGGCATGAGTAACCAAATCACTCTGTAATAAAATTTGCCTCATTGCTTTTAAGAACTAGCAGATGGTATCAACTTTATCTCCCATTGGAGACAAGCTGATTGAATTCAGTCTTTGCTTAATGGCTGCTATTTGTGAAAATGAAGATAAAGGAACTAAGCTAAAGATTGGCTATTCCTGTACAGCCAAGTAGCAGAAAAGATTCTCCATGTGTGACCAACAGCCCCATTTGCAAAAGTTGCTTTTTTCATATATTTGATGACTGGCAGTAAGTGATACCCGCAAGTAAGAGAGTAGAGTGGTTTCCTACCTCAATGATTACAGTTAGATTCATATCTATCTATATATGTATACATATATATATATGTGATAAAAAGAAAATATTTAACAACATTTTCACCAGGCCCTCTCATTCTCTAGCTCTAATACAGGCACCTATGAGGCTGCTGAAAGAAATCATTCAAACAGAAACTAGACTAACACAACCTTACGGATGTGAACCTTACTTCAGAAACCAGATTTACTGGGGCTATGGTGTACGTTGGGGTTGTCTAAACTGACTCTGCACCAATAGGAATACACAGGGAAACTACCAATTCTGGACTTGCACACTGTTACTCGAGATACAGAAAGACAAGGTTTGAAAAGTTTGAAAATACTGGAGTGTTTTTGCTGGGAAACAGGTTTCTTCTGCTCTCATTGTGACCAGCAGTTTATTTACGGCATGCAGACATAGCTGTTGAACCTACGTGTGGTTTATCAACCACAAAATTTGTGTTTGAGGCTAAGTCAAGAACCTTTGGTGGTTTAAAAGTGCAAAATTATCACTAAAAAATAGTTTGCTGGAATAGTATCTTAGCTGGAAAGCAGCAGTCCTGCTTCTGCCCTGCTCAAACAGCATGGTGGGGAGCCAGTATGTGGCTGGGATTTGTGGTTCTCCCTGACTGCTGACCAGTCCTCCCAAGTGATGACCCTAGAATCAGTCCTGAACCCTCTTTTCATGAGAATTTTACAACTTTTAATTTTTGTTTTGCATTAGAATGAAATATCAGAGTGCCTGTGTGCAACCAGATTCTAGTCCAGGGCTGTGTTGGTTAGTCAGAGTTTGTGCGAACCTCAGCTCTTCTTGCAGACAGTATTCCCACCAACGTAACAATAAGGAACTATCTCCAGGAGGATTCTAGACTTCTTTGCTGTGGGATTTTCCCACAACATATCTCTCTACTGGTACAGTAGAGACAAGGCACAAGGTCACAACAGCATTAAGATTCAGGGGTAACAGTAGAGAATTTACACACAGAGAAACATTTTCATTTATACCATTGATCACATGGGAGCACACAGGCAGTATGTTGGTAGGACAAAGGGAGAGAAGACTGTTTAATTGCTTACATTTTATAAATGTGTATGTATGTGCTCCCACGCATAAAAGCAATTTGCTCTCCTAAGTAAGCCTAATTCAGGGAGACAACAGCATGGCCAAAATAAATAAGTGCGTATTTTAAATGTTACTGCACTCTCACTGTGTGAAGCACTGCAGAGCACAGCACCTTTCTTTTGAATACCTCCAAGACCTGTAGAAAATCTGGGTAACGGAAATTCCTAAAATGGATGGAAATAGGAGAATGAATCACACATAAATACTGGCAAGGTGAAACAGTTAGTTTTGTCAGAGGTCTGGGCTTGATCCAGACATTTTAATACAGATTGATCCAGGATTTTTCTTGATCCAGAATTTAGTACAGTTGTTCACAGAAGAGTACAAACTACACCAGTGGAGGTTCTAGTTGCCAAAGGCACATAGTGTAGATACGTGGTGAAGACTATACATCAAAAGGAAACAAGATTAACACTTGCCTTCATTCAGATAGGCTTGTCAACTCTATGTATAGTACATCTGTGCTTAAATTTATAGTCAGTGCCTCCTTATTTTGCTGCAATTATGTCTCTGAGTGTCTGTGTCAGCCAGAAGTTAGGGTCATTCAGTGTGTGCCTGTGTACATGAGTGTTAGCTCTGCCCATGCTTCCAGGAGAGGAGAACATTAGTCAAGCCATGAGGTTGTGCTCATACAGCTGTGATACTGATGGGCAAGACCTGGGTGTCATATTTTCAGTCTCCAGGAGCACAGCCCAGAGAAATTTGCTCCTGTTCTGTACATTTAGTGTTTTTAATGAGGAAGCCTCTTTGTTGTCGATAAAATTTTTGTGTCCTTTGTAAGTGAAAGTGGTGGTACTTTTTAATTGCTGGTGCCCTAGTACCCCATTATGAAAATGAGTTCTTACAAGTACACATGCATGAACTGGGAAATAGAGACTGTGTAGGAAGGAGTCGGGAATATGCAAAAATAACATATTTGCAGGAGAACTCTGAAGATACCGGGGGTTGTGTTTTGTTGGGGTTTATTTGTTGTTGTTTGTTTGGGTTTTTTAACAGAGAGGGAGTTGTCACTTTGGTGGTTATTTAATCTTTTGCATGCAAGCAGAAGAAAACATGAGACACACAATTCAGAATGTCTTCAGGTGCTTTCACAGCTTTGCCATTCTTTAAATGGGTAAAGAAGGGGGAGGGACACAGGGAGACAGAAAGTCATTCAAAAGTGGAATAATGAAGGCAGAAATGTTTGAAAAACATGTTATAAAACATTCACAAGCAGCGAAGAGATTGAAGATCTGAAAAACTGATCAAAAAAGGCACCTAATCCTCCTAATCTTTTACTTCATCAGGGAAAAATGCTGGACAAGAGGAAACATTTTCTGTGTAATAGAACACAGTAAGCACTTCAGTAAGAGATCTGCTCCAGGCTACTTGCTGAATGGTGACCTCCTGAAATTATTTAACTGAGAATCAGGGCAAGAATTTCACACTTTGTCTGTCTAGGAAAGCAGCTTTATCACACACATGACCTAAAAGGTGCTGAAGTATTCATTTTTTATACATGGGCTTGTTTTTTCAAGATTTATATGTTTTTTCCCACCACATGTTACTTTTGGGAATGTGAATCAGTGTTTATGCTCTGACAGAAGATATTCTTGTTCTTACCTGTTTGTATTCTTTCTTCTTTGATGAAATTATGTCACAAAATCATTCACATTAGCTTTTTGTGATGCTGGCAGATGCGACTGTAACTTTTAACTGATTTTTCTATTTCTTTTTTTTTAAAATTATTTTTTTCATACCATCAGAAATCTACTAAGTTAATGAATCTGATCAGAAGTTCAACACTGTGATATATATTATGCCAATATAGATAGCACAACTCTGCCTCTGTTAAAGGGGAAGGAGTTTACAATTTTTCATTGCTATGCTTTAAAGATGCTGTAGAGTCTCTAACACAGCCAACAGGATTGTTTCCATATGTGCTAAAGATTTAATGTTGAAAAATGTGAGTATGCTTCAAAAGCACAACACCTCACTGGACAAGGCTGTCTAGCAGGGGCAGCTTAGCAGCCACCATCAAAAGCCTGTGACTGACAATGACTGGACAAATCCAACCAGGTGAGAAGAATATTGGGAAACAGAAGATGGTGGATGACTAGAAAATTGATGAAATTCCTCAATAAGAAGGACAAAAAGAACCTGTGGGAGTTTGTTAAGTACTAAAGACAAATATGTAGACCTGCTTACATGAAGAAATTCTCTCAAGTCTGTGCTGCTGTGTATAGCATTGCCACACACTTTACTACTGCAATGTAAAAATAGTGGGCGAAGCTAATTCACAAATTCACAATCTCATTTGATAATCAGTTTAAAATAATTATTACTGATTTTTCAGACTGCAGTTTAGGATTGTGGTTTACCATGTACTTTTCTTCCATCCAAAATGACTTGTGTATTAAGGTTTGTAAATGGTTCTATTGCAAAATTTATTTTGATAAATCTGCATCTTGAAAGGTGTGAATATTAAACATAGGTTAATCTAACAATCTTTTGCTGTGAAAATGTATTCCACAGGGCATTGAAGTGTCATAATGGAAAGCTATCTGATAAAATAAGCAACCAAATTGGAATTTTGGCTAAAAATACTTTTTTTTTTAAAGAATTAATTATCCTAAGGCTCCTGTTTGAGCCAGATGCTAGTATTTGTTGTGTGCAGCAGTCATTTCATTATTAAAAGTCTAAGTTTATTTAAAATACAGTTGCAGAATTTCTTGGTACAGTTACAGATACCATTTAAAACAAAGTTTTATTGTTATTACTTGAATTTTTCAATTTGGTTCTTCATAGACAGCAACTAAAAGTGAATATCACATTTCATTCCATTTTGAATAATATTGAATGTCTCAGCTCTGTGTAGTTCTGTGCAACAGCTAAGAGGGGCTCTTGGTCCTGGGAGTTAACGCGTTGCCTGGAGGGGATGTGCTCCCCCGCTGTTCCCCACCACGTGTTCCCCAGGAAGCCCGAAAAGACCCACACAGAGACCACAGGCAAGGAATGAGAGAGTTTATTATTCAAAGGTAAGGGTATATAAAGGGTTTGGGGGGATCCAAATAGCACCAATAGAGAGCAAAGGGGGATTTGGACCTTTGCCAATAGGAATACAGGGTTAACAACCAATAGAGAAGGGTAAATAAGAACCAATGAGAAAACTTCTTGAAACTTCCTTCCAGAACCCTACATACATTCCTAAGGGGTGAGATAACAGTTATCTCAGGGGATTTTGGGAATGAGAAGAGTGACAGCAAAAAAAGAACAAAGGAATCCATTTTGTGCATTTATACAACAGTAAAGCCCTCTGTTTTTAAGGCATCTGGGTTAGCTTCTTCATCTTCTTCACAAGTCCACTTCTGACAGGACTTTTTCCATTCCAGATATTGTAAATCAATTGCTCAAGTTCTGCTTAGAAACAAAATTAAAATGTTTTATTTTGAAGTCTAATCCTGTACCAGGCATCCATTTTGGTTTTAAGCAAAGGTTTGAAATATCTCTTTTTGGTAATTAAAGCATTGCCTTTCACAAAACTGAATGTTATGGATCTGCATTTCTTTATTTCACTTGAAAAACTTCCAGCTAAGCAGATACAAATACAGTTAGGAGGTAGATATGACTGCCTGAAATAGGAAATACTAGTGATGCAACAATAAGAAGCTTCTGTGATAGCATTCTTCCTGCACATTATGTCATGGAAGTCTGCTCATTGTATGAAGGTTCAACACTTGCTTTCTGCTTGAGGGTAAATAGGGGAGAAGCAAATGAAATGAAAACTTGAGTTAAGACTGCAGTGAAATAGTGCTAACTTCCCTCCTGGGCTGCTTTAAGGGATATTTTTCTGAACAAAAGTACATGCACGTACATATCATGCATTGGGAATGGGAATGTGTGCAGTAAGAAGGAAATATCTGTATTTCTGGTGTGGTCTGTATCTTTAACTGCATGAACATGTTAAAAAGTAGATCTGAAAGTATAACCTTAACCTCTTGCCAGTACATGTCCTAAATTTAAAGCATGTGTGCCCACATTCTGATGTTAAATTTTATTTGCATGGTATTCAAAGGAATTAGAAGCAAAGAAACCAGAGGAAGGAGCATGGGAAACACAGAAAGAAGTGAACAGGGTAGACTGTTCCTGCATATGCTCTCAGAATCTCATCTTTGCAGGGAATATACAAAAAAAGAGAAAGTATATTTTCCATAATTAGCAACCTTCTTCTGTCATATGTTGCCTAAAACATGTCTTTATATGGGGTTACGGCTGCTTTTACTGTAGATTCTCTATATCTGGCATCTTACAGAAGGAAGAATGGCTAAAACACAGCTAAAGAAAGGAAAGTGAGAGATGATTTAAACTAGTGGCTAAATGTTAAAGTTTCTAGAAACAAATAAGGTCTTATGTTTTTTCATTATGTTTCAGTTATTGCCCCTTTTGTGTAATATATGTTTCATAGTTTGTTACATTGTCCAGTGCCAGATGTTCCAGAAAAAGGTGTCAGAAAACTAGAAGTGGGTAACTATTAAATATCATGACCACAGAGGAAGTTTCTTATCTTCCAGGCATCTAGTTAGTAGCTGCTTTACTGTGGAAGAATGAAGATTTAGGCCCCCTACAAATTTTAATCCTTTTTAATATACAGCCACATTTTAACAAGCTGGAAAGTGAAACACAGGATTCCAGTTTTATTATGGAAGATAAATTTATGTTGCCATTTAAAATGCATTAATGAAAAATTACAGCAAACAGGTAGTTACACGATGTGCATTTACTCTCATTAGTTGGGGAGAGGAGCAGAGCTTTTAAAAAATTACATTAATTACCATATGAGATTCTAAGAAATGTCTTTCTGTGAAATGGGACTGGTGATAGGTGATTACTGGTAAGATGTATATGGTAGTCCACAGACAGGAAGAGAATTTTAAAGAAGATTCCACAGATTTTTACAGGCAAAACATAGAATCACAGAATCATAGAATCGATTGGGTTGGAAAAGACCTCTGAGATCATCGAGTTCAACTCTGGTCCAACTCTAGTCCATTTACTAGATCATGGCACTCAGTGCCACGTCCAATCTCCATTTAAAAATCTCCAGGGATGGTGAATCCACCACCTCTCTGGGTAGGCCAAAGACTAATAAGTCTTGCATTGGTGTGACAACTTTCTTTCATTGGTTTGCTATTTTTCAGTCAGAGCTATTTCAGGTAACTGTAATGCAACACTGCTTTACACAGCACAGTGTTTACAAATTGTTTGCACAACCACTTACATTTCTTGTTGGAGTTAATGCTTGCTATCTAACTCAAATCCATGAACTATCAGGTCAGGGTTACCTTCTTTCCTGGGGTCTGTCCTTCATTTAATCTTTTCTTTCTGATTCTCTGAATCTCTTTCTGTGCACCATTTAACACCATTTTCAGAAGCAGAACTCAACTACTAAACCGTTAAAATACAGAATATGATATAGAATGGCTCTGGTATGAACTGAAAGCCTCTGAATTCATTATACAAGATTAGTTTTTTTTCTTTTTTTTCCGTCCTTTGGTAAGATGCTGATGGTCTTCATCTTTACCCGGATACTGAAATTTCCATTTCATGTAAGCTTTCTAGGTTCAGAACTTATTCTTCAACTAAGGAAGTAGCCAAGAAATAATGTATGTAATATATTACTTGTATCTGTATGACCTACTAACCCTTTGACCCTCTGTTGCACACTTGCCTTGTTGTACATGGGGCTTTTATCTTGCAAACAGTGGAAAATGGATTAATTTCAAAGATAGCATTAATGCCACTGAAGGATAATTTCACATATCCCTGTGAATTGCAATAGCAAAGGCCTAAATCCTTTACTGGCTAATCTTGTGATTCAGTTCAGAAGGTGTTACAATTTCACATGAAGGTCTGTTGATTTATTGTTAGAGAGTGATGTGGTGGAAATCAGTGATTTGTTGGTGCTGGTGAATATGATGAGTGAAGAGCTATCCTGCCATTTTTATGCAGAAAATTTGGATGTTTTAACTGCCTAAAGTTAATCTCTGTGTCTAACTTTTCATCAGTAAATAAGGGTCAGCCATCTGGCAGTGATAAATTTGCCTGGAATGGATTCCATCTGCTAAAATATGATGTAAAAATATTCTGCTCTTCCATGGCACTGGAAAGATATGACATCTGGGATTAGACAAAATAAAGAAGCTTGAAATTGGAAGGCATTGACAAAATGATTTCCCTTCTGAGAAACTGGAGAGGTGCCATGGAAGAGTGGAACTAACAACAGGCCTGTAACTAGGGTTTATCTGTTCACAGATAAGTTTTTCTAGAAGTTAATGTTAACTCAGAAGTTAAAACACTGAGTTCACTCTTCCTCTCCAACCTCATGCTACCATGGACTAAAATCATGAAGTAGATTTGTGGCCAAGAGAATCACCCATCTGAGTACATAAAGAAGTAGGTTTCTCATCTGGACATGGAATTTTGTGCTACCTGGCACCCAGCTGTTTAAAGCTGTGCAGCTTGTGGTTTACCAGGAGAGCTGAAAAAATAGGAAAGGCTTTGCACTTCTTTATCTACAAGCTGAAGCAAGTAGCTTCTCTTTTGATGGTTCATTGTAAATATATCACAATAGAGCCTCCAGGGATCCTATTTTTCAAGGCACTTAATTTGCCTGAAGAATGAACAGGTATTATCTAGAGCTGATGAATAACCTATTTTATTTGCCTTCTCTGTATACTGAGACATGAAATTTTATCATCAAAATTCAGGATCTTCTGCATAGATAAGGTCTGTTTATATTGGCTAATTTGAGTTTCCTAGTCTATGACTGGCTGATGCTGGGGAAAAAAAAAAAAGCAAAGACGTAACTCATCTATGATTATCAACTCCCCATTAGCAAAATAAACTATTCTTCTGTTAAGTGTTTTTAATATATTTTTCCTCTGCATTGTGCCAGTTTTGAAAGCTGAAAGTTTTACATGCATTCATGTGACAGAGCAATCATAAGGGATTTGGAGAAAACATGCAGGTCTTACATGTGTAAGCAGTTTCCCCAGGGAGCCCACATCCTTGTAGACATTGTTTCCAAAATACACCTTTCAGTTCAATTTAAAGACTTCCTTTAAAAGTAAGAAAACATTTTTAAGGAGTGACATATGGAAAACTCTGATCATGATTTTTTTTTTCCTAGGGCAAAGCAAGCTGCTTTCTAAATTATCATGTCCTTGAGAAGAAAGATGTAAAAATAAGGTTCTGTGTTTGACCCTATCCTGAAGACTGGAATTATAATGCATCCTACAGAATTACTCAACAGACACCATGTTAATGTGATGTTCTTTTTATAAGTCTGGGCAGTGGTATGCCATCATATATAACCAGTAGGCATTTAATTTTAGAGTACTCTGTACAAGTTAATTTTCAAAAATCAATCCTCAGTAATTGGTTTAATAATAGTTAATAATAACTGACTACTATTGTGTAGTAGAGAAGCTATTATGTCCATTAGAATGTCTGTAAGTGTGAAAATTTTTCATTTGTGACTACAGCCAAGAGAAAGCTTTTAACAACTTTTTTTACTTTACTTTAGCAGAAGGCAATTTAGGAAGATGTTTGTGCAGGTTGGATTTTTTATTAGATATACCCTCTCCACCCTTCCCTTTTGTTGTTGTAGGCAGTGATATAGTTGCTTTTGTAGCCAAACCTCACAAAAATACATTAATTGCAGTTCAGCAAGAAATACTGAGCTTAAGAAACTTTGGGAAATAGTTCAGGATTCAAGTAAATACAAAGAGACTTTGACTAGATGTCCACTTTTGTGTGTAATGACATATTTTAAAAAAAATCTGCATAATTTTAAAATAATCAAAAGCAAACAGAATGAGTAGAATTTTAAGGCTATGTTCCTGAGAGAGGGATTTAGCTGTAATTTTCTTACATTTCAACAAGGAGTACATGAACATAAATAACCAATTTATTACTTGTTTTACTGACTCTTGTCCTCAGTAAAAATACTGCTGTGCAAAATTTTCAAAAACACTTTTTAAAGGGATGTAGTTTTTGGATTTCACAGATTTTGTCCTTTTATGTTTAAATGCCATGTATTTTCACTGAGGACAAGGAGAATCCTACTTCCTTTCCTTCTTTAAATTTTTGTCTAAATATTGGGCTCGATTTCTTCTTCTAATTTATGGGTGACTTCTCTTACTATTCCTGAGCTTCCTTTCCATTTATAACTTCTTAGTCTTGAAGCTGTGACATGCAAAAATCAATCCCAACTTATACTTAAGCACTTGTAAAATAGTTTCCTTTGTTAAATCCCCAAATTACTTGTACCCCCACAAGACTTGTAAAAACAGGATAGAAAAATTTAGAAGTTTGATCACTGTTAGAACAAACATGTCATATATCTTTTCTCTTATTTTACTTTAAAGAAAATGCTAAGAATGTGCTTCAAAAATTAATGAATTGGACTAAATGTACTCAGTTGTATAGAACCTTTAACTAATTTGTGATATGAAAAACCAAATTTGACTAATACAGAGGACATCAATACTCTAGTGTAAAATGCTGATGCTTAGAAAGCAAAGTTCATTTCAGAATTTGACAGCATGGAATGTTACAATCCATTTGTTTCCCTCATTTTTGATCTTCTTTGCTCTGTGGGGTATAATCTGATATAAATATCTGAGTATATAGATACAAAAGCATTACTAGATCTAGACCATAGTGTAACAGCTAATAAATTGAAAACAAACCTAGTGTCCCCAGTCTCTTCACAAATATTGCTTTATTTCAAATAGTTACAATATTAGTAGATTAAAAAACACATCAAATATTACTTCATCTTTGCCTGCCAGCAGCATAAATTCAATTTTTTTGTTGTTTTTGTTTTGTGTTAGCAGATTGCCTTTGCAGAGAGCTTTCATGTTTGTTATTTGTCTCCATTTGCTGAAGTAGCTGAGTATGGTCCAAATGGAAAAATAAATCACAGAAAAAGCTTATTAGGAAATGTTTATATTGTTGAATTAGAAAGCAGTAGGCAGTATTCGTTAGGCCAGATAAACTGTATATTGCTGTCTTTTGGGGAAACTAAAACCCGAATAAAATCTTTACCTTGGACACTCAAGTTTTTCTCCAAAGGTTAAGCTGATACAGCAGTTACTTCTTTAATTATTTATGGTGAGACATGTGAAATGCCTGCCAAAGTTAGCAGAGAGAAAATAATGGCTAGTATTAAACATTTGACCTTGAAAGCAGCTCTGATTGAAAATAATTACCCAAGTTTTAAAACCTTTATTTCCTGTTCTGGTGGCAATGTCCTTCTTAAGCTGTAATAAATTGCCCAATCATTTTAGCATCAGATTAACTTGACTCAAGTGTTTATTTCACATTAAGCTTCAACATTACTGATGCACTATGTAAAAGTGATTTTAATTATCTGTAAGGTTCTTTTTTTCATTTATTTTTTGTTTTTCGTTTTAAATCCAGGCTTCTTTGGTGGTATAAATTTTCATTGATTTTGCCCTCAATGTTCCACTGAGGCCAGATGTCATTTCAACTTATCAAAATCTTAAAATTAACTCTGAATTTTCTGCTGACCTCTGTGATGTTTTGGTATTGAGCAGGTGCAAATGAATTCTCTTAGACTCCTTTGTTATGTCTATCTGTGTTGTCAATCTAGTTTACATTAACATCTGGAAAATGGATATGGGAAAATTATGGACTTTTTAATTATAATTAGCTGTCAGTCTTCTCAATGAGAGGTATTTTGTTCATTAAGTGAATCATATTGGCTCATGAATATTCCTACATAAAATAGATATTAAAAATAATTTACAATTTTTTGTTTTCAAGCATAACAATGCCACCATAACCACCGTGTGCAGATTTAAGTGGGTTTTCTGTTTTGGCAAACATTTTGCCTCAAGGATACCAGGTGTAGCTTTGTACGGTCCTTTGATTAATGTCTGTCTAGTAATATCACTGGTTGCTTTGGGCAATCTGTTCTATAAAAGGAAATCTTGCTGACATGGAAAAGAAAATTGCAAGTCTGGTGTGCATGAGATTTTAATTACAATAAACAACAATTAAACAGATTACTATAGCAGTCCAATTATTACTCTAAAGTTGACATTGTGTCAGCACCTTATTTTCATTGCTTTTGTAATCAGTCTGTAGAATTTGCCTTGAGCTAAAATAGAAACTATTTTTAAAGTCAACAACACCAAGATTTTCAGACAATATATTTTTGTAATTTATTTTAAACACTGGAAAGATTTTCAGAGCTTTCTTTATGTTTCTTACTTTTTTAGTCACAAACCCCTCAAAAATGTTTTGCACCTATCTAGTTCATAACAAGCTATGCAGTAAGCTTCCCTCTGACTATTAATTTATTGTGCTCTACTGGTGTACTGTAATGTGTACTCCAAATGCCTTCTATTGTGCACCAATGCCTTGTAAGAAAGCTAGTGGAAAATATTTTTTAGAGCTTCTTAAATGGCCTACGTGTTTCATTATATATATCCATCCACTCTTTGGGTGTAGAGAAAACTAATGGAGACTGAATCTCTCAGTCTGAAGAAAATGCATCTCCTCCACAGCCCATATATAGTTGCTGAATGTAATCAACAAGGAATTTTTTGTACTTTTTTTTTCTTCTGTCTATCCACCTCTTGCTTTCAAAAGGTAGAACTAGCAATACAATTAATGGAGAGGTAATAGCATTTCTAAATGACAAATAGAGCTTTGGTGGGATAGGAACTAAATGCCTTTGAACACAGACATTTTCCTCTCCTACATGGCACTTCATGGTAATTGAGCAAATTTTATAGGACCAAAATTAGTCACAAGAGAACTCTTTATATTGCTCTTTGAAAGCAAAGGAGGCACAATGAGAGTTTTGTGGGGGGAAAAAAATGAGGAGAGAAGCTATTTGGGGAGTAGTTTAGCTTTGATATGTTTCAGCTTTTTAGCTTACCTGCATGATGACTGCAGTGAGACTAAACATGCAGACTGGCTCCAAATGTTGGCAGCCCAGCTGGGATAGGTCTTTGGCAAAAAGACAAGTTAAAATAACGGGTCTGCAAAGCTCCAACTGCAAACTATGTCAGCTGCTGTCAGTGAAACTACCCAAGTCAAGGGGTGAGCCTACAGGTTTCCACAGCTTCTGTAGAAAACTGCTGTTTGAAGAACATAGCCATTTCTTCTCACCAATGAAGGTAAACTAAGATGATGTCTGCTCTCTCAGACTTAGGAGAAGGTTCACAGAACTGAGTTTCTTTCATTTTATCATTTTCAGTGAAATAACTCAGAAGAATTCAGAATGAAAACATGGAAAGTTGCTTGAGTAGAGTCCTTAATCCACTTAGAGGGCTAGTTGCCTAACAACTGAGATAAAGAAGAGCAAAAGGTTTTTCAGTGCTTGGACTACATTTTTCATCTGAAAGACTATTTAAACTGGTCCTTGTATACATCATGGAACAGCAGCTGCTATAATGGCAAACAAGAAACAAATGTATAGACACAATTCTCTGTGAAATGTCCAGTTCCAGGGCATCATGGTGTTTTCTTTTCTGATATTCTGATATTACACCAATGGATTGAAATGCTCTACTAATTGGGATGTGCACAAATGCATGGTTGTCAAAGAGAAAAAGCTACTTAGAATAACAGGAGTTCTCTCAGGCACACTGGCTTTATTGACATCGTGTAGTTAAGCCAGGATCCATCCCTGTCTTGTGGCTTTGCACAGCTCTGGGGTCAGTGGGAGTCCCTGTAAACCTTTCCCTCCAAATGCAAAGATTTGTCATGAGTGTGCACAGAAAGGGTACTACTAACCTCAATTCTTTATGCTGTCTCCCTGTATTAGCAGAAGAATGTGGAAATTGCAATGAATAATAAATCTTAAAAAGCTCTGATTAGTGCAAGGTAAATTTTTTGTTAGGTAGTAGTTAGGTTGGGTATTACACAGCTATAAACATGTGGGTCCTGACATATTCCCTTCTGTGTACATAGCTGCAGACACCTAAGGATCTAGAATTTTATGTATATCATGAATTTACTGGAGGTGTAATAGATACTTGTAAAACTTACTTGTTTTTATTTTTGTGAACTTCAAGGAACCTAGATAAAACTATGGTCAGCAATCTGTCTCGGTATTTCCTGGGTTTGAGTATTTTAATGTAAGTAAAGCATCATCATAATGAAGGGTTGGTATGATAAAATTATTGCTCTCCAGAACTTGCCTTTTCCATGCCATTTTCTTACCCAGCGCACCACAGTTTTTCTTCTCGTCAATAACTTAACATCTTTATTATATTGCTAAAATGCACACAATATTCAAAGTGAGGCCATCCGAGTGCAGAGCAGAGCGGAACAATCCCCTCCCTTGACTGGCTGGCAATGCTTTGGCTGATGCTCCCCAGGACATGGTTGGCCC
>JAOXXN010000001.1:37921362-37939779 GCA_026770055.1 Myrmophylax atrothorax | reverse complement strand
CACAGCACCCGGTACTAACCGGGGCTGACCCTGCTGAGCATCCGAGATGTGACAGGATGGGATGGCAGGGAGGCATTTACTGCCAGGGGACGGTCCCACTGAGACTGGAACTCACGACCTTGGGATTCAGAGTCCAGAGTGCTCTCCATTCACATTGCCTGAAAATAGCACTAGATGTTTATGTTTAGCTAATTCTTTTGAGCTGTAGGGGTTTTGTAAAACCTCATTTCCTATCCTTTCATTGTGATTTTTGGTAGGTTGTAGTTTCTTAGCTGAAATTCATTAAGTAGTGCTTCAAAAATCATTAAATGATTTAATTTACACTAAATCATGGTTCTGTCATCCTTGTTATTTCCTGCAGAAAACACATCTACGATTGTGAACATTGCAAAGGAAAGAAAATTTTCCGGCATTCAAAATGTTTCTGTCACCTTAGCGTAGCAGATCTTCTCCTAATTACAACTCTGAGGAAAATGCAGTGTAAAACTTGTTGTAGTGGTGAAGTAGGTACAGTGAGGTTGCAGATCTTCACCAAGCATGACCCAGTCTGAGCTGTTGCACAGCCTGTTAAGAACAAGCGAACGGAAGTTTATAAACATTATAACAGCAAATTTAAAAGCAATTTAAGTTATCAACCAAATGACAGTTAATGTAATTTGGGTTAATTTTGAAAATGTTTAAAGTGCATTATCCATCTTCATCATAATCTGTTGTGTAAAATGGGATTTGAATGGTCTGTTCTAAAAATCAGAGCAGAAATTGCGGTGTGTTTTTGCCTAGGTGTGTAATCACACCTGCGGAGCAGGAGAGAAAGAACACTGTCTATAGAAATGTTGGGTTGTTTGAATAATACTGAACTTTTTATAATAGAGTCTTTCAAAGAAAATCAGATATGGACTGTTTGGATTTTTTGTTTATGTTAGATGAAGAGGCTTACTCTTTGATAGGTCTCTCTTGACATTTGGCCTGAAATATTTGCAAGATATTTCATATCCTCAGAGCAGAAATGAATATGAGTGGGTTGAAAAATTATGCTTCCATAATCAAATAATGAAGATTCTTTGGCATTATATAAGGTATGAATGCAGGGAGCTTGTTATCATTGCCCTAGCAAGGTTTCTGTTGTATGCTGGAGAAAATTTCATGCCTGTGTTTTGATAAATACTTTCTCCATTAATACTTTGGATGGCAGCTTTTGATAGGTGTGTTATTGCTAAAGATTGAGTTACAGATTGAATGAAGTTTTTATGCTGTGCTTCATATTGGCATTTATGTCTTGAATTTCCAAATACTAGTTTTGTGTGTATGGTGTTTTTTCCTCAGGTTTTTGTTGTTGCTAGTTTTGGTTTGTTGTTTTTGTGGGTTTTGTTGTTTTTGGTTTTTTATAAATCAAGTAGAAATCTAATGTTCATGAAATTAAACCTTTCCAGCATAAATTGTTGTGAAAGTTATTTTACTTCAACATGTCTTCATGTTTTGAGGAATTTCACGGAGAGGAATCTTTATATGGTAACTGTAAATAGAAATGTATCTAAATATAGTCTTCATTCCTTTCATAAGAGTAATCCTTGCAGTTTTATGTCTATCAGACTTCTTTTGGATAGCTCGATGCTGTTACTGGGGGGGTCAATGAAAAATTGACAAAGAATTGATAGATTGGGAATCGTGGAAGTAACACTTGACCTGAAGAGTCAGAATTTTTTTTTTTTAAATCATTTTAAAATATAAAGAAGCAAAGAATTTGCAGCCCATAAGTGTATTTGTTCAAGTCCACGCATTCTGTGCCGTGGATACATGGGCTGTTACAATTTATAATACAGCCTCTATTTGTGGATGAGTGTATCATGATTGTTGAATCCAGGCAGTTTGTTCAAAAGACTTCTATTGTTCAAACTAAGCTGAAAATGATCTGTAGGATAAAGCTGTGACAGTTCTGGATTTCCATGCTTTGGAAAGCATTATATTGTCTTTGTTTAATTCTGTTTCCTTTTCTTTGAAGGCTGATGGTTAATAAATTACATATTTATTAAGAGAATGTGCACGATATTCTATTAAATATTAAATTTTAGGGTTTAGTTTTGATGCAAAGGGAGTTTTTTGCCCAATGTAATGTTTAAAGAGGTCAGCCTATGTAACTCTCGTGGGCCCTGCAGTGAACAGCGTGCACATTTGTAGCACCAGCATGCTGCCTATTTAGGGAGAATTGACTGCCTAATCTGTAGGGATAGGTATTTGCATTTTCTAAGTTTAATAATTATAGAATCGTAGAATAGTTCAGGTTGGAAAAGACCTGTAAGACCATCAAATCCAACTGTTAATCCAGCACTGCCAAGTTCACCACTAAACCGTGTCCCCAAGCACAACATCTCATCATCTTTTAAATGCCTCCAGGGGTGGTGACAACCACATCCCTGGGCAGACTATTCCAGTGCTTGAAAACCCTTTCAGTGAAGAATTTCTTTCAAATATCCAATAAATCTCACATGGTATGTGTTCACATTTCTTTTTTTGGGAATGGTCAAGTCTCTACAAATGAGCAAATGTATTATTGAGACATGTAGAAATATTGTAGGTATTAAAAATTAGAATGAAGAATTGCAGTTAAGTAGTTATGTTGTATATGTTGTGTGTTTTTCTTTCCTTTTAAATTGATGAAATATGGGCCTGTGCTACTTTAGCTTGAGCCCATGATGAGCTTGTGTCTTTGTGGCATTAAATGTGCTGGTTGAGCGTTCACAGGACTGACAGACTATTATTCCCAAGTTTAAGAAAAATCCCTAATATAGAACAACTTTTTTTTGAGGGGGCACGTTCACTTTTTGTTGTACCATGTGAAAAGGTTAAGACTTTGATTTATAAAGTAATAGGAGGGAATAGTGCTTGTTATTTATAGCAAACAAATACCTTTTTTCCCCCATCACTGTGATATAAAACAAAGATAACAGCATTACTCTTTTATCTGTGGAAACAGTGTGTGGTTGCATGGCATTATATTCCAAAGCATATATGTAGAAGGCAACTTCATGGCTGAATGAATATGTGGAAATTTTTTACTGTTTGGATTTTTTTTTTCTTAGCAATATAATATTTAGGCTTTTTTTGCTTGTGTGCCTCTAACTTTTTTGCCTGAGGTACAAAGAAGTAACCTTAAAAATCCCCACTTTTCTGAGCGTGGATTTTTTTTTTCAGATAACAGAAATGTGAAATAGGACATAATCTATAGAAACATGTTTTTTGTTCTAAGCATTCCTGTGTGCACTCCAATAAATGCTTGGGTTTGTTTCATCTGAGAATTATTCTGAGACTGTTTAAATATTGTATCTCAATTATGTTAATAAATTATATTTGGAGACTGAAGCAAAGACCAATTTCATAACCTGTGCCACCATCTGTTAAATACACCAGGAGCTTATTTTATTTTCGGGATGGATTTAGCCAGCTGTCCATTTTGCACTGGTGCCTGGATGGAGGCGTGCGTTTAAGAATAACACAGTAGACTTTCTGTGACTTGACAAAAAGCTTTTTTATTTTGATCTGAGACTCTTTAGCTTGTCTGACACTTCCTTATATTTAGTCTGGCTGAGGAATGTATTTGAAACCTTTCCCCTGTTGCACTCCTGTAGTCTGTGCTTTCATCTTCTCCCACTTGGGTCTGGAGCTGCCCCACAGGATGAGACATGTGCCTTCCCGGCGAACCCTCTGCAGGGCATGTGGATGTATCTGCCGGCGGCATCCCAGAGTCCCGTCTAATCCTATTGACATCTCCAGCCCACGTGGTGTCCAGTTAATCTGTCGGGCACTCTCCTTGCTTTAGCTGACCCTGTGACATGATACAGCAACCAGCTCTTTGCTGACTGCAATTTAGAGCTTGCTTTAACTGTAAAACATAGTTCTAGAAATTAATTTCCTGATTTCCATGGGAATTTTGCTGTTCTAAAAATTATAAAATAATGCCTTAGTAAAATCGAGCAGAAGGCAGTTGAAGAAGCGTTCTGAAGGGAAGTTCTAGCCAGGTGGGGTTGGTCTCTTCTCCCAGGCACTCAGCAATAGGACAAGGGAGCACGGGCTCAAGCTCTGCCAGGGTACTGCTGACTCATATTCAACTTGCCATAGACCAGAACCTCCAGGTCCCTTACCATGGCACTGCTTTTCAGAACCTCATCCTGCAGTTCTTTTCCTAATGGCAGGAATAGGTCTTATTATGGTGATTTGACTCTCTATTTTCCCTGTCCATTGTTCTGAGAGACTTCAATCTGAATCCTCTTACTGTTTGATTTTGTCTGTAATTTAATTTTCTAGACTTCATTACTGACACTTAAGGATATACTTACCTAATGACAATGTTTTTTCTCTTCAACATCACTGTTCTGGGTGGAAGTTTTATGCCTGTGGGATGGGTGTATGACAATTGATTTTTTATTGTTAGTTTTCATTTCAAAGCATTTTAACCTCAGAGAGCAAGGAGAAAAAAATGGTTTTGCCCGTGTTAAAAAGAACTAGTGTTTTCTAGTCACTTGTGTACTCAATATTTCAGATATGATTTGACATATGCACTCTTTGCATTCTAAGGTCCTTGAATTTTTTTGCAACAAGCACTCAAAATATGACAGTGAATAGTGTTATTTCTAGAAAACATGATAGCAGTCTTTGCCAAATACCAGTGCCTAATTATGCTTAGAAACAATAGGATTGATTTGTTAATGTTTGGTTCCCAGTTGCCAGTGCTGACGTGTCTGAAAGAAAAGGAAACAAGCAAACTGCCCAACATCAATCATGTAATGATGTTATCAGATTTACATATGAGGAATATTCTCTTTCCCCCACTCATTTTCTGTAATGATCATTACTTCATGTTTCACTGTGTCTTGATTGCCTGCCTGCTACCTGTCCAAAAGCTGATACAAGCAGCTGGGCTGGGCTCACTTGCAAGCCAGCAATGATTAACTGCAAAGGCCATTTAAGTCAGTGGCCAAAACTGCCTGTAATCCAGCTTCCATTGAATGACATGCAGCAATAACCAAGCTCTCAGCTTGTGACCCTTCTGTGAGTTCGCCTGTGTTTTGTTCCAGAGGAACAGAACAAAGTATTTTGCTCCTAGAATATTTCCTGAAGGGCTTCCATCTTTTGAAATGTGCATAATGAGCTCATCATGCAGGGCAGGGTCACAGGTGGAGGCAGGACAGGAGTATTGCATTGCTTCATGTAGGAAAGCAGCAGTAGTTTTACTACTAATACACTATATTAAAAGGAAGAAACTATTTCAGCTAGCCTCTTTTTTTTTGGTGCTGATTGAGTCTCATATGTGTGCATAGTATGTGTTTAGAATTTTTTTCTGAGGAAGTTTTTATAGGTTATATTGTCTGTCAAAAGATAAGCTTGAACCAACAAGAAACATGCCAGTATGGTGTTATGGATTTATATACATGTGAACTTTAAAACTTTGTTAGCACACAGAAGATTATGAAAGAAAACACTGACGCAGCATCTAGAATTAGTTTTAGAAATTGCCGTATATGTAGGTTAGATGTAAACATACTGGATCAGGAAAAGTAAGAATATTTAATATAAGATTTTTCCAGTTCTCCAAAGAAAATCATCCTTCATAAATAAATAAATGACTATATAAATGATGACAGTTTTTAACTGGATTTTATCTCCAATCATTCAAGTTAATCAAGCTTGTGAACCCTAGTCAGTTAACAGTCATCAAGCAAAAGTTGACTGCAGTTACTCGAGGCTTCTAGACAAAGCATGGACACAGAAGATAAAAAAAAAACCAATATAGATTAATGTATGGGAAAGTTTGTTGTTTAATGTCCACTAGTTTTCCAATGTATGTCTTTATTCAAACAGTATGATGTTATGCCATGGTGATGTTTGGCTGTCTCATCATTCATTGCCACCCTATGAAAAAAAGGATATATTGTCATGTGTAAACATTGCTTAAGACAAACAGCAAACTAAACACTAATAGTGTCCAAATTATGAGCTGTCTCACTGTTACCTTAAATGCACAAGCTTTCAGGGAACCTAAATTTCTAAAGCAAGAAGGAAACTATGAGCTCAAACTCACAAGGTAAAAGGAAAGGACTTTGCATATTGACACTGCAATCTAAAGTTAGGATATTGAAACATGATTGATTTTGTAGGTAATAGAAAGCTTCAGTATTCATGGTACACTCTTACAAGCAAACTTTCTAAATGCAGTAACAGCAACAAATCCACAGCTAAATCTGTTAATCAGGTGTTAATGTATGAATTTTCCTTGGGTTTTTTTATCACCATTATGATAAAATAAAAGTTATAGAAAGTTAATCTAAATGGATATTAACATTTTCAATTCGTTGCTTCAGGGTCAGTGCATGAACACAGAAGGTTTTCTCTGCTGTCCCCTCATGACATTGCATCTCACTAAAATCCACATTTATGAAGCAGATTGATATGACTTCTGACCTTTAGACTTGGAGCTGTATCTGACTCCTGGCTGCATCAGGCAAGGGAATTAATGAGTGTATCACTCTGCCTTGCTGTAAGATCTGTTCCTGTAATGATAATTATAATGGCACTGTTATGCTATTAGTGTTGAGGTGCTGTCACTAATCCCATTATTGAAGCAGGGATTTTAAGGGGTTGATATTTCAGCTTTAAAAACAATATTTATGTTGCAGTAGTGTAATCAAGGGTGAATACAGGAAAGTGAAGACTAACAGTTTCTACCAAACACTGCTGAGATAGGATCCAGTTTGCCTAATGTAGCAATCTCATTCCCCTGCTCCTTATGAAGCCTTCCATGAGGAGAAGTACATGCTTCCATGAATAGTGCAGTGATGGGGCTATGCTGGCCTTTGAAGGGTCATTGTGTCTCTATACATTTTCCTGTGTAAAATAAACTTCTTGAGACCTTCCATGGCACTTACACATTCTGTCTGACTACAGGGGTAATGTAGAAACCATGCTTGGAGGCACAGCTATCTGTGGTGCTTCAGAACATTTTTGTTAATTGTATACTATTTATTTATTACTTGAAGCACTTTGATCTGGAAAAATGCAACTATTTAGGCTTGTGCCAGTGGACCTTTGACTTCCCAGCTTCAGCTACCTGAAAGTTAGTAGTTAAGTCTAAGCCAGTCACTCAAACTCCTATCGTCACTGGAAGTTTATTGGTCTTTCTCATCTTAGGTACCTATTTTCAGATGGGAATGAATATTCTTCAGAGGTGTCTTTTTCCCCTCAAGTGATGGTAATTAAAAAGAAGTGTTTATGATTATCCTGAGTTCAGACATCTAACCCATAGCACCTTACATTAAGGCAAATGATTAATCTCTTGTGCTATGGAGAGTGAGTTATAAGACACAGAGTTATTAGTTTGGAGGTTTTGGTTTGCACTGTCAAAGAACATTACAACACTTTCATACACATGTGCAGAAGTTAAAAAGGCAAGAACCAGGATGATGCCAGCCCATGTTCAGTAACATCCCTACACAAAGGAATAGATTTCTCTTAAATGAGTGAGGTATATATGAATTGGTGCACCAGCACAGATGTGACTACTGAATATACATGGGGAAGGTTAGATAAATATTTTGATACTTTGGACTCTGTTTTCTTCCCTTGGGATAATAAAACTCCACCCCGTTTTCATAAGAATCAGCACTCAGATATTTCATTATGTCCAAAGAAAATTATAAAACTATTCAGGTCACATCTGAATTTGTGGTAGTCCATAACGTGTTGTTATTCCTCTCTATATATTCCTCTATATATTTATTTTTGTATTATTATTCATTCATTATTTACTTTGCTCCTTATTTACTGCTACTGGTTGTTGTTGCTTATTATTATTTGATTACAATGATTAAAAGAACTGTATTCGATATAAGGGCTGTGTGTTGTTAAGCACATTGTGCAAAAGGTGAACAAAACATGCAAAGGCACTACTCTTCTGGAAGGTAAGAGACAACAAATTCCCCACAACTCTACCCAAACAAAGCAGTAATTTATTTTGAGTCTAGTAAATTCTGTAGAGTTGATTAAGTACTGTATTCATCCTCACCTGTGTTGGACCCTGTTAAAATAGTGATTTCTATTAGTGACATACATCTTGAATCATTGTTGTCTTACATATCCAGCACACACCGTGAAGAATTTCTTAATAAATTTAGGCAGTATTTTACTTGAATAAAAGTTCGAAATTTAGCAAATCAACTCAACGAAAGTGCTGTAAAAACCACAATTATTAATCTATGCTTTTAACCAAATTGCCAAGATGAAGGTGGGCATAAACTGCCTTATTTTTTCATTTGTTCTGATTATCTGTTAATATAGCAAAGTGCAAATCAATTTGTAAGAGTACATTAAAACTCAGTGTCTTTCTGTTGTTGTTGTTGTTGCAGAAAGACTTCTAAGGCTATATAATATTTTAGAATAGTTTTAATGGAACAAAGAGAATCTCTGTTTTACAGCCAATGCAAAATTAATGGATTAGTCAGAACAAAAAATAATATTCTAGACAGACTATTTGGAGATATAAATGCAATTTTGAAGTATTTTAGTGAGCATACTGAATATATGCTTTCATTTGCCCTTGATTGCTAGCTCTTGGTGACAATTTTTTATGAAAGCACTTTTTGTAGAGTAAGTTATTATTTTGTATAAACTAATAGTGTAATAAATTTTTTCATTACATAGAAACTTGTTTTAGCTATTAAAAAATCTAACAAGTACTCAGAATTATTCTTCACTCTCTTCTGGTGTCTTTTTTTCAATAGATACAGAGGGTTTTTTCTTTATCTTGCTAATATTTTCCTAATTGCTCAGGAGAAAACACTGTAAACTTCTCTAGAGATAGCAATAGTTATTCTTAATTTCTTAAGGAATAGTCTCATAATCAAAACATTTATTTCAAAATTGGAGTTACATGACTATCTTCAGGTACTTAACCTTGGTCTTCACGAAAGTGGTTACCCTACTTTCCCACTATGGTGAAGAGAAAGAAAGAAGACATTTCAAAGGGCAATTTAGATTGTAAGTGGGCCAAACCACCCCTTGAGATGAGTATCTGTACTACTCACATAGGTCTTGATTTGTAATGTATTTACCACTCATAATTTTGTGAAACTTTTGCTGCTGGACCACAGAAATTTTGATGGTGCCTAGGAAGTAAATTACCTTCCTGTTTCCAGATGGAAAATTGCATTTAAAGACAATTACATATGTTATATAGGTAGTCTTCTACATAATCTAATTTTAGAGAGTCTCTTGAGCTAATAAAGCAAATGAACAGATTCAAAGACTCAACTTTTCTGGTAATGCAGAATTCATACCTGAGGAATATTTGGAAATCACTGCTCCTTATAATCCTCTATAGACAAAGACTATCAAAGTTGGCTGCTTTGGCAATGTTCCTGATGAAATTGTATACATGTGAAATTGTTAACTACCAAGTAGGAGTTAAAAATCTGCAACCCACAGATTAAATTTGGAAACTTCAGGTACTTTGAAATATCCTTCAAAAAAAAGTATATATACACTCCCTGTATAGAGGGAGGGAGTTTCTAACAGAGTTAGTTCTTTTGCACACTTAATTCCCAAAATTTGATTATTCCCCAGCGTAACTTATTTTATCCTCTCATTAGGCGTGTGATTTCACCTTGTATTGGATATTGTTTGCTCAGTTTTGGCCATGTAATACTCAAATGTCTAAGCCTAATATTTGAATTATTTTTTTATTGTCTATTTTTAGATTATTTGCTCTTTACCTGTTTTCTTCACTATAGAAATGTCCAGATTAGAATTGAATATCTAATTTTTGAGACACTGAATTATGAAAAATTAATCCCCTATGTGTTGTATTTATAACACTGAAATCCAAAGAAAAGTAAATTTTCAGAACTTGCAATTTCTGGGACAGGCTGAGTTTAATTTTGAAAGGTAAACTTCACTTCATACATGGGAATACATATGAAATAAAAAGATTGAGCTATCTACACCTTAACTTTGTGCCTTAAATAGGTTTTTAAAATTAAAAAGAAAAGGTAAAAAAAAGCCCAAACAAAAAATAAAAACAACCTTAAAAAAAAAAGGCTGGGGTGCAATAGTAATTACAGAGGGTCCATTTGAGAAATATTTTACAGAGCTAATAATTTCTATTGTGACAAAGTTCTTGCTAACTTTCCCCCTGGTATGGCCTTAAATGTGGAATGATTTTCAATGCTGTAAACACAGTCAGCATTGTGGAAATAAATTGGAAGGGATCATGGGATATTAAGGCTGACAAATCTTTTTTATTTTTCAGATAAATGCTGTACATGCTGAAGGGCACATTATATGTAATTTATGGTCAAAAGAAATTTTTGGAAAGTTAAGTCTGGATATTAATTTGAAGAATCTCTTCTTTCCTTTAACCTTAATCTATCTCTGATCTTGATTGCTGAAGATTGCTCAATACTGCAAAGTTAGAGAGACCTGGGTTTGCTGTGAATCTGCTATCTCATGTCTGGTTTTGAGCTTCATGATCATGGAAAACGAAGCAAAATCTAAATGAAGGATGTGGTACTGGTTTGTATTATGCGAAATACTATTTTTAGGTTTTCTTTATTTTTCCTTCCGAATAGTTGTTGCTGTTGTTGTTGGTTAAAATTGGTGAAGGGCCTGTGACAACACCAGAAAAGACTGTTGAAAAACTTTATGGTTTAGATACTTTGGGGGGAGACAATGTTTGAAGCTATAAAACACAGTTTCAGCTTTTTTATTTTCAGCTTTTTTTTCCTGGACACTTTTTTTGTTGTTGTTGTTGGTTTGGTTTTTCTTTGTTTTGTTTTTTTTTTTTAAAACAAACTGGGCATATGTATGCAAGTATCTCTCTAATTCTTCTCCAAAGACTGATCAAAAGATGACTTGCTTTTCATTTTATGACAAAATCTTTTGGATGTAACTTTTGGGAACTAATGTCTGATAACTTTAATCAAAGTGCATTATTTATTTTTCTAAATTGTATTCACTTCTGCAAGGCAGACTAAAAATAACTTCCAGGAAAGATGATATTGGAATATACATGCCACTGTATGTAACATGTTTTCACACTCTTTCTACGTCAATTAAAGTAATAAGCTTGCCATATAGGATAAGTTGCTCAAAGACCTCTGGGCTTCTAAAAACATTCCCTTTCCAAAGTTTATATATGACTATCCTGGATATTTCTAGATGAGAATACACTAGATCATTTATACATAGTCTATGTATAAAATTAATTAAACTTTTGTAATAATACTGTCCTGTTTTACTCTTTTTTTCCCCCTTCAAAAATCCTAACAAATCTAGGGTTCATTTATGTTAACAGAGATATATTTATTTCTTGACATTTGTTTTTGTAATTTGTTTTAAACATTAGTAGCCACTTCTCACGTGCTTCTAATTTTCATGAATTTGATTATTTTTATAATTATCATGATTTTTTAAAGATAATTTTTTTTAGGATCAAAACTGATGACATTGGGGTCATTTTTCAGTCTTTTTGCAATTGTTATTCCATATGATGATTTATAGATGACAGTTTAATGTTCCTTATATTTTTGCCTTTTTTTTTTTCCCCACCAGGCTAAGGATTTTTAATGTGGAAAACTCTTTGTGTTTCATAAACAGAATAATTGAGAGTTGGACTGCTTTGCTCTTTGCACCACTGCATCATTTGGCTCTGACTATTTAAAGCTGTTTACAGACCACAGCCCGTTTGTAGAACAGCAGGCAGGGACAGGGCATTCAGTCATCAGAATAAAGAGAGCTGCAAGGTCAAAACCCCCTGTTCTTTCTACTTTTTGTCATACATATTTATTGTTAATATTTTAATTGTTAATTGTTACTATTAGTATGGTATTGTTAATATTCATGCTTTAAAAACCCTACTCAATAGAAGTTATTTTAAACATGAAAAATGAAAGAATATATTCAGACATTAGGACTCATAGTGAATGTTTTACATTTACATTTGATATGTTTATGTATACCTGCATTCATATTGAGCTTATTAATAATCAAGTTTTTGGTTATCATAATTTTGTTCTTCACGCTTCGTGCATAATTATGTTGATCATACTATATACATGCACACCGAAAAAGAGCCAGAATAGGCAGACCAAAGTGGCAGGAAAACCTGCACACCTGAAAGATTTTTCTCCACCTATAACAAAATGGAAAAAAAAAATTTCTACAGCCTGTTCTTATGTGAAAAGTCTGCTGAGCTAACTAGTAGATTGCACATATATTTTTGACAATGTTTCTGTCATGTTTTCATGAGGTTATGCTACTACCTCTGAATTTGGGTGTCCTGAAGTTTCAACTTTTTACCAGTAAACAGCAAAATTAATTTTCCTCACACAAATTGTGATGGGTATTTGGAGGAGGTAAGAACCTAGTATTTTATGTACAAATTTAAAGCAATCATTCAAACAAGAAATGCACTATGTCCCTAGTTGAATACATAATGTTGATTAGCCCCTACTTTGTTCAGGTCCCCTTCATATTTCCAAGAATTTTGTTGTGGGTAAAACTGAAAGCTAAACAGGAGTTCAAAATGCACTTCAAGCTGGCATTCCTGCAGTGTGAGACCACTGAAACCCTTCCCCCATGTTCCTGTCTTTGACTGTACTTGCTTGTGAAAAAATAACCTCTAACTCTTACAGCCTAATGTTGGTTGGTGTTTCTCTAGGAGATACTTGTATGAGTGAATCTCTTCAGAGTCAAGGTGCCTTTGGACTAGGCAGGCTGAGCTTATGAAACACACTTGTGCATTGGCAATAAATTCTGAGGAGATAATTTTTCCTCACAGAAAATTATGGGTTTTGTTCTCAGTTTGCCAGCATTCCCCATTTAACAAGAACAGACTGAGCATACAACGTAGACTTAAACTGGTTACCAGCTCTAGAAGCTTCTTTCATCCACATGGCTAATATTTTGGGCATACTTCCATTCAGATCATGGTGTGTGAGAAAGATAAAAAATCGCTTTCTGCATAGTATTCCCAGATGTTTTTTTTTGCCAAAGGGAACAGCTGCCATTGTCACAGTTTTGAGCTCTGTGTTTGACACCACCTTATGTCAGATCCTGCAATGCAATTTTTTTGGAGTTTGTTATATTTCCTTTAAAGCAAAATGGTGCTCCGACTTTAAGATGCAGAGCATTACAATATCATTTGGTTGACAAAAACAATCCCTATGAGAAATTATGGCAACGTACCAATGCCCTCATGCATCATTTCAGATTTTGCTTTAGACTTTAATTTCAGACTTCTTACACATCTGCTCATGTGAATCATTCCTTTTTTGCATCTTAGGAACATGGGCAGGCTATAGGTTTTCCTAGTCCTCCTAAGTAGACAGATGTAGTGTAATACACTATGAAGTAAGATGGGGATAGATGGGCTTCAATATCAGTGTAATTCGAGAACTTAATTTTAATTCATATCTTTGAGCATGGTACCGATATTCCCATAATATGAAATGTTATCTCACAAGATCTCTCTAGATATTAGTCAGAATGAGTTATGATATGAAAACAGTTGTCTGACTTGATGCCACATGAAATATTTCTGGTCCATTAGTGCCTAACAAGGTTTATTTAAGCTGAAATTGTGAAACTTGAGATTAGAAAGCTATTTTAAATTTTACAACATACATAATGAAGATTTAGGATAAAACAACAGAATACAGATTTGCAAATCTTCCTGTAGCAGCCAAGGAAGCAAATGTATGAGTCTATATGCTTTGAGAATATCATAGAATATGTAAATTTTTTAAAAAATCTGATGTACCTGGGAGAATTGAAGAAAGAAAAAACTATACTAGATGTGACACATGATAGTCACATTACTTACCACATAGCTAGATTGACAATATGTAATACAGTGATGCTCATGATGTTAGGTCCAAAGCCCATACAGAGAAGAAAAGCAAAAGAGAAGAATAAAGTGATGAAAGAATAAACTTGTGAAAGAGAAAATGTTTTATTTTCCCCAATCAGCACTGTGTGTCTATTGCAAGTGTGTTATATACATGCACATAATATTCAGTAATTTCTGAGTCATCATGGGATGAAGTAGAGAAAGGGACGAACAAGACACAAGGGCCAGAATATACTACTTCCAAAGTCAAAGATGGTAAAACATAATTTGTATATGTTAGAAGTTGTGGCTGTCTCAAGGCTTGATCTCCTGTGAGTTGAGATCAGGATTAGAGACAGGGCAAAACCACCTGGGAGGAGGCATTGCAACATGACACTAGAGTGCATATGCAGATTCAGTAGCTGGCTTTCTTTCTCCAAATGATCTTCTCTCACTTCTGCATCAGTATCTTCTACCTGTGCCTTGAATAAAAGTCAGATTTTACTTTGTGTTGGCTAATGCATTTGATACCATCCACAGAACTGTGAAAAGTTTTTCTTTTCACTTCCAGGTTGATTGAGCTGGAGAAGGCACAAAAAGAGACAAGTAATAAAGTGAGCTGAATAGGAAGTTCGAATTTTTGGTTTGGTATGCAAGTGTTTTTTCCAAGTGTGCTGTGATACAGCCAGAAAGTCTTATAGAAAGGTACTCATAAAAGTGATGCAATACAGACTCTGGTATCAGGCTCACACCTGCACACAGTGACTCTAGCTGAGGCGTTTATAAATGGTCATCCTAGTGGCATCAATAGTAGCAAAAAAAAAAGGGCTTCCAATTCTTTTAAGAGATGACTTAGCAAGGAGAGTTTCTCTCTTTAGACTGGAGCCCAGGGTCCAGGCTGGAACCCAGACACCTGAGTTAGTTACCTCTAATAAGCTCTTATGGTCAATTTGATCTAGGCCTTGAGGGTTGTCATGGTAAGAAGGGCAAAACCAGTCATAGTAGAGGACAAGATACTGGCTTTAAAGCGGGGAGGAGAGAGGAATGGGAGGGATTAAAAGAAGTAATTTCCAGAAGGTGGATAAAAAGGAAATGATAGCCTCTGTTATATGAAAAAAAAAGAGAACTGATAATTGCTAGATGAATTTAATTCATTGAGTAGTGACTCTGTCAAGCCATCTCTTCACATCTCATTGCTCTTCATATCTGTCTGGGACAAAAGGGCAATAATATTTCCCTAGTTTGATCCCTGATGCAATATAGATCAAAGCCCCTTACCTTGATTTGTGTATTATACCTATAATTTTGGTTTGAACTGCAACATATCTTGGTTATAGATACAATAGTTGCTTAATGGACCATCAGAAAGTAATGAAAAATCACAGCCTATGGCCTCCTCTCATCTAGGCAAGGAAACACTTTTCTAGTGCCAAGAATACGCTGATTTATAGTTCTGGAACTTTTCCAGTATAAATTGACTATATTCAGGTGATTTATTGGAAATATTAACATCACACTCTTAATAGAATCTCTCTTAAAATGTTTTTTCAGTAACAAAGAAAAGCCTGAAATAGGACTAAATAATCTTGTATTAATACACATTCAGTGAGTGTATTGCTGTATTTTTCACTTGACTGTGGACTAAAATACATTTTTTATTGAGTCATAGAGCATAGAGTTACGAACAAACCAGAATATTATTTCATTATAACTTTGTCATTACCTGTACATGATGATTTTGCAATAGCTGAACTGTACCAAAGATTCAGAACAGTGCTTCTGAGGACTTGTGCCCTAAAGGCAAAACAGGCTCAATACAGCACCACAAATCAGCCACTGACAACAGTACAGTACAGTGTATAAGGAACTTTCCAAAGTGCCTCATATATAAAAAGTGAAGTGCAAAGTAAAGAAGAATGTTTGCCTTTAAGCCACTTCTCTACAGCTTGTAAGTATAATCTCACAGGTTTCTTCATAAAACAGTTTCTTATGTTGTTCTGTTCATTTTCCATTAGTTATGCAAGGGACTTCATCTGTCTGCCCTGTACTGAAAGGCCTCTCTTTATCTTCAGAGAAGCAAAATAGTGAGACCCCTAATCAGTAATGAAATCTTTAGTTCTTTGTTTCTGTTTGTGACTCTCACTTTATTTCAATCTGTCCTTCTAAGCAAAGGAAGGCACCATTGTTATCCTCAGATTACACATATAAAAAACAGGTATAGAGTCAAATGCTATTAATTCACAGCTCAATTTTAAGAATTCATTCTCTTCCTTTCCTCTTGACCCATTATCTCCAGCTCTTCAGAGTATAAAGAATCAGTTCAAATGAAGACGCAGTGAAGCTGGATCATTTATTTGACTGCATACAAACATTTAGTAGAATATGCACTATATCCTTCTGAATCCTTATCTTTCCTATAGTTCTTTTACTTTGAACTATATTTAAGTGCTAAAATGTATCAAGCAGATCATTGTTTGACATTGCTGGGTGCATTTATACACTATTTTTGCATGTAAACTGTGGAATCCAAGATGTGGGAGGACTGGTTCATAGTTAGACAAGGAAAAAAATCTCCACACTTTTCCCATTTATTCAATTTGGAAGCAATCTAGGATGAGAATGTAAGGAAGGAAAAGTAGACAAAAACAGGAAAAAAATAATTTGGGTGTGTCAATTTAAAGGTAAAGAAAAAAAATCAGCAGCTTTATACTTTAAGAAGTACTTCCTTTTTTTTGGTGTTATATCCTTCAGTTCTGTTTTGCAATGAAGAAAATACAGTTTTTTGGGGGAAAGAAATGTAAAAATCTACAGGATTAAAGGACAAATAATTTAAAATCTGATATAAGGATCCCATTCATTAAGCTTCCAATAGGAAATGTTCACCAATAGCTATCATCCTGGAAGCAACATTTGTGTTAGTGGAACCATGAGAAGCAGTTGTGTATTATGAACTACGACTTCTCATGGAGATTCCTTTGCCTGTGACCAACATATGTATTCAGATTGCTGCTTAAGGACTTAATGACATTTAAACATCCATTTTCCCTCATAGCAACCTCAAAGAAGCCAGTTTGCTCTATGGCAACTGTTCTGTTGTAAGTGTCACAGTAGCTTTCACCAGCACCAATCCTTACTAGACACAATGTCCTGACATTAATTATTATTTCCTAGTTAAGTCTGCAGGGTGAGATGGAGAGACTGGGTATATATCACTTTCACTTACTTACTCTTCCCATGATTCACACACTGCTATCTTCTCTGCTGTATGTAAATCCCTGAAACAGAAAGAAATATTTATGTGGTTTGGAAGAAGGGGCTGCTGGTGCTGTTTCAGCTTCTTTTCTAAATTAGAATAATCATCAAGAATGATTAATATTATTACAAATTTAGTAGCTTGTTTTTCCATACTTAACTCTCTAAATATGCATTGGTTTATTGTAAAGAGACAGTCTAGTGAGAACAAATGCTCTATTAAAATTAAGTAGCGTGTCTGATTTATATGAATCTATATCATCAACATTCATACTTAATTATGTCCCTCCACTCGGTTTCTACTCGTTTTCCCAGGCCAACAGGTCACCACAATGCAAATAAAGAAGAATGTGTAGCAAACTAATCTTCCACTAGCTCCTCTTTATTTTTGAATTTAAACACTTCAGTAAATAAAGTAAAAAACACTGTAGGAAAAACAGTCCTTCTTTTCATATAATTACACTCTGTGTGTGGATTGATGGTTTTTCACTCATCAGAAACACATATTAAAACATGGTATTCCATTGTAGAAACTGGTCAAAATGTGGGCAACTGTGACCATATCTTCAAAAATAGTTCAAATAGGAGCAAAAATAGGTCCTGTTTTTCAACTCCAACACTAAGTCTTAAAATTTGTCTAAATATGCTGACTTACAGGTACTTCAATTTCATTACAATTTTAGAATATCTTACAGGCATCATAGTTTTAGAACTACCTACTCCTCAAATATTAGAGTGGAAGAAGGGCTGGCTTCTCAGAGCAAGAAAACTGACCCATTACAATCTGCTCCTATTTAATGGTCCTGCTGTTACCACTTCTGCACTTCTAAAAAAAGCTACATCAAGACCTACTTCTGTTGATGCCAGCACAGACTTGGAGGTCAAAGACTATGTTCTGAGCGTTTTTTTTACATTTACAAAGAGCACTTTTTCTGTTAGCTTTCCCTCTAACTGAAAGTTAGTCCCTCCTTCACTATGCCAGCTGAACACAAATCAGGTGTTGGTGTCCATCAGAGCCAACAACAGACGTAGAAAGTTATTAACCATTATGACCATGGGAGAACAAATGCTGATCCTGACAATAAAAGATTTAATAAAAACCTAGAGTATATAGGTAATGTGAATTACATGGAGCAGCTGTTTTAAGTTATCAGGCAGTATTAATTAATGATAAAGTTGTTCTAAAGGGGAAAATTCCACTTGCGTTGCGTCAGAGGGAGAGGTTTCTGGTTTTGTCCTAGCCGGCCCATCTCACTCGGTACCGCGGGTTCAGCGTCCAGATGCCTTGGATG
>JAOXXN010000001.1:37904533-37919110 GCA_026770055.1 Myrmophylax atrothorax | reverse complement strand
GACACTGATAATGCATAATTTCATAATGCATTGTGTGAACCACTAATAATAAGGGTTGCTGTTACCTTCTAAGAAAATGCAGTTGTTATCCATCTTTGGTAAGCAAAAACCCTATATATATTCTCTGCTCAGTTTCCTGAGCAAAATGGACAAAAAATCATCTATGTAATAGGTAAAATAACGTTTTAAGTCCTCAGGGCAGTTGATACTTAATTATGTCAGCTGTTATTCTGAATCGAGCTAATTAATTACACTGAAATGTTCAGCAAAAACTTTTGCTGTGCTCTGAAATAAAAAAAAAAAAAGCTACTGATTTTCTGGTTCCATAGTTGCTAAAGAGTTTTGTATTTCCTAACTGGAAATTCATTGTGAAAGGCAGATGAAAGAAAAGCCAACTTCTCTTTCCCCCTTTCATATGTTCAGTACAGGTCTTCAGGGTATTCATGTTCTGTTATGAAGTTCTGCAAAGAGTACACTGCATCTTGGTCACTCATAAAGAAGGAAATATTATTCTTTGAATTCAGAAGTATTCCCCCTTTTTTAAAGAAGGCATTGGTTGCAGCAATAAACACTCATTTTATTAGGTCATAAGAATGAAATATTCACTCCTAGTCAGGTTATGAAAGAGATGTGCACTCCCACTTTCCTATTCGTTATTGTGCAGCTATTTGGAGACTGAATCAAAATTCAAAAACTTATGTTTATGAAGAAAAAACATAAGAAATTACAAAGGCATTAGCTAACTTGTGGCCAACCACATTTTTATGCAGTATGTTTATTACTCCACCCTCTTGAAATCCCCACCTGGAGTACTGTGTCCAGACCTGGGATTAGCAGCACAGGAAAGACATGGGCCTCTTAAAGTGGGTCCGGATGGTCCAGAAGGGGGGCATAAAAATCATCAGAAGACAGGCTAAGACAGGGGGTTATCCAATCTGGAGAACAGGAGGCTACAGGAAGACCTTATTGAAGTATCTCAATATGCAAGGAGTCTTACAAGAAAGATGAAGAGAGACTTTTTTGCCAAGGCCGGTAGTGACAGAGCAAGGGACAATGGCTTTATACTGAATTAGGGCAGATTTAGATTGCACATAAGGAAGAAATTTTTTATGATATAAGTGATGAGACACAGATAGCCCAGAGAAATTTTGGGTACCCCATCCATCATTGAGAGCATTCAAGGAAAAGTTGGACAGGGTTTTGACCCTTTGGATTTAGTAGATGGTGTCCCTGCCCATTGCAGGGGGTTGGAAAAGATGATATTTAAAAGTCCCTTCCAACCCAAACATTCCTATGATACTAAGATTCCCTGCTGCGTAGTTGTAGCTGGTTGTTACACTGCAGTCTATACTGCAAGGAATGCCTGTTACACTGCAAGGACTACTAGTATTTTCCTTGTGAGAAATGCAGAGAAAAATGCTGTTCAGTATGTGTCTGAAGGCAAGAACCTAGAGATATTAATAAATAATGCTAAGTAGCTAAAATGCATCAGCAAAAAAAAAGAAGAAAGCAAAGACATTTGCAAATTAAAAGTGCTCAGCACTGTTGCAAATCTTATTTAGAAGTTTAATTTGAGCCTTCCCTTTTTTAACCATGCATTTTTCTTTAGAGTTTTCGAGATCAAGAGGAAAAGAGGTGACATAATAAGGAAACTGCCCAGACTGAAGCAAAAAATCTGGATAGAATTTGCTATAATCAGTTCATTGTGTTAAATCATGGAGAAACTCTAGTCATGGACCAGAACTATTTTGTTAATTTCCATACTAAGAACAACAGTAAAGTGGACTTTAAGGATCTCACCTCCTCCAACTGCCTGCTGGAACTAGACAGAGCTGGAGCAAAAAGAAAGCTTCTTTAGAGGGAATTTGTGTTTCTGGCAACAGATCTTTCACTTATAGATAAATCAAATGTAATTTCTGGTATTTTTAAAGGGAAACAAGGGATGGCTGAATCAAAATTTTGTGGCTGGTCTCATACATATTGGAATGAGGAGCAGTGCCAGAGGTAAGATGTCATGAGTTTTTCAGAAAGATGAGGATTGCGTTTTCCAGTGTAATTCCTGAGTGTCTCTTGAAGTGTTGCAGAATCACAGCACTAAACGCAGATCAGATCACTGGGTGAAAATGGAGGGCAAAAAACTGCCTGTAATAGGCAGCTGTTCAGAAAGTGACAAGTCAGTCATTTAGAAAAACTACAGAGCATCTTCTATGAAGCTGGATGTTTTTCCTTTCTTTACATGCAAACTGAGGCAGAGAAGGGCAGACATAGTTTCTGAAACACTAGGAAATAAAGTCAAAGCCTGTATCATACTTTTGATTATAGAACAGCCTATTAAAAATCAGGAAAGTCGCATTGATTTGCCAACCAAGCTGTTCCTGGGGATAGGAAAGTATCAAGGTGACTGCAGCAGGAAAGAGGGGATTTCTCTGTGTCACTTAAAGTTATGGAGAAAAAGCCAAAAAACAGACCTTGGAATTTTCAAATATAATCAGCAAATCTGGAAATAACATGTAGGATTAAGGGGGTGAAAGGGAGATCCTTTTTCCTCTCCTTGGAAGCAGTGTTTTGAGCACCTCATTTGCTGATCATCATGACCATTGAATCTTTTGGAGACTGAGCAGTACTTAGCTAACTTGGTGTCATTCCTACTTTGCAACATATTGTACTTTTTAGTCACTGATGCACATTCTCGTAAGGACTTTCCCTCAAGGCAGACAGAAGGCTGCATCTGTAGCCAGACTATGAGCAGCACACACTGTCTCTGTTTTGTGCAAACACCGAGCAGACGAAATTTTATAGTAAGTTCAGGTTGCTCTGCTTGCAGTCATTCTAAACCCAGTCACTTGTAAATTTTGCCATGGTGAAGCGAGGTTTCCAGTCTCACTGGAAGACTTTTAAGAGTAGTTGTGGACATAAGATGTTTAGCAGGTTGAAAATCATAAAAAAAATATTCTTGGGAAAGAGTGAGATAGGAAGAAAGAGGGAAGTATTGCTCACACTGACTGTGGCCATCAGATTGTATGGGAAGACACTGATCTCATCTCAGGAGAGACAGATGCACTTGCAGATTGTTGCATTATCAACATTGCCTGTGTTAGGTTTTATTTTTCTTGTTGAGATTAATGATGGTGTTGCTTTGACTAAGATGCAGTTAAATATCTTTAGTTTGAGTACCTGAATGCACATGCTGGTCTGAACTCTAAAAGGGAAAAGCTGCAGAGGCTGAATCAACCTGGTCCTACTGCAGTTGTGGCAAATACCTGGGATGCTGCACTGTGACTGGTTTCAGGATGTAGACATGCCCTGTAGGAGGAAAGGATTTAATACCACAGAGACCACTGTGTATCATAGATGCTGCTGTGCCTTGGAAATGGAGCACCAGTGAAATATGGAAGGGCAAAAAGAATATAATATAACCATGATCAAAGGGTAGAAGACTGCACTGTCTCCTGAGTGACTGATAGAGGCAATGAGAACTGATTGCGGGACCCCTGCGGAGGCAAATTGCCAGTAAATAATCTCAACCTTTCATGCTTTTGAGTGGTCAGACAGCAGGAGTGTCACAGAAATCTTTCACGAACCTGCCATTTGACACAACAAATTTAAAAAGTCATTGTCTTATTTTAGCTTATATCAGAATGGATTCCTTAGTCTGAGACTATTTTGACATTTTAATGGACATTTCAAAAATAGCTTTCCATGTTCAGGCTTTATACTTTTTTTTCTTACTTGAGACCAAGTTGTGTTTGTTGGTCCTTCCTGCCCTGTCCATGGTAAGTCTCTTGGTGTTTTTTCTGTGGTAGTACTGGAGTCATATCTTGAAAGAACCAACAGATAAGTAACATCTTTTGTTTCTTTCAAGTCTTCTCTAGAAATAGCTTTCAGATTTTGAATCTTATGAGTCACTTGTGATGGATATTTGTGTTTAAATGACTGACATTGTGATGGGTTCTAGATGATAGGCACACTGCTTACAACTGAAAACTTATTATTTCCCATAATTGTTAAAAGAATATTATCTATATCACTAAAGAAATGTTGAAAACTCTGTGCCTGGCTTTGGGTAGTAGTAGTACATGGTTATTATGAGTATGAGAAGTTAACTACGGATGACTTTGCTCTTTGTAAAAAGTGATTGTTCAGGTGTTAAAAGAAGTTTTTTCAAAGTTAGATGGATTAAAGTTTCAGCCATTGATACTGTAATCTCCTGCTGTGGACATCTATCATTTTTAAGGGATGAAAGAATGTTAAGTCTGCTGCAGAGATGCTTTTTCTTTCTGACATGACTGTGAAAAATACATGACATTTATTATCAGTAGGCTAAAGAGAAAGATCTTTGTAAGAGCAGATAAAGTTGGATGATAATTCTAAATAATCTCTTTGAATGACTTTCAGACCAAGTTACAAGTTATTTTTGTCTCCATTATGACATAAATGTAAGGCAAGATTGCTTCTGAGATGGTTGCAATGATTTCTAGCAGTATAGATGAAGATAGCTCTGGACTCCTTAAATTTTTTAGAGATGTGATTGTCATAAGATGCCCCTCATATTGTATTTAAAGCCCTGAAACCTTTTTTCGGAAAAGAGAGGAGAGAAGAATTGCTTTGTTTATGTTGAGCTCCCTTTATCAAAATGGTCTGGCCTTCAGCAGCTGGATAAATAGAAGAAAGGTTTCAAAACCCCTGTAAAGTTTTCACAGCACTGCTGACTGTCACCTCTGATGGTGATAAGCATTCCATCAAAATGAGAAAAAAGTTTTGCCTTTACATACTGAATTATTTTGTTGTCTTTCTGTTAGCTTTGCCCCCTCTTTTACTTCCTGATACAAGCAAATTCCTTACTTTCCTAAAGCTTGTTTTTCAGGACTAAGTCTTTCTATGAAACTGTCTACCTTCATTCAGACTGAAGAACTTTCCAGCTTCTTGAAAGACTAACTGATTTTGTGTTCTTCATGTACTTGCCCAAATCTTCCATACACAGATACATAAAAGCCATGTCCTGAAAGACAGACCTATCAGATGACTGATTTTTTCATAATAATCTAGTTGAAACTATCTGTTGCTTATCTTCTCTCTCTTAGGCCATTCTCATACAAAATATTATGCAGACATTCTCAAGCTGACTTTGGATTAGGGAGTGGTAGAGCGTTGGTAGTACTCTGATAAGGAAATGGTTAATCAGCTATGGGCATAGCATATTGCTTCTGTAAGCTTGGCTGTTATTTCTACATGTTTTTACAAGTTTTGTCACACAGACAGACACATGGCATGCCAGGTCTAATGATGTATCAAACCACTTGGACCAAACTTGGCTATCATTAACATGGTCCTACATTGAATCATAGACTACACTTCTCCTACGCACTTGACATTTTCACGCCTTCAAATGGAAGCCATGTCAAATGTTTGGCTAAATTGAACAGTATAAAATAAATCTCCTGCATTTTGCTTACTGACCTGCATATTTATGCCCTTAGAACCACCTTTAACCTCAGCTAAAGTACCTGTCCAAGTGTGTGTAAATTCATGTCTGCTATCTACAGTTGGTGCACTTATTCAGCTGTTCCCTCATCAGCTGTTTCAGAATAATTTTCCATCTTTGTTTGCAGTTCTGTGACTAGTCTTATTTTGAGAACAAACAAACAGAAAAAAAAATATTGAAATTTCCACTCTTTAGCTGAATTCATCAGACTCCTGAAAACTTGGTAAACTTTTAGCTATTTTTTTAAAGTAAGATTCACTGATTTTCTAATCACTTTTACTAAAATTCCTGGATGTAAGAAACTAAAAGCTAAATCTTGGCTATTTCTTCAAACATTGACCCTTTCATATTTCAGTTATTGTTGAAATTGTCAATTCTGAGAGATGAGTCATTTCTGGATTGTGTTACAGCTGGGGCTTTTGTTTTTAAACAAAGATTAAAAGGTGAGCTAAAGCCAACAATTTCCCAGGCAAACTAAATACTGGCTGGAGTAGGGATAGTTGTGTGAATATATTTATGCGTAGGTGCTCCAAGTTTTTTGTCAGCACAAGTTGCCAATACTTATAATAAATCACAGGAAAAACATATTAAGATGATTAGGTCATTTTTTGCTCTAGTTTTATTCTCCAATTTAGCTATGCATTTCCTATATGTGTTAGTGAAAATTTCTCAAGTCGGTGTGCTTTGGGTCAGTATGTTTCACATGCAAGTTATATGGTCCAAAAGCAAAACTGAAATATTTTGCTTTTCAATGATTCAATTCAACTGTAGTATATTTTTATTATATCCATTGTCCTAGTCTACTTTATAATTTCTTTTCATTCAAGGTTAAAAACACAAGCCCAAAGGTGATGGAAAGGAAAAAAAATAATGCCTCATTGACATTTAAGAAAACTCCTTTCAACTTTTCACGTGAGTGGATGGCAAAAATTGTAAATTATAGGAGGATCACTAGGGACTTGATGAAGGGACTTTGAGACTGAAAGTTTGCCTGCTTTTTCAACCATATCAGCTGGTTTAATAAAAGATATTACCTCTTCCTACCAACTGTACTTCCCTAGAGTTAAAAGTATCTATATAAGTTTCTATTTTAACATTCCTATGGCACTCATTTCTTTGGGTGTTCCTGTGGGCTTGCTTTCAGTGAAAGTCATGTCAATTACTGCATTCAGAGTACCCCAGGCAGCCTTGCTTGGCTGGCATTAAAACGCTCACTCTGCAGTGGGAAACTCTAGCCATAGTATATGTGAGTGCATACGTGGTCTTCCAGAGCTCATGCAGATCTGGAAAGTCATTGCAACAGTGAGTTTCTCAGCATTCTGATGGCATATTATTTTGTTTCTTTAAAAAAGAAAAAAAAAGAAAAAAAAAGAAAAAAAAAGAAAAAAAGGAAAAAAAAAAGTTTCTTCCTTTCCTTTTTTGTCCTTTCTAAACTAGTCTGCTTTAGCATGTGAGTTGTTGGCTTAGCAGCTTTTTGTAAATCCTTTGAAGCCTAAGCTTGGTAGGAAGTCCTAGATTTACCTGTGAATGCTAATGTCTGAAATGTTGATATTGATGTATCTATCATTTTGGGCACAGGAGACATCTGCTGTGGGTAAGAGGTGTTTTACAAAGAGAGGTCTTTTTGTCTTACTTGACTGTTGCTACAGGAAGGCTGCTGCATGATAGAACCTAAAAAGGACAAATACTGGAATTCAGGGATTTACATCCATGAAATAGAAGCTAACTTTCAATATGGATGCTTGAAAATGAAAAGGGAACAGCATATGAGATGACAGAGAAAAGAAAAATCAAGATGAAAAATGTCATTGCTGAATCTAACATAACTGGCAAATTGAATCCTGAAGACATGCAGCTTTATATGTCCTATAAAATCTATCAGAGCAGTATGAATATCAGAGCATGCAGACATGGCTGTCAGCATTGATGCAGAATTTGCTGTTTTGCCTGGCTAATCCAAGTTCTTTTTGAATACATCACAGGAAAAATAAATAGCCTATATTTTCCTGGGTTAACCATTAAAACAGAGATATTTTTGCCTTCTAGTCTGAGATAAAATTTACTTTTTCGAGGCTCACTGACCTCTGTAAAGACCATAAAAGCTGATATGAATGTTTCTTTTTATTCTGGATATATGTCTTTATTTCTTTAATTTTATTATAGTCAAAACTTTTATTAAATTGCAGGTAACAAAAGTATTCAACTATTATATTATACCACATTAACTGTAGTTCATGCATAGATTAAAAGTATACACAGTGCTTCTGAAGTAGATGGCTTCAGAACAGTATCATCCAGGACATCCACATTTCTCAGGGCTAGGGAGCATAAACGGAGATCAGGGATTGCACCCTCATGTCCACAGAAATGAGTTTTGTAATCTTAATAATCCTAACTCAGATTTACACTCTCCTGCCTCAGAGTCTAAATTCATCGAGATGAGAGTTGGAAATTGTGAGGACCTAAAAGTTTTGAAGCTTCAGCTTTTAAGCAGGGATACTGAATATTGAGGGACTGGCTTCCCTTCTGCAAAGTACCGCAGGCTGGGTTCAGCAAGTACATTGCTGTCTCACTTTAGCAGGAAAAGTAGTATTCAGAGACTTAAAAATGTAAATATTCATCAGCTACTTCTTCAGCTCAGTGAAGGATACATGATGGTGCTTCTTTAACTGAATTTCAAGTTTAATAGATTTTTTTTCTAGTTTTAAGTATTTTAGGTAACTGAAAATCCTTACATTGGATCAGTTTTGCCCATTTTTTCCTTTGCTGAAAAAAAAACCCCAATAAACCAAAACTACTCTCGCTCACATTCAGTTATTTTTAAAAAATAATCATCACATTACAGCTTGTGTTCAAATTGTTGTAAAAATTTTAAGTACAAAGATAGAGCCTATGATTTTAAACTATTATAGTTGGTCAAATTTGATTTGAAAAAGAAGTGGTTTGTGCTGCAAAGATTTAACACAAACCAGCAAAGGAAAGTGACAACTCTGGAAAAATGTCTCCATGTATTTCAATCAGTTTTCTTTTGGAAAAAATCTCTATGTATGAAAGTTTCTCTCAGCTTAGGAATGTTTTTGTCCCTTGACTAGTTAATCACTTTTGCCCTTCATTATTATTTGTACTGATGTGTTAAGATGTTTAAGCTGTGTTTTGCAATGTATTGTTCAAACTTTAAACACAAATAAACTCTGTGGAGAACACTACAGTACTCTGTCCAGGAGATCTGAAGTTGACTTTTTTTCTTCTTTTATTTATTATTATTAAAATTCTTACTTTCTAAAAAAACCCAACATTTCCATAGAAAAGAATATATAGTGTAAAACAATGAAAAATGTGCTAGCACACATTTGATGGAATATTCAGCCCATACAAAGATTTTGTTTACTGTGTCATCTCTAAATTGCTTCCATGGAAAACTGTGCTGTTGACTGAAAAATACCCCCAACCAACAAACCCCACTGAGGTAAAAAAATAAAATCAAATATAAAAAAGTAACTGAATTAGTTTTTCTTTAATTATGAGGAAAAACAAATCCAACCCTCTTCTCCCTTTCTTTCAGTTCCCAGCACTTAATGGCAGCTTCATTTCCCTTTCATACCTTGATCCCAGAGACTTTTATTCCTAAAGTAGTACTCAGGATACTGGAAGTCCAAGAGAATAACTGCTTTGTAGATATTCTCATTCCTCTGCAGTGTCAGTAGATGAAGGATGGAACCATGGGGGAACCATTCAAGGACTATACTTTGAGGCTTCCCCAAAATTTCTGGAGCAGTGAATATTTACTTTTGCTATGCAAGCAGAGGAGCTATAGCAACAAGGGCTGAGGAAGTCATGGCCAAATATTGTGTATTAAATGCATGGTTTTTTGCCTCTGGGCACCCAATGACCCAGATAACTGAAAAGTTCTCCCATCAGGATTTCCCTTATAGCTACTCTTTTCCTCAAAGCTGGAGGTCTTGGGAACAGCCATATCTTACAAATTAACAGCCTCTCTCTTCTTTGTGGAACTTTAAGCACACACACACCATTACCCTGTCCTTAATTCTTTGTAATGCAATTTAAAAGTCCTATAAAATATTGAAGGAAAGAATATGAAAAAAAATCATTAAATATATGTGAAGCATATATCTTACAGGGCATGACCTGCATTAATTTATAGAATATACAACCTGCTTATGGAAATTACCTGCTTTTTTTGAACTTTTACAGTCATTATAGCTTCCTAAGAGGAAATTTGTGTTTTATGGTATGAATTTAGAGGGGGTTTGAGAGTGGACTTTTTGTTATTTGAAGCTCTACATTGTCATTCAATTCGAATATATATGCATATTTATTATGACTTATTTCATAGAGCAGTAGTGTCAGCATTTTGTTTTGGATTGTTCCTGTGATTAATAAATACCCTAGTTACCAAATATTAAGAAAACACAGCCTAGGGAATTCAAGTCCTTAGTGCAGAATAGGTGATAATTTGTCATGGAGTGTGGAACTAAAGACTTTGTTCCTGAGAGCTTGGAAAGAGTCTCAGGAGCTCTTCACCGTCCCCCTTTCTGATTTAACCCCAGGCCAAAAGTAACTGAAAATTGTTTCCATCTGATATGCTTGCTACTCCTTGATGGTCTCATAACAAAGCTGGACTGACTGCATTATAAATTTTCCATAATAAAGTACATTAATGAGCATCTTTGTTTTCAATATCACCTCAAATCTGACTGGCAAATTGAGGAGGTGGTCTTCAGAGTAGAGTGACCTTTTATCCCAGGACATATTATTTGAAAAAAACTGAAACACACTAGGAAACTAGGATTATTACGAAATTATACTGAGTAACCTATGTCATACAGATTCACTTAGTAAGTAAAGGCAATCAGGTTCCAAGCCTTAAAGTGCAGTGTTTCTTAATTTAGAGTAGAATTGAATGAAAAAAAATCCAACCACATAATTCCATAATTGAAACTCATGCAATTTTATTAGCAGAATATTTCTGACTCTTCTTACTACATGGCTGACATAGTAATGGAAAAGCTGTACTGAAACTGTACTATTCAGTGTCTACAGTATTTTCATACTGTAAAACATGGTACGTGATAAATCTGAATAAAACCTACTGCGCTATATTGAAAGCCATAATTTCAAAAGAATGCATTTTTCCTTAAATAATTTAAACTAATATGGGAAAATCAATATTTAATCTTTCCAGTAACTTTATACAGTGGGGGAAGAACTGAATATATAGTTCAGGATGATAGAATGTTAGAAGAAATATACACACAGTACAGTTTGCTAGAGGGTCTTGACTAGTTGCGTGTAAATTACAATGAAATGAGGAAGTGGCCAAGGGGTTTAGGATGATATTTTAGGAGGGTAGAGTGTTCTCATTGCAGCACAGAGAGGATGCTTTTCATCTGAGAACAGATAAAACATATTGTGAAGAGTATACCAAGCTACATCAATGACTTTCTTAAGAAGTTCAGAGTGCAATTAAAAGCAAGACTCTCAAGGGGTCTAAATCAAATAAAAATCAAAGCTGTTGGTTTTGTCTGAGCTATATGGGTTTGCCCAAGCTGAATATTAATCCAGCTTTAAAGCTGGATCTGTATGAAGAACATGAAGACCATGACCTACTATAATGCTTGTAAACATTCCAAGATGGTTAACTGTGGGTGTGGGATGGTTAAAAACTATTAAACAATAAACATATAGCTCTTTGGCTTTCTGAATCTGTCAGGTCATAAGAAGACTGAACATGTAATTACCTTTTATAAAGATGCCTACCAAAGCTTCCACTCCTATGTGAATTTGAAAAGTAAAAGCATGAAGTTTCATCAAGCCAATTTCCAAAGGCTGTGGTTAAAAAGTCTTCACAATAGCAACCAATGGAGCAGTTGGTAATTGCTGCACTACTTAAAGTTGCAAGGATAAAATTACAATGACTGCACTGGAAGCAGTCAGATGCTGCAAGTGACCCTGTTCCATGACTTTCTTTAATGTGATATCTCTAGAAAATCGTTTCGTCTGAATGTTTAGAAGTGTATCTTAAAGGGGCATGTGAGGAGTTTCATTAAGAAAGTCCTCTTATTTTATAATTTAAAGAAACACAGTAATTATCTATAAAAATGAAGCAGAATTGTGAATGCCCTGCTGTCATTTCAATCAGATAAATATCCTGCAGAGTTGATACTAGTAAATTAAGATTCCCAGTGCCAAATGCATGACAACATTTTTAATATGCTTCATAGAATGAAATTGAAATATATTTGATGTTATTTGGTAGAAAAAAATAGTAAGGTGAAATACGAATATATGTACTGTGTGTACTGTTTCCATTGGTTAGTATAGAGATGCCTTTGCCTTACAGTAATGTCGGATTGCAAACACACCAGTACCAATGGCAGAATATCTTGAGTGAATATTGACTGTTCACCTGAAAAGTTAGAGCCACTCAGTCTTATTTGTATGTGGTAATGAGGTCCTCTCCTTCTTTGCCACAAGCATGCCTCATGTTCTGTCACAGTAAATAGACATAACCCCAGCTAAATCCTTTCATCTTGCAAAGGAATCACAGCAGATGGGCTGGGACAGGAAGGCACATCAGTGTCCTTGTAGCCTCCACTTGCCTTTGGTCTAACATTTGACAGTGCATATGCTTTTAGCCTCCAATGGAGTACTGGTTGTAGAATAGCAGAGCATTTTTATCCATTAGTGGGGCAGAACCTTTCCTGGGGCTGGAGTTTTTGTGCAGCTATGTAAAATGGGAGTGCAACTAGTTAGAATGGAATAAAAATCTGTTATGTGCTACTTCTTAGAAGTCTGTGAAACATTTTTAAATAGAAATGAGTAAACTTCAGAAGACTAATTTCAGGCAGAATATTTTGGAAACTACTATAAACAAACCTCCAAAAAGAAACATGAATTCTGAATATTGTAGTAGAAAACCAAAACAAATCCCTCTCACTTTGCTAATTTTACATAGTTTCTTTACTCTGAGTGCAGAACTTCCTATAAGAATATTAATTATTGTATAAGGGTCTTGAATTTTTTTCTGAAGACTGTTTTTGTACCTTTCCTTTCCAATTGGCACCATCCTACAATGACAATGGCAGAAGGTTGAACTACCAAACATTGTATAGATTCTGCATGCAACTGCTATGACTGTAGGTCTAGCAGAGACTCCCATAAACAATTGTCTATGCTAATTTTAGAGGACAGATTCACTGCTTCTGGTATATCTCTTATTTTCTGTTACATTCAGAGCATACCATTGCTGACAAAATGTGTTTAACTGAAGGTGGTTGTTTGTAAAGTTCAAGTGAAAACAAGCACTTCAAGCGTCTGAACTGCTGAGGAGATCACGGATTTGTAGGTAATTTTATAACTTGAAATAAAAATAGGAATCTTGGATTGTACCTCCAAGATGACACAGTGTTATTTTGCTCTAAATGAGCTTTTCTCACCTTTTTAATTTCTAGGGATGTTGTGTAATGTTCTGATCCTTTAAGGCCATTTTACAAAACCAGTACTTTTGTAACAAAGAAGGCAGGATTGAGTCACCACTGACTTTATCTTAACACTGCAGTTCCAGCTACCCCATGACAGCACATCTACTCATAGTTAATTCATATAACCAGGCAAGATATTTCTAATTTGCTGTAATTTGTTATGATACACACATAAGTAAATCTGCAAGTGGATAAAAGTGGTAAGATTTCTTATTATACTGAACTTCCCTGCAGAAACACATTCCACAGCATTACCTCTGCCTGCATCTGCCTGCATCTGCACTAATCTGGAGTGTACCAATGTCCATGCTGTATCTCTTTTTTTTTTTTTTGTGGAAATAGGATGTGATGATGGTGGCTAAATGGATTTCATTCTGAGTAGTGTCCGGAGCTTACACTGACAATAAGGAGTCAGGAAGTGCTTCTATAGCTTAGCTGTAACCCATTTGTTTGACTAATAGAAAAAGAGAAAATATCTAGTCTCAGGAGAGGCTGAAAGAATGATTTTAGCTTTCAGATCTCCCACAAACAAGTGGTTACAGTTAACAGGAATATATGACTATTGAGTGCCTTAAAACAGATCATATCCTCAAACTACTATTCCATGAAGCGGATGTTATCTCCACCTACTCTAAAAATTTTCTCAGGACACTATGGAAAGAAAAGTCCTTAGATTTTCCTGAGAGCAAGATTTGATTTGTTAGTCCTCACTAAATTTGAAAAGCAGGAATTTTATCTGCTCTTCCCCATCCTCATAAATAAAAAACCTGCAATACTTAGATCTGGGTAAATGTATGTTCTATGTATATCTATGCAATAACTAAAGGACAAGAGATCTTCCACTTTTATTTCTACAACTTTAATGAAAGGAGGTGAGTTGTATTACATAGCTGAAAGTGAGGAAGGAGTGCTGTCACTGCCAAGCCACAGAATTGCACCTATGAAACATTTATCTTATAATGCGGCACTTGACTACAGGATAGTTTGAATCATCTTGCGTATATACAGTAGTGACAAAGATATCATTCTTGATCTTTTTTTGTCCAAAGCCTGGTCTACTCATCAGTTGAAAAAAATATAACTCCTCTCTCTCCTTTCCTCGGTCATAACTTTATATCCAGGAATGACCTTTAATATACTATCTTGAAAGGCATTAGAAGTAATAAGTATGTGATGTGAAACAATAAAAAGTTCTGTAGGTTATGAGCAAGGGAAAATATAGAATCAAACTTCCTAATGATTTTTTTTCACTAATTCTAACCTAACCAACCTTAACACACAGCTAATACAAGTCATCATATTTTGTATACTGTCCTAGAGTTTCAGGGTTACCTTATTGTAAACATTTACAATATTAAGATGTTAATTATGTAACACAGTATGTCTAAAATTCTCTTAATACTATCTGAAAATAAAATCACAGGGAATCATAATGTACTCTTTACACAAATAAGCTTTTTTTTTTTTAAGAAAATGTAATCATCTATCAGAATTCACATCAGTACAGGAGACAAACAGTCATCAGCAGTGTGCCAGTCTGCCTTCCATGGGCACAGAGCCATGTCTGTATTTCCTACTTGCAAAACACACACT
>JAOXXN010000001.1:37883591-37904386 GCA_026770055.1 Myrmophylax atrothorax | reverse complement strand
ATACTTGCAAAACACACACTGTTACCAGCCGATGCAGCCTGGTTGCATGCGGGATTTGCAGAGAGACCTTCACAGGGGATGAAGGGAGATTTAGTCTCGTTTGTGTTTTTGTTCACAAAGATGAGGAGATGCATCTGAAATTAAAGCAGGTCTGTGAGTGACCTAAGGGCAAATGTAATGTCTGAGGGTATGCCTGGCCCAGCTTGGCATAGGTGTTCACTCTCTGCAACATTCAATTTTCAGTGGGGTAACATAGGGCATGCTGAAACAGTTAGCTTGACCATTTCAGTTTTCATTTGAAGGATTCTTAAACCAAGAGGACTTTTTTTCTTTTGTACTTGTACTATAGCATTGAATGACACGGGTTCATATGAACCTGTTAAAGTATTGAGTCATTGCTATGCAAGAGTTCATTGCCAATATAGGTTGGTACAAGCAGAGGGGAAGGCAAGCATCTGTCTTATTTGAATGCTTAAACTGAGAGTAAAAAGGGCAAGAGGCTGTCTTATTCATCTTCTGCTCATCATCTTACACAGCTTGGTGCAAATCTCAGAGCAGGAGAGGCCTGGAAAGTTAAAACCAGAAGTAAATGCACTATATAATTAGTACAATAACGTGTATTCTAGGGTAGGAAACCTTGCCTCAACTTTAAGAAAGGTGTGCAATGTCAATAAACATCCTATCATAAGTTCACAGGGACCTTGATTAGACCTTGTAGAATAGACAATGTGTCCCAACTGGGAACTGTAGTCAGAGGTGTACATATACATGTCCCCCTTAATTTTTAACAATATGTTTAGTAGACTTTTATATGTATATGTTGTAACTCAGTATAATCCCATGAAAATCACTTTGGTGCTATATTGGAATACATTCTGGTACATATTCTGTCATCTTGAGTAACAAAAGCTATGCTTAAGTCATAGATTAAATAACACCAGAAAATATTTCCAGGCACTGGAAGCCTTTCACATGTTGTTGCACTGTTAGAATATTCTCTGCCACACTTCTGCATTACTCTCAGTCATATTTTTTGAGTTATCCCAATGCCTCACTTGGAATAGACACCTGTTTTGGTGGTCACCTGTTTTGAAGACTAAGACAGCTTGATGATATGGACGAAGCCAAATTACTCTGATTGGTCTCAGAGCCAGAGTATGCAGGCAGTATATAGTTAGCAATGTATTTGCAACCACACTTCCAAGAGAACATTTATTTCTAAAAAGGGAGGTTTTTCAAAACTGGCATATCCTCAGTTTTAACAAGAAGATATTTCACCAAGAGCCAATCTGACAAAGGATGTGAAGGACAACAGGAGAGTCTTCCACTTGTATGTCATTGTCTAAACCCAGAAAGACTTGGGTAAATGCAGGGCACCTGCTGAATGGGAAAAGGAACACACATCTGTCCAATCTTATAGTCTTCCATGATAAGATGACTGGCTCAGTGGATGAGGGAGAGCAGTGAATCTTGTTTTTCTTGATTTTAATCAAGTTTTTGAGACTGTCTGCTATAAGCTCCTCATAGACAAGTTTATGAAGTATGGGCTAGAAAAATGGCTAGTAAAGTGATTTAAAAGTTGGCTGAATTTTGGGGCTTAAAAGGTTATTATCAGTGGTGTGGAGTCCATCTGGATGCCAGACAAGAGTAGTGTACTACAGAGGTTGATATTGGAGCCAGTATTCTTTAATATCTTCTTTTTTGACCTGGATAATAGAGCAGAGAGCACCCTCATCAAGTTTTCAGATGAAACAAATGTGGAAGCTATTTTTCAATGAATTGGGCAAATGTGGTCAAGACACAAAGAGTGGAAGTGAGGTGTAATAGAAACATAAAAGTAAGTTGTCACATAGCTGAAGTCTCTGTTTCTTAAAAGTGGAAAGACATGAAATTTCACCTCCACCTCAACTCTGATTTCAGACTGTCTTATGTAACATGCTAATCATGCACTTGGTGCAGACAGCAGCTCTAGAGGAAATCAATTCCCCAGAAAGATCAACTTTTAAATGTTGCAGACATCCCTTTGTATCTAGTAATATAAAGGGAAACCCTAGTTCTGGCAAAGCAAGACATAAGAGTCTAAGTACCTGAGGAATAACATCAGAAGATAATAACCTGAACAAGTTTTATGCCAATAATGTTTCTTCCTAGAGATGAATAAGGCAGATGTCCATATGTAGTGATAGCTGAAGCTTCAATCTGAACATTTTCCTAGGCTATCACAACAGTCATACGTGCAGTCCCCATTATTGAAACTGTAGAGAATCATATGAAAAATCTGTAATTCATCTGCCAACTACCTGAGAAATCACTGTGAATTTTTCCTCTTTCAGTAAGAGACGGGGAAAGCTTTAGATGTAGAAAGTGGTCCTTGATGTAGCACCTAATTCTATATTTCAGGGGTTTTTAAGCCTATGACAACTTTTTTCTGGAATTAAAATAGATATAAAATACATTATTCACTGGGTTTACTAATATCTTGCAGAGTTGCAGTCTGTGTAAGATTCAAGGTGTCAAGTTCAACATAATTTAAAAGGTAACTAGATGAATACTACAACATCATCTCCCTGTTTACTGTTTGTATTTTCCAGTTTTCTTACAGTGGATTTTTCAGACAGGAATTACTTTTTTGTGGTGTTTCTGAACATCCTAACACTGAGTGTTGCATGATTTGAGGGCCTGTAAAAGTGCGGTTTAGTGCACAGCATCCTCAAGATGTAAATCTTTCAGAGAGAAGAAATGTATGCATTGTGTTTCACAAACATGAGTACAGAAGTACTGAGAAATTGCATGTGTGGCAAGTGATCTGGTCATAGGCAGTCTTTTGGACAGGACATATTGATAAAATTTGAATTTCCATTTTCAGGGTTCTGCATCCTGTGCTGGAGAGAATAGCTGGAGGATATGGTGATATCCTGAATGGGACCAACATTTTGAGTGGCAAGACCTTTTCACCTTTTGGGGAAAGACAGATCTCATCCTTTAATGATACTGAATTGAGAACATGTTAAACAGAGTGGAAAGACAGAAAACCATGATGTTCTAGAACTGGGGAGTGAGCATTAAAAATGTGCAAAAGGTCTGATAAATTATTAAAGAAAAGAGGATGAAAAGAAATAGGGAATAAACATTTGCTACAACAAATGCGGAAATCTCGAGCAAGTTGACAAACAGGTTACAGCTGAATCTTTAGACAAGGGCAAGCTTTGAGTTGTGTAGTAGAGGAAATATCAAAAAGCAAAAAAGCAGAGGTTTTAAAAAAGTTAGGATATAGTAGTTAAACATAACCTGCAGCCGTTCAAACTGCATAGAGCTTTTGCAGTTCTTGCAACAGTGGGATTATCTCACTGCTTTGAACAGAGTGGTCAGAAGGAGGAACTTCTGTCCCATGACAAGGTTCTGAAGTTGTGGGCATGCCTGTTAAAAAACAGTTTTGAGATAAACTTGCATTTGGAAAGAGAACAAGCTTAGTCCCAAAGTCTCTGTGTTTAATGCAAACATACTTGGAATCCACTGTCGAATTGTCACTTCATATCCTGCCTGCAATTCCACAAATCTCTCTTGAACCAAAGATTATTGTTTATTAAACAGTTTCTGTTCATTGACCACATTTTCCAAGAAAATATCATGTGGTAGAATTCTTCAATCAGCCATCTTTGGGGAAATAATAGTGAAGTAATCAAAAATACTGATCAAAATAAATTATTTTCCCCAAGTTGAGTCTGTTTATCTGTGATGGGCACATAGCCAGGATCAACAGAGATAAGGTGTGGAAAGGGGAGAACTATAGCCACCACCCTAATAGCAAAAGAAAACTAAGGAGGAAATATCTCAAGCAAACACAAGCAGCCAAAGATATAACCACAAGACAGATCTATGGGGGCTTTGCATCCCCACTGGGATATTGGCACTATCAAATATTTCTCTGAAGTGCCTGCACACCATGGCATGCTCTGAGGGGAACAAACAGGGGGAACTAGAGATCTGTGTTCAGTCACAGACCTTTAATCTTATTGCAATTACAGAGACATGGTGGGATAGCTATCCTGACTGAATGTTGTCATGAAGTGCTACATGCTGTTTAGGGGAGAGAGACCAGGAAGATGTGGCAGTGGAGTTGCTCTCTATGTAAGAACACTTCAAACATATGGAGCTCTGTCTTGGGGTGGATGACAAGTGAGTTGAGAACTTATGGTTTAAGATTAAAGGCCAGACTAGTGAGGATGATGCTGCTGTGAGTGCTTGCTACAGGCCACCTTATAGGAGGAAATGGATGACACCTTCTACTGACAGGTAGATGTAGCTTCACAGTCACAGTCACTGGTTCTTGTGGAAAATTTTAACCATCCTGACATCTGCTGGAGAAGCATCACAGTGAAGCACAAACAGTCCAGAAGGTTCTTTAAAAGCATTGAGCATAAATTCTTGACACAGGTGGTGAAGGAAACGACAAGGAATGGTGTGCTGCTTCACTTTATACTTACAAACGGGAAAGGCATTGTTGTAGGTGTGAAGGTTGGGGTCAGCCTTGACTACCTGTAACCATAAGATTCAGAAGTTCAGTATCTGATGAAGAGGAAGCAGGACAGCAAGCAGGATCACAATAATGAACTTCAGGTCTTTATCTTCTTCTGGGATCTTGGAAGAATCTGATGGGAACAGAACCTGCAGGGAAGAGTGGTGCAAGAAAGTATGTTGATAATCAAGGATCATTGCCTCCAGGTTCAAGAAATCAGGCAAAGGGTGCAAGAGACCTGTGTGGATGAATAAAGAACTCCTATCATTCCTCAAACACAAGCAGGAAATGCATGGGAAATTGAAGCAGTTTTAACCCACCTGGAATGATTATAGAGAGGTTGTCCAAGTGGAAATGAGAAAAGCAAAGCAAAGGACCATCTGGAATTAAATCTGCCCAAGGATGTCAAGGACAACAAGAAGGGCTTTTTTGAATACAACAAAAGGGCAACAAAGGATAATGGGGGCCCATTGCTAAATGGAGGGGGGACCCTGGTAACAGAGGATGTAGAGAGGACAGAGTTACAGAACACTTTTTTTCATTGATCTTCATTGACAAGACTAGCCCCTAGAATTCTCTGACCCAGGAGATCAGGGTAAAGGAATGGTGGAAGAAGACTTTCTCTCGGTCGAGAAGGATTGGATTAGAGATCACCTAGGCAAATAGGGCATCCATAAGCCCATGGGCCCTGATGGGTTTTATCTGCTAGTGCTGAGACAGCTGGTGGACATTATAGCGAGGCTGCTCACAATCATATTTGAAAAAGGTTGTAGAGATCGGAGGAGCCTGGGAGCTGGTAGGAAGTAAATGTCACCTCAGCCTTCAAAAAAGGGCAAGGAGGACCCAGGGAACTACTAGGTATTCAGCCTTGCTTCAATACCTGGAAAAGTGATGGAGTGTAGGAATTGGTTTATAATATCTGGAATGGAGAAAATCCTGCCAGAAATAGATTTGTGAAGAAAATCAACAAGCCATTGATAATGCTTTGACAACTGATATTTTTAATGTTGTTTGAATGTACAAAATGTTTGTTAAAATTTCTTTTTGCAAAGTCACTGCTTCTCCCTCCAAGAATACCCTGTTATCTCAGGGCTCTGGAGAAAGGTTGCGATATGCATGCTACCTGAACCCCCCTCCTATTGAATGTTAATCCCCTTACTCCCATTGGCCCAGAGCCACACCCCCTCTTGTTTTCTATTGGTAGATTTTGAGTCCCTCCAAGGCCCATGTAAACCCTTGACCAGCAGTAAATGCTCTCCTCTTCTTCTCCTCCCTCTCCAGTGGTCTCTGTGTGTCCTTCTCAGGGGCTCTTGGGGACCACGTGGTCAGGGAAAGCGGGAAGCATATTTTCTCCTAGGTAATGGAATAAACTCCAGGACCAGGAGAATCATCCATACTGTTGCAGATTGCATCCCTACAACAGACAGCCACACAGATGCAGAAGGAATCTCAAGGGAACAATGGAGTGCCTCATTTTGGAAGCAATCTCTATCTACATGGAAGACAAGAAGGCGATCATGAGTACTTAGCATGGATTCACTGAAGGGAAATCATGTTTGACCAACCTGATCATCTTCTATGATGAAACAGCTACCTGGATGGATGAGGGGAGAGCAGTGGATATTGCCTATTTCAAATTCAGCAAGGCTTTTGACACTGTCTCCTACAACATTCTCGTGGGCAAACTCAGGATGTGTGAGCTGGATAAGTGGACAGTGAGGGGGATTGAGAACTGACTGAATTTCAGATTCCAGAAGGTCATAATCAGTGGAACAGTGTCCAGCTGGAGGCATGCCATTAGTGGTGTCCCCAAGGTTCAATATTGGTCCCAATGTTGTTTAACTTGTTCGTTAATGACTTGGATGAAGGGGCAGAGATCTCCTCAACAAGTTCTCTAATGACAAAAAGGTTGGGACAAGTGGCCAGTACCCCAGAGGGCTGTGCAGCCCCTCAGAAGGACCTTGACAGTCTGGAGGGATGGGCAGAGAAGGGTCTGAAGTTCAATAAGGGCAAATGCAGGGTCCTGCATCTGGAAATAACCCCAGGCATCAGCACAGGCTTGGGGCTGACCTGATGGAAAGCAGCTCTGAGAAGTAACTGGGAGTTCTGGTGGACAGCAGACTGTCCATTAGCCAGCAGTGTGCCCTTCTGGCCAAGAAGGTTAATGGTATCCATGGATGCATTAGGAAGACCATTGCCAGGAGGGTGAGGGAGGTGATTCTGCCCCTCTACTCAGCCCTGGTGAGACAAATCTGGAGTGCTGTGTCCAGTTCTGGGTTCCTCAGTACAAGGAACATGGAGCTTCTGGAGAGAGTCCGGCAGAGGGCAACAAACATGACTGGAGGGGCTGGAGCATCTCTCTTATGAGGAAAGGTTGAAGGAGCTGGTCCTGTTCAGAGATAACTGAGAGGAGACCTCATCAGTGTCTTTAAGTAGCTGAAGGGAGAGTGTCAAGTGGATGAAGCCAGGTTCTTCCTGGTGTTGCTGAGCAATAAGAGGCAATGAGCATAAACTGATACACAGGAAGTTCCATCTGAATATGAGGAAGAACTTTACTGTGCAGGTGACCAAGCACTGGAACAGATTTCCCAGAGAGGTTGTGGAGTGTCCCTCACTGGAGATATTCAAGAACTGTCTGGACAAAATCCTGTGCCTTGTGCTCTAGGATGACCCTGCTTGAGCAGGGAGGTTGGACCACATGACCCACTGTTGTCTCTTCCAACCTGAACCATTCTGTGATTCTGTGATTCTGTTATGGTAACTGGTGAATGATCTCTGCCTGTCCTTTTCTCAGTCCATGGGCCTTTGGTTATATTTTCTTTTCCCTGTCCAGCTATGGAGGGGAAGTAATAGACCAGTTTTTTAGGCACCTGTCATTTAGCCAGGGTCAATCCACCACAGAATTTTAGAGAGGAAAATTGGGTGAAAATTGGCTAAAATATGGGAAAATGTCTCGAAAGACTGTATATGCTCTATGATTCCATCTTGGTCTAACAGAAGCCTACAAACTATTGATTCCTGACTGAATTGCTGGTAGTTTCTTAGCTGCTTTATTAGTCACACAATTACAGTTACAAAGACAAAAGATTGTTTCGTGGAAGAAGAAATAGGGTAGGAATTTTATGCTTCCCAGCTGGAAAGATGGGCTAAAATGAACCTGGTGGCCTTTCCACATTTCCTTTGGGGAATACATATAGTAATTAGTTATTTGAGTAATTGCATAGCTGGTTGAGAGATATGGGACATGTGGAATTCAAGGGAAATTTAAAAGCAAATGAAGGCTAAAACTAAATTTATAAACCCCTTGATGATAAAAGGTTGGGCAGATTTCTCTTTTTTTTATTTAAGGAATATAAAGGAAAGGGAATGTAGAGGGACACACTAGGGCTATGCCACCATAGTTGGGGGCAGGCCTCTAGGGACACTGCTGCCACGCTGAGGGTAGCTCAGAAAAGCTACAAGTAAGCTTTCAGGAATGAATAATTCTTCGTGTTCAAGAGTAGTTTGTCTTCTGTTTGGTTGGATTGTTTGTTTGTTTGTTTTAAGAACTGCAGGTTTTGAAGCTTTGGCAAATGAGAAACAGGACTTGCTTGAGAGACCAGCAGAAAAGATGAATGTTTGCATAGCTTTACTATCAGTGAGAAAGGGAACTGCCCCTAGGGCTGGGAGGTTGGCTGAAGAGTTTTATCAGAGATGCATTGATCCCCTTTCTATGGAGTTTTAAGGGCTTTCAAAAATGTCCTGAGTGGAAGTGCATTAAGATCTTTGCCATATAAAGGCCTGTGCATTGCTTTCTTTCTTTGGTAAAAATTGAGATTTAGAGAATACTAGAGATCAGAGATTTATTGCCTATTTGAAATAATTACAAAATTTTGATTCTATTTTAGCTAAGAGACTGGGAAAGAAAATAAAAAGGCAATTATTTCATCTCAGACACTCTAGTATCTTTAAGGTGTAATAAAGTGTATGTTCTGCCTGTCAAACTGCCACTATATGACTCTTACCTTCTGTAATATTTACTATTTACACTTGCTTGACATTCAAAAATTGTTGCTGCCTAGAAGGACATGGAGAGGTTTTTTTGCCAGAAATTAACTTCTATAACATTATCTGAAGCAGCTGGATTCATTGTCAATATCCTGATGGAATAAGGTCACCTGTGCTGGAAGAAAAGCAAGAGAAGGAAACTGTAGTATTGTGCTGCATTTCTGCAGTTTAAAAATTAAGCAGTGTCACGTCCTTGGCTGCTGAACCATAAACCTGCAGGTCTCTAGTGGATGAAGAGTGCAGGTGCAGTGTCAATCACAACCTATGAGGCCTATTTCACTATTGTCTGGCTTTACATGCAAACGCTATCTTTTAATGAGATCTTAGCTATTAGAAATCCTTCCAGGTTTTGCTAGGATTCCATTTATTCAGACATTCAACTTTTTTGATTACTCTAGCCTCTATCAGCATATTAGATTTTTAGTGTTACGTGGGGGAGCGGGAGAAAGGCGGGAGAAAGGTGTGGCCAAAGCACTGCAGTCATCCCCATGTCTCATCCACATCTTCTTCACTATGTCAACAAACAACTGGGAACTTACTACTGCTTTCAGGCAGACTGAAAATAATGACTTTAAATTTATTGCATCCCAAAATATTACTTGACCTTTGCTATAATGTAAAGCTGTATTAAAACAACATCAAGAGTCATTGCTAATGCCCTGACATACGAGTGTCATACCTGCAACAACCTCTCTGCTCAGACAGCTTGCTATTAAATAGACAAGACAGTTTCCCCATGCCTCAGTTAAGTGCTTTTCTTACACTTCTTCTCCTGGTTTGCCCTGCATTGGTCAGGGCTTTTGTGAGAAGAGCTAAATATTTAACCCAGATTTGCTGAGTCCTCATTTAGTAACTTAATCACAGTGCTATTTTTTTCCTTTCACAGACAGTATATTTGCTTTCCATTTTTCTCAGTCTACTTTAAAGACAGGCTAAATTATTAACTGAAGGCACTAGTATTTGGAAAACAGAGTCAAGGACACACATACAGTAGTTCTTAGTTTGCAGTGGTGTGGGGATGTTTTTTGCTTGATACTGTAAGTGCAGAATTAACATAATCAACAATCATTCCTCCAGACTCCTTGGACTCTGGGATGCTCTTGAAGTGAGTAGAATGTGCTCCAGCATGCAGTGAGTGGGCTCCACTCACTGAGAAAATGAAAGATTTGTAAGGATCACGGATTAATGATCTCCAGTTGGCCAGCTTCACTAGTGTAGGTAGCAGCAGGTAAGTTGAAGCTGAGAAAAAGTTCCACTTCACATATTTGAATTTTAAAGGGAATGTCTGTCCTTCGAGTGCATGCTAGCACAATTCCCTCTGCAGTGTAGCCAGAGTACTATTAATGAAACCACTGCTGGTTTTTTATGTTTTACTGCTGTTGACATTTTTGCAGCTGTTAGAGAAATGACTCAAGGCCTATAAGTTCTGGGTCATTTTTCATTAATGAGATATTTTCTCCTCTGCATACTCAATTCTGACTTTTATTTTTATTAATTTCTTATTCTACCTGAGGATCACTGTGATATTTCAGAGGAATTTTATAACTTGCACAGAGGTAGGGTTATTATCTGAAACAGCCTTTACCAACTTGACGTCTACTTAGGGCCAAATTCTGGCATTCTGCTGTATGTAGACCCTCTTTTATTCAAGTTGCTTGAGGCATTTTGCATGATGCTTCTAAAGTTTAAAATTTCTGGTTGTTTGGATTTAAATGGCAAATCTAGAGTTTACATTGTTTACTGGCAGTCTGAGTAACAGCGGTAGAAATGGGACACACAATCAGTTGCAAAATAGTGGCATTTTTGTTTTATCCTTTATGAGGTTTGACCTTCACAATGTTAACTGTTCATTAAATACACAGCTTGTACTTCAATATCTTCTTGAGCTATAGTAGAAACATCTGTTCTTGAATACTGTTGATGAGATTAAGGTGATGCTTAAATATACACAGAAGAATATATTTAATAACCTTTAAATAACCTCAATATCTCTGTGTTTGAAAAAAATGAAATACCATGACTTAATCCTAATCAATCAAAAATTCATTTTTGTTGATTCAGCAGCCTCAGTGACTTAGCAAGATTCTTAAAATTGGCAGTGCTAAGAGATTACAGTCTGGTTTGAAATGAACAGTAGTTCGATGCTGCCTGACCATTTCTAGCCTATTCAAACAGTGTGTTCTACCTTTCAATAGTACTTAACCATGTAATTTCATACATGTTAGGTTAGAATAGTTAAGAGAACTAAATGTCTCATTTCCCTCTTTCCTTCATTTAATCTCCAAGTTTTATTATTGCCAGTAGACAGAGAGGGATGTCCATTGCACGAAATTGTCCAGTGTTTTCAAATGAGATTGCATGGAGATGTACAGATTTTTGTGTAATACTCATCTACATTTTTCCTGCTAAAGTTTATTGTTTTAAAGGATGAGAGACACTTTAAAATTTTTGCTTTCTGAATCTGATTCATTTTCATTGATCACTGATCAAATGAAAAATGAGTCAACCATGCATTCTCTTAATGCAGGCTTGGTTCTGGATGTGACAGTGCTACTAAATTCTCTGCTTCAAACTTGAATTTGTTAACTCCCAGGGNNNNGAATTTGTTAACTCCCAGGGTGGGTGGTGCAGGATGACTGATCTCCCAGTGCAACCTCCTCTCCGGAAGGCTGTTATGTATTAGATGGTCCAGCTCTCCTCTGTGGCCCTATGACACAACAGCTTTTAATGTCTTTTTTTTTTTTTTAATACATATAGTTGGAGGTGTCATAGTCTGCTTACAACATTTTTATGGAGGGTAGGTAACAGCATATACCTCATGTCTCAAAATGTAATATGATGGCACATAGGTATGTTTGAGTCTAGAAAGGTACTGGGATAGTTCTAGAGGGTGTGAAAAAAGGCAAAACTTTAATTACTTTATCAAAACTAGCTGCAGTTCTGTCAACTAGAGCAAACTATCCCTCAACCATATCTGGTTTTATCTTGAAGGGAGCACAGTGCAAAGAGGACAATGAGTGACAGTCGGGCTAAACCCTCAATCTGAGAATGCACTCAATTATCCTACATGTTACATCATAGTGTCTTAAAAAAAGTATGATCCCATATTGGCTGTTCAGATCCTAAGATGCTTCCTATCTTGAGCCTGGAGAGCTGAAATAACACCTATTATTATTATTATTATTATTATTATTATTATTATTATTATTATTATTATTAAATATTTTTCATTATAAGCCTATTATAACTTCCCCAGACACTAATAATTTTGGCATAAGTTTTTCCACAATTTGAGTAGTTATTTTATTATAATGCTTCAGTAGAAATGTCTCTGTAATTTGAAATGAAAATAAATTTGAGAGAAGAAAAACATTTTTCTTTTAAAAATAGTATTACAGTTTGCTTCTTTGAAATGTTATAGTGCCTTTGAGATTAGAAACAGGAGTACGACATTTTTCAGGGTGTTTTTCTTCTTCTTTTATGAAAATATTGTTAATTTGGAACAAATTATTCAACTACGAAAAGCCGCAGGTTCATATACAGGGAAATGTGCCATCAAGAAGCCTGCTGTTAAATTTTATGCATTTTCAGGTACAGAGCAAGTTCACAAGTCTCATAGACCTTGATCTATGGATGAAGTACAGCAGCTGAAACCATGACTTTGGTACTGGGGCATCAGGGTATTGAGATAGACCTGGACTTTGTAAAATGGCAGGAATATTACAAAAGAGGGATTGACGAAGATGATGAGGTGATGGAACATGGAACCGTGGATGTTAATACCCTACATGAAGTTTATAAGGACTCTAACTGTCATTTTTCTTATATAAATGTTACCCCAGTTTAATGTGCTGCTTGTTCATCATGTCTACCTTATGTATTTTCCCCTTAAGTCATGCCTATCCTGATTCTCCTTCACATAAACCCCTAGGACTCTTTTTCCACCATTGTCTTTCCTATTGGCTGTAATTTGCCACATTGCAGCAGTTTTCCCTATTTGGTTAAAGTTCCACCCATGTCTGCCATTGGTTCATTTTTCAATCCCTTATTTGCATATCCCTGGACCAATGGGAAGCTTTGTACCGCCCCTTTTTCTGGAACCTTCCCTTGTACCATATATAAACCCAGTTCTCCCAATAAACTCGCTTCTTTCGTGGCCACCTGCCTTCCTGTGTGGATCTTTCTCGTGAGGATCTGCGCCAAGGTGGGTGCGGGAGGAGCCTTCCTGCGCTTCAAGAGGCATTGATCCAAAAGAGCTATATCACTTCAAGCTGGATATCATTGCACCCCTGGGAGCTGAAGATCCTGCACATCAGCCCTTGGTGCGATTTAATCCACTGACAGCAGGGCTGAGCTGGGAGGTAGATGTTTCAGCTCTTTCTTGTGATTTGGTAATAATTCTGGATTCATCACCATAAGACATCATATATCTGCTTCAGATGGGGATGGTTGAGTATCTTCATAGATACTTGGTCTATTATTTTGCCCCCCTCCTATTCCCTGGTAGTTTATCCACACAAAGAATAACTTATCTTCATCAGCTATGCTTTCCATCAGAAGCTCTTGGTCCAAACTGCCAGTATAACAGACCTAAAATAAAATCTATTGATTTTCAAATTTGGAATTATTTGCTTATTTAGAAATAGGTTTTCTTTTTTTAAGTATCCTTTTTCATTGCCTTCACTTATTTTAAGAGATATTTTGCCCCCACATTTGAGACTTCAGGCTTTGTATTTGTACCATGCTGATGAACTATTAAATGTTCTCATATTTTTATATCTCCTTTTGTTCAGTGCACAGCCTGCATACTGATTGAAAAACAGAGTAGTAGTAAAAATAAATATGATCTGTAGTTGAGATGAAAGCTAACTAGACATTTTGGATTTGTCTATATAATTTTAGTTAAGGACTTAAAAGTGCAAAGATGCTGAACTGAAGCTGCAAGCAGAGCTTGGTTTCCTATTTTCCTATGTGCTTGCCTCTGTAGTTGTGATGTACCATTTAATAATAACTTCTCAAAGAAAATTAATTAAATGAAGCTATACAGTGTCACACTCATAAATGCATTTAATTGTCAAAATTGCTGAATCTCTCAGGAAGAGCTTTACTATTGTAATTTTCACATTTCAACAACAATTATGTTAGTATCAGGCTCTGAAACCAAATGTTACTTCTTTTCCAATGTTTAGATGAGTTTATAGCTAATAACTATTGCTCATTGATTGTTTTATTGTTTAATGAGACCTCTGATGCCCTACTGTGATAAAGTAGACTTCTGAATAGGCTACTTGGCAAATGCAGGGATCTCTCAGTGGAAGTCCAGTTGTTGAGGTGGTCTTCTAATATGTTCTCAGTCACATCATATTTTTAAAATATGCTTAGACACATCATATATGCTGATCTTTCTGTATTGGAAGTGAGGGCAGTGTTTTACATGATTATTAATATCTACTATAAGCTGCTAAGTATCATATCCTTAGAATATGACAAGTATACTGTTAGCTAACATGAACAGTGCAATCTCATTGTGGGAGTTAAATGATGAAATGAAATGGTCCATGAATTGGAAATGTGGCTTACAGTTCCTTAGGTATAGACTATATTGTTAATGAAGCGATTTGTTCTGTGTCCACTCACATTTCATTTGCTGCCATCAACAATTAAGAGATGTCATAGTAAGGTCATTCCAGATTAACACTTTGTCTTTGCAGAGATCTCATTAAAACAGAGAGAAGTTCTAATTTCTATCCAAGGTAACATTAATTCAATGGGAGAATAAATATTATGGAGGCAATTTGTGCAAGAGAAATTAGCGTTAGAGGCACTGTTCTCTTTTTACTAGTACAAGTAATTGTTACACAGAAAGACATCCTCTTGAAAATAGTAGCGAGACATGTTACTGTAGGAATTGGCTGGGTACCTTGGCCTGGTTAAGGAAGCACGTCTTGCTGCCTGAGCTTTGCACAGATGTGCAGACCCTTAAATAAATTGAACAGAAAATAAGATTTCTCCCTTTGCTGGCTGCCAGTATTACAGCTAAACTACAAAGAAAGTAATTTCTCCAACCATCATGCATTTACTTCCCAGTCATCCTCAGAAACTTGTAACATTGAAGAGCTTTGTAATTGACATTTCATTCTAATATATTGGCTGCGTTGCATGAATTCTGACTGGCTGATAAAGCTTACAGAAATCCAGAGCCTCATCATGTCCTGAACAATTTCAGTCTAGCCCTGTGGCAATCTAAGTGCTTAAGCAGTGAAATAGGAAAGGCAATATTTGGGAATTCTACTTTTCAAAGTGCACAAGAACACAGTAACTGAAATAATCAAGTAGTCCCTGTATAAGGCAATTCTTATTCAACTTGCAAAGCAGAAGGAAAGATTTAAAATAATATACATGTCAACTTAAATAAGTAAATGCACAGGCATGAACTCATCCTAACTATAACTTCATTGAAGTTACATTTCAGATAAATTTCATCATAATATCACATTTTTTGAAGAAGAAGAAAAAAAATCAATGATATTGTCTACAGATTTTCCATTACATCCCAGTCACTTGAAAGAAAATGTGATGCACATAAACTCATTCTTCAGGTCATACTTTCTGAATAGATGTGGATAATATTACACGGACTAAGTTATTGATCTCCCAGGTCCTCCAGAAATGAAGTGTCATGTCATGAAACTTGTTCTTTACTGTATCGTGATGTTTTCGTTCACATGGGCTTCTTTTCTTGAAAATGCATTGCTTATATAATGAGCTGTACTTCTTCCTACGTCCCTGAAAAATGCTCTTTTTTTCAGCCTGTTTTTTTTCTGTGTATGTGTATGCCTTTTGTAGCAGAAGTTCAAACAGAAGCTAGGTAATTATGCAGATGTAAAAATTTCTGGTGGGTTTAACTTCTGTTCTATTTGATTTGTAGAAATGCTGTGGGGTTTGGATTTATTTCCTTTTTCTTTTCTTTATTTTTTCTCCTTTTTTTTTTTCCAGTGTTGAAGAGTATCAAAGTCCATGCTAACCTTGTCAATAATGGAACGGCCACTGGGCAACTGTTTTCCAGTCTGCAAAATGCCTTATTTGTATTTCGTTCCTAACTGCAGAATTTTCACATATTTGTTTTTTTATTTTTGAGCAAATAAAGAGAGATCATAAAGTGGTTTAATTCCTTAAAGAAGTAGCTCCTCAGTCCAGGGTAACTCCTGAGATCTTGTATTTCTATGTGGGGCTAGTCAGGCAGATTACTGTGGGGCCAGGACTTCTCATAGGCTCCATGGTGTTTTCCACAGAGTCCAGAATCCCAAAACTCCAGTGCCAGAGCTTCCTGCTCATGGGAACAGCTCAGGGATATAGGGTAGACAGAGGGGTGGTTTTGCCTTGTCATTCCTTTATTAGACCTCTGAGAATAAATGTTTGTTAATAAACTAAAGGTGCTCCCAGTTATTTTCGAGCACCAAGGGAAAAACAGGCATAAACCCGCCTGCAAATAAAATACTCAGCTCCAACAGGTCTGTTAAAAATCTCTTACCCATTTGCCCTAGTTACAGGGACGTGGGCCAGCTTATTACTATGTGGGTATAACCAAAACTGTGTATTCTACACTCTCTATGTAATTTCTGATGGACTGTTAATAATGGATCATTTTCAGCAGCTGCCCAAGACATGCCTGGCACCTCAGACTACAAGGTGGGTGTTAAAGAACCCTGGGAGACAGGGGAGTCTTAATTTATCTTCACACCAGTGTGTGATAACTCCCTTCTGGAGAGGCATTAGCACCTTCATACCTAGCCCTAGGGGTCATGTCTGCTAGTGGGCCAATAGGGACTGGCACAACAGTCAGCTGCAATGACCTTGATCATCAAAGATTTGAAAAATATCCCTTGACTCACAGAGTTAAATCACTCATTGTGAAACTCCCTGCCCTGGGAGAGGTACTGGACATTTCCACCTGAACCTTAGCATATACAATCATTGGGTTTTGGGACTTCTAGCACCACTTGTTGGATTCAGAGGAGGACCAGAACCTCAACAGGACTGTGACTGCCACTCTTGACAAGACTGTCATCATTACTTGGACAGAACTGCAACCATCATTCTCACCAACAAGTTTCCTTTCCTTTTACATTGTACTTAGGAGACCACATAGTGCTCAGTACAGGGTTGATGAATACCATTCTGTTCGTGTCACAGGGTGCTGGGTTATATATCTGGGTTTTCTGGGTTAAAACCAGTTTTCACTGAATCATTGCATTTATTGTAATCTTTTTAGTAAATTGTATCTCTGACTTGCAATGTCTCTTGAGCTGGGTTCATTTCTCCTGCCAGTTTACTTTTAAACCAGCACACCATTCTAATCCCTGAACTGTACCAAGGAACTGTTTTGGAAGCATGTTACTTCATCAAGACCACAGCAAGAATGGCTGGTTCTGGGGAGCTGATAGTGTAGACAGCCAAAGTCCCCTACCTGGGGAAAATGTCCTTCATTTTTGTATAAACTGGGCAGATACGCCTAACCTCAAAGCTTTAGGACTTTAATTCCCATATGAAGCCACACTTGGAAATTTGTGCAGCAAAATGAGTTTGGTTATTCTGAAATGATATTTCTATTATTTTTCCCTTGTGCATAATTTAAAAGTGCATTTTATTCCAAAAAATGATCTGTTAATTACTTGTGAGAACATCATTCTGTCTCTCAGTCCTGTAATTTATGTGTCACCTTGAGCTCTCATTTCCTTAAGGGACATATTATATCTACGTTTTATTCAAAACTTAGTGCATGACAAACAATTTCAGGGGAATACATTGCTGCTCTGCTGCATTTGAGATCCTCAGACGTAATGGTCCATGTGCATGCCTTATCTTGTGTAACTGTGTTGGGAATCAGAAGTTACTTTGGTGAGCACAGTGTTGTGTGAAACACAGGTAAATATTTCATATTTATCTTTGACTTTGGAGGGGAAGAAAATGCATACAGACAGTAGCATGGATACTTGGTAAAATATTTCCCTGTGGTAATTTTGTTCATCATTGTAATTTTGATCCCTGTGAAGTAGCTCTCCATATCCATCTGTATTAACTTGTCCAGAATCTATTCTCCCTTCTATTTTCTTCTTTGGCATCTTTTTTTTTTCCGAATTAATTTCCTTCTCTTTCAAGACTCTCCATAGTCTTTCTCAGTATTACCTACAACCTATCCAATATTGTTGACTTGTTAAGTCACATGCCTGATTTGTTGGCTGTGGTGAAATTCCTCACTTTTCATAAATATTTTTAAGGAGCTTCCTATAAATATTAAGAGTTTTATACTTTTTAATCTTTTTCTTTTTGTCCGATTTAAGTTTTTCAGTAGCAAAACACAAAACCTCCTTTGAAAATCCTCCATGGTGACCACAAAACACTTGACACCAGTCAAGGATTTTTTTAAGTGGGATCATTTGTCTATCATTATGGTAATAACTTTTCCTTGTGTCTACCTCTCCAGCTATATAGAACATAGCTATCTAGCCATGTGCACCAAACTAGACTGTAAATATTACTGAATGGAGACAGCATTTTTTGTCCTGGGTTCATACAGTGTGTTAAACAATAGGAGTGTCACCAAGCCATGACTTCTCATATGCAAATGAAAAAAGAGTTCTGCAATACAACAGACAGCATGCATGGCAAGTCTTACATTCAGAGTCCCAGCACGGGTGCTGATAATCCATTCCTAAAAAGAAACTATTTTAAAAATTAAGCAGATTCTCTGTTGCCCACAAGACCCTGAAGAACCCAAAACAGTTACCTACAAATCCTCAATGTTGCCTTGTGCAGATTAAATATTCCAGACAGTAAGAAGTGGAGTTTTGTGTGGGAATTGGTATCCTGAGATCACTAGAGTCTGGAAACCAAGACAAATATTGGATCTTGAAGATAAACCTGGTATGGTTCTTACTATGTCTGTAGTTGATTTACATGGAAATATCTGTATAGGGATGCATATTTATATAGATAATATGTATGTGTAAGCATATGCATATGCATTGCACACACAGAGGTTTATGGGGCTGGATCGATCCACCCAAGGATGCTGAGGAAGCTGACCAAAGTGCTCAACAAGCCACTTTCTGTCATCTACCAGCAGTCCTGGCTTACAGGGGAGGTCGCAGTTGACCTGAGGCTTGTCAATGTGATGACCATATTCAAGAAGGGCAGGAATGAGGCTATGGGGAACTACAGGCCTGTCAGCCTGACCTCAGTGCCATGGAAAGTGATAGAGCAGATCATCTTGAGCGCCATCATGCAACACATACAGGACAACCAGTGACTCAGGCCTAGCTAGCATTGGTTAATGAAAGGCAGGCCCTGCTTGACCAATTGGATTACCTGCTATGACAGGGTGACCTACTTAGTGGCTGTTTCTAGTAGCATTCTCCTAGAGAAACTGGCTGCTCGTGAATTGGATGGGTGCACTTTTTGCTGGGTGAAAAACTGACTGGATGGCCAGGCCCAGAGTGTGATGGTGGATGTATTTACATCCATCTGGCAGCTGCTCACAGGTGGTGTTCTGCAGGGCTCAGTACTGGGGATGGTCCTGTTTAATAATATCTTTATTGATGATGTGGACAAGGAGATTGAGATCATTCTCAGTCAGTTTGCAGAGAACACCAAGCTGGGCAGGAGTATTGGACAGGCTGGATGAATAGGCCAAGGCCAACTGCATGAGGTTCAATAAGGCAAAATGCACTTGAACCACAATAACCCCATGCAGTGCTACAGGCTGGGGACAGAGTGGCTGGAAAGATGCCCAGCAGAAATGGACCTGGGAGTGCTGGTCCACAGCTGTTGACCATGAGCCAGCAGTGTGTCCAAGGGGCCAAGAAGGGCAGTGGCATTTTGGATTGCATAAAAAATGGTGTGGCACGCAGAACTAGGGCAGTGATCTTTCTTCAGGAAAGAGTTTTCAAGCATTGGAAGAAGTTTCCCAGGGAAGTGATTGAGTAACCATCCCTGGAGGTATTTAAAAGACATTTAGATGTTGCATGAGACATGGTTTAATGGTTGATTTGGATTATTGGGCTCAATGATCTTAGTGATCTTTTCTGATGTATTTACTCTGATTCTATGGTTCTGTAATTCTGTGTATTTTATACTCTGGGCCACTGAATTAAAATGTAGAGAATATAAATGTTCTGCAAAATTATCAAGTCTACCAAATATAAATCAGTTTCAAACCAACTGCTTTGCCTCCCAAGGAAAAAAAGCCAACAAAATTCATCATAAAAATCAGTAGTACACTCCTGACTTTCCTTTAAAATTTTCATATTCTAGATATTGCTGCTTCTTATGCCCAGATTTAGTTTGTTCATGTTCACAGTTTCATTCTAGAAGTTTCTTTCCATATGATGAAATAATAAGAATTAATAATCAATAATAATATAAACAACATTGCATCAGATGGAAAGACATGTAAACCTTTATATATAGTCCTGAAAGTGAAGCGGTATCAGAGAAAATAATTTGCTGTTACAGTAGGAAACTGTCAACTTTCACAAAAATGTCATTAAATTTTTTCTCTTTTGAATTATAATTTTGGCACTTTCAAATAACACCAAGGTAATAGATTTTCATTATATTCAGAGTGCAAAAACATTGGCTGTGGAAAAAAGCAACAGGGCTCAGATTAATAGGAGCCGACAAGCTGACCAAAGAGGAAGTGGCAGCATGGCTGGCACCATGGCTCAGTGGTTGTGACAGGCAATTAGTGAACAGAGCAGAACAGATGTAACAGGAGGCAGCAACAATTTACAGAAGTAGCTTGCTCTCTCTGTAGTACAGGAGAACTGATACTATTTGCTGATACAAATAAATACAAATATGATCTTGAGAGAAGAAGAGAGACAGTAGGAACAGTCATCTTACAGGACTGAAAAAAACTACAAAACAAGAAAAACAAGAAAAACAACAAACCCCAGCACTGAAACCCCAACAAAACAAGCCCTGGTTGATTTAAGGGAAAACAAACCAAAATGGTCTTTGGGGATTTTGAAGATGAGAATAAGATTCTTGGCTTATTACTGGATTGTAACAAGCTTTTTTTAAAAAAACATGCTATAGAGAACTTGTAATAGCATGTTCATATTTCACAGCACTTAGAGAGGGTGATGCATAATGCTCATTTTCTCTCTCCCCTGTTGTACTGGGACAGACTTACATTACTGCAGCTCCTCGAGGTTGCTACTGATTGGTG
>JAOXXN010000001.1:37835594-37847369 GCA_026770055.1 Myrmophylax atrothorax | reverse complement strand
GTGCCTCACCTAAAAAATCCACTGCACAGGCTGGAAGGGCACACCCACGTGGGGAGAGCCCTTCCCAAATCTTCATTTGTGAAGTTTGGCCATACATACATACATCAATCATGGAAAGTATTGTATTAGTTTGAATTACAGTTTTCTTTTCTTTTTTTTTCCTGGAGCGGAGCAATTGTGTGATTGTGTCATTTAGAATGTCTTTTTTTGTCTTTTTTTTCCCCTACCAAGTTCTGGATATCTCAGCTGAAGGTGGTGCTCTCTTCCCTATCAACTTGCTCACATATGCAATAATTTTTGCATCAGTTTAGAACAGAAGTATTTACAGTGCAGTAATGTATGTATGTGTTGTACAATGCAGGTATTTCAGAACAGGGAATATGCCACATAAATGTGGCTCTGAGTATTTAAAGGTGATCTAACTAGCTAATTCTAGGGATAGTAAAGGATGTTCCTGTTAACAAATGCCAGTCTGGCTTTATTTCAGTACATATTCATATTGATCTAATGGAAAACAGATGGCCTATTTATGGAAGTTGAGTATTAAAGGACATTTTCACCCTTATGATGTTCCCACTAATGGGTAAAATGAACCACTTTTATTATCTTAGAGAGCTGTCAGCTGCATTAGGTACTAGGTATGCTTGATTAACTCTCAGTGTATTTGTACCTTATAATGTAATATGACTTCAAATGAAACACCATAAGATGGCATTTTAAGTTTGAGTGCTCCTGCTGGAAATAACATTATCTTTTTTTGCTCTTTTGCTAGAGTGTAAATCTAAAAAGACTAACTTCTTTTTTAAATTTGTAAAATCCCTACTTTCTTTAGTCATATCAGTTCATAAAGTTGCATTTAAACACATATTTTTAAGGGAGAGTACACCATTATTCCTAGAGACATTATGACTAAAGAAACAGTAGTTTGAGTGCAGTAAGTGCTGTATCGCCCATAAACCAATGCAAAATGCTCTGTGAAAGAAGTGAGATCTCATCTCTATGTTAAGATATTCTGTACAACTTGCTTTTTAAAAAAAAAGCTGTGTGAATCCATTTTTCATTAATATCTTTTGCATTGCACAACAGATCTGCTATGTGTTGTAGAATTTTTATAGTAACTGTTGTGAGCTACCATTTTTTTCTTCTTTCATTAAGGAATTAAGCAAAATTCAAAGTAAAATATTTTGCTGTGTGTCCTAGATCAGAAGCTGGAACCAATTTATCGCTGTGTCGGTGTGACCAAAGCTGTATATTCTAAACCCTCTATGTCATTCTCATGAACTGGTAACAGTGGACCATTTGCAGCAGCTGGGCAGGACACACCTGACCCCTCAGGATGTAAGTTGGGTGTTAAAGAAGCCTGTGAGATGGGAGCTGTGATAACTCCCCTCCAGGAAGTTGTTAGCACCTTCACACCCAGCCTGAGGGGGTGTGTCTGCTAATGGACCATCAATGATTCCAAAAATACCCCATGACTCACAGAGTCAGATCACACATTGTGGAACTTCCTGCCCTGGGGGAGGTACTGAGAGGTCCTGAGGGTATATAATCTTGGGGTTTGGAGACTTCTGGGACAACTCTTTGGATCCAGAGGAGGATCAGAACCTCAACAGGACTGTGACCACCACTCTCAACCAGACTCTGATCATCATCTGCACCAAGAGGTTTTTCCTTCCCTTTTACTTTGGACTCAGGGGAAATATGGGGTTGTCTCAGCATAGGGGACAGTGAACACCATTCTCTTTGTGCCCCAGTGTGCTGGGTTATACTTCTGGGATTTGTGGGTTAAAACCAATTTCTCTTTGTATATTGCATTTATTGTAATATTTTTATTAAATTGTAACTCTGATTTATAATCACTTTTGTGTTGGGTTCACTTCTTCTGCCAGTTTACATTTAAAGCTGCACACTGTGTTTCAAAGGCAGTGATCTCTATTGGCCTTTTAAAAAATATAGCTATTGGGCTCTTTTATCTCTCTTCCGTCTTCTACCTCTCTCACTTGTAGTCTTAAAGTCTTAACTTTGTACAGTGTAAATAGTTCCACTAATCAATTGAATTAACATTATAAAGCTAAAGATAGATGTGATATTTTGGAAGATTTAGAGTATAGTAGTCTTCCAGAGAAAAACAAAATAACCCCTTCAGTCATTCAGAGCCATGTGTCTTTAAATCTTTTTAAATCCATTATCTTTTCTAATTTTATTTCTGTCAAAGATGTTTTCTTTTACTTACATAGTTAACACCTTTAGGAACTACATCTGTACATTTCTCTATGTATTTTTCACAAACTTTAATTCTAGTCAGGATATTTTCATGCACTTTTTTTTTATATTGCAGTCTAGCTAGGTAATGAATTTGTCTTGGAATCATAAAGAATGAAAGTTTAGCTGAGGCACATATTCAAAGGATGAAAATATTCTTCTATAGCAGGGTTGGAGGTTCAGGTCCTTGATTATAAATTCTGGTATTTTCTGTGTTAATTTTACTTTGCTACCTTCTATGACATAGAAGATGGATAAAAATGCTTAGGAATTTATCTAATCTACCCTTGTACTTGTAGTCTTTTGATTGTCTTAAAAGCTCTTGGCGACCTCTTGCACTTAGTGCATCTACCCAATTTTCGTTCACTGTTTTCCATGGCTTCCAAACGTTACTCATTTTGTTTAATAAATAGCATTACTGGCACTCATCTTTTCAGCAGCTAGAGCAATTTTATCCAAGTGAATCCCACAATAGTTTCTGCATTCTGACTTAATGTGATCCTGAAAATTAATTTCCCATGCAACTTCTGCCATTATGAGTGAAGTGGTTACATGCTGAACTGATTTTCCTCTGAGTTCTGAACCCCAGCACTGGCCTCACTTCTGGTCAACATAATTGTAGCCAGGCAGCAATAAAATACTCCTGATGTGAAGAGCCTTTAAATGTTACAAGATCAATTATATTGGTTGGTCTTTTCCAGGAGCCAGCACTGACACAGTCAGACTTGTGAGCTATCATTATTAGTTACTGAGAAATGCTTCTTTCTCTATTCAAGATGAATATACCCTCTCACAAATTGCAGAACTTTAATGAAGGCAAGGCTTTTTTTTGTCTTTTATCTCTTTTATATTGCAACTGCAGAAATATCCACTGAAATATACCTTGAGATGAAGACAAAAGGGCAGTGTCAGATGGAAAATATATATCTATGGGATAGAATTCAAATTTTGCTGGATAGATTTGTGGCTTTGGTGAAGACTTTTTTTTTCCCCAACTGCCATATACTGTCATCAATTTATAAAAATAAATCTGATTGAGAAGAATCAAAGTATAAGTAGAAGACTCAGTCCATTATAGCATGAAAGACAAATTTCATAAAAAAGGACAACTCAATGTAAATTGCTTACATTGTCATGTGGTTGGGTAACATATGAGTTAGAGGAAGGCTGAGTATCAGCCACATATTTGCTAAATCTAGGGATTTGTGCACTTCCAAAGACAAGATAAAGAGAATATTTTTGTGTTCAAGTTTATTAGAATGTTCCTCTGTTTTGATACATAGAACGTATTGAAGGGACATGGAAATTTAAGTTCAGATGGTGTTTTATATACTACAAAGAAACAGGCAAAAATCATTTCATTGGCTCAACTTGCGTTTATTTTTCAGAAGAGTGGTCCTTTGCAAGGCTGATATTTCCAAAGAAAATAGGATCATTTGATTTGACTACTTCGTGGCACATTTCAGGGCAAAAAACCTAATGAAATTTTATTTCAAGAAAATTAAAAAGAGAGAGACAAATGAACCATGTACAGTAAATAAATGTTCTAGGAGACTCAAGGAGGTATCTAATAACTCAGTTTTTTCTAACTAAACTAAACATTGACAGTTTACTTTGTAAAAGACCAAGAGTTTAAAATTAAGGTCTTCATAGAACTACTCTAGTTTTGGGTAGCCGTGGCAATGAGCAGCAATATACATGTGTATAAAATAGTAAATGATTTGCACAAAGCAGACTTTTAAATTGCTGCTTCAGAATTCCCACAGTTATTGTAAAATATTGACTTTCTCGGAGCAATAAATTCACTTTTGGGGTTGCTTGCCACTGTCTGAATATCAATGTGATGTAAATGAAAAAGTGACACTCAGTGACTGGCAAACTTATTGCTGCCAGACTTTCAGTTGGTACCAACACACAGAATCCCAATGATTTGTATGCAGTGCTAAATCACTGTATCTACTGCCTAACTGTGCAGCAGATGTATTTGACCATAATGTCTGGTAGTATTCAGTAAGGAATTTCATGTTGAACTGTTTACCTAAATGCTTGACTTCTCGGCTCTGCTCTCTAGCAAATTCCATAGAAATGAACTGTGGGGCAATCCTGGACTCTCTGGTCTCTTTGCTTCTAGTTTTAATCTTGTTCATACTAGCAGTGGACTATTAATCCTGAAAGAAAATTTATTTGTTCTCTTAAAAGGCGTTGGTTTAGTGCTCTATTGCATTGCTTCAACTATAGGCAGGCAAACAAAGATTGGTTCCACTCTTTTCAAATCTGCTGTCAATTGCCCAGATAAAAGACTCCGCAGCTTACAAAAGTATGTCTTTATTTTATATAAGTTCTGGAAATATATAACAGTTTCTAATTTAAGATTTCTGTTTACACTATGTCAGAAGGTTTTTTTAGGACATGCATGAAAGGGAGTGCAGTAAAGAGAAATTGATTAAACTATTAATTTAAAAATAGAGATTGAGACTTCTGCACTGAATATAATAAAAATTGTGTAAACCAAGAAATTATTCAGCTGATTGCTTTTTGATTATTCATGTTAATTCAATATTATGTTTCAGGATTTGAACGTCCACAGTAGAGGCCATTACGTAACTTCTTACAAATAAAAATAATTTATAACTTCTTACTCTGTTAGCATGGTGTGGAATGAGTGCTATGAATCTGAACAAATGTATCAGTTTTTGTTCAAAAGTATTGCACAAAAAGGAACAAGCTGGAAAAAATGCAGTTCTAAAAGCTTCAGTGGGAGTTTTGCCACTACAGAGAAGGGGAGATGCTCTTAATCATTTAATTATTATTTCACACAGTATTAGCCTTCATCTTTTCTTACTACTTTGGTATCTTTGCTCTACCATATAGCTGCCAGGTCTCCTAGGTTGTCTTGTGGAAATATATTGGCAGTTTCTCCAAAGGAGATAAAGATATAGAGCAAAACCCTTCCAACTACATGGGTATGGAGAAGAATAAAACCAGACATCACTGTTAGAATTTTGCAGCATATCTCACTCCCCTTCTTAACATGACTCTAGGCAGAAAGATCATACTGCAAACATAAAATGGCCTTTTTTAACACATACACTAGCCTCTGAAGTACTTACAAAAGGGCTATATACCAGGAAACTGGAATGGAACAAATACTACAAGAATTCTGAACAGCTTTCCTTGTAACAACAAAGTTCGATTCTAAATAAAAGAGTTTAACAACCTACCAAAGTAATAACTATGCTTTCTATCTAGTGCCTTTGGCCACGTTCATCTCTGAGGATTAATCCTGTATGACGCATAAAGGACAGCTAAAGCTAAAGAAAACTTTTCCTGTTTCATGAGGATGACAGAGGTCTTCCAAGAACAGGTGAAAATGCACAGCTTTTTCATGTAGGATAACTAAGGTAACTTGGCAAATTGTATTAAATTCCAAAGATAGACTCTTCTGAAGCATGGTAGCAATATTTTAAAATGATTTGTTGATAAATGTAATCTTCTCCTTAGCTCTGTTAATCAATTAGTAATATACTTGTATATTTGTTTTCAAATGTAAGTATTTGTAAACACTGCACCTTTTGTCTGCTCCAGTTTCTTCAATAGTGGTAAAAATACTTCAGATATCTTGCTTTAACAAATTACTCTGTTTTGCTTTATGGACATTCAGACAATGCATTTTGACAGAAATAATTTGTATGTTGCTTCGCTGTCAGTGGATAAAAACCCTAAGAAGTGGTGACCTAAAGTTCTACACTTCAGATTCACCTCTGCAGCTCAGCCACTTGGACTAAAAAGAAAGGTGCTGAGAACAGGAGGGTGGTGTGCTTAGGAAGCCATCTAAACCCTAAAATGCCAATTATTTGTGATTAGCCAAAAATGGAAACTACAATAGTCTTTTCACTGTAGGTTTAGCTTCCATCCTGCATAGCTCTGCAGTTTTGTTTGATTAATTGGCAGCAAAAACTTGGGGGATTTTTAGTCTAAATAATTCTGTATTTTTAATAATTTTTATTTCCAAATCTCATGTTTAAGTCATGATGACTTAGAGAACCTCTTTTTCATTTTATGGACTAGCTGTGAATCTGCATCATGAGAGGGAATCCTGGAGTAGCACAAACCTCTAGATGAATTTTATTTTCTGAGATTGTTGATCCCAACATATTTCAATCTGAATACCTGAATATACAAATAATTCTATTTAAGTAGGCTATCAACTTTAATTCTATAAAGGAAAGAAGAAAAAAAACCCCACCAGCCAAACCACCTGCCCCACTAATAACTATTAATAAATTGATCAAAATTTTTTCTGCACATGGATTTTTTGAAATAGCATTATATTTCTGGCTTTTGAAAAATTATTAGTAAAGAAGAGAGTGTTATTCATAAACACTGAATTTTATAGAGTGGAAATTTTATGTTCTGAGATTGTGCTGATTGAGAACAGGCAGCTTTACATTCCATAAAAATAACTATTTTTACTGATTATTTTAAATGGCAGATAACTTTGCTAGTTTAATGTCATGGAATGCCAGTTCAACTGTGAAGCTTTGTGATGTGAAGCAGCATGTTTAGGAGAATATTTCACTCTTGACAGTAACAACCCTAAATTAATATTTCTCAGCAAGATTCACAAAATCTGGTTCAAATTTAGTGCTACTTATACAAGTTTTGCAGAACAGTAAGAATTAGAAAATCATGTCATGATTTCAAATTAGTAAAACATATTTAGGACCTATTAAAAGCCCAAGTTAAATTGTGAAAATACTATGAAAATATTACCTTGTGTGTTCAAGGTCACCAAATATTTATTTTACAGAGGTTGAAGACTGGGTGCACATATGTTATTTTTTCTGAAATATACTCTAACTTAATCTGTATTATAATATAGAAGCTAAATGATTTTTGATAGACATAGAACAAAAGTTTCTGTAGGCTAAGTTCCATTTCCTGCTGTCCCTCTGCTGACCCTGATATTCTCAATGAAATATACTGAAATCCCTTCACATGTGTAAAGGTAGAAGATGGCAGTGGAGTGGATAGATGCATAGTTTTCTCTTCTCTTTGCTATTTATATCTTCCTTTTGCAACTGACAGAAGATGAAAAACAGCTAGCTTTGTAAGAATGAAGAGGGTCTGCTGCAGAATGACATAGCTCCAGATGAATGGCCTGCCCAGAGAGGTGGTGGATTCACCATCCCTGGAGGTTTTTAAACTGACATTGGACGTGGCACTGAGTGACATGATCTGGTAAATGGACTGGAGTTGGACCAAGGGTTGGACTTGATGGTCTCAGAGGTCTTTTCCAACCCAATTGATTCTATGATTGTATGAATGCAGAGGGATGTGAGAGAAAATCAGCTTCTTAAGGCTAGCTGGGCAAACTTACTACAGATTTTGAAAACTGACAATGCAAAGCATTCATTTTGATACAATAAAATCAGCTAATTTATCGACCTACAGCAGAGATCTGATAAGTGCATTTTGTCTGGGGTCTCATCTAGACATCATTTTAAGTGATAAAGGATGTTAGTATAATGTTCCACTAATTAGGTTGCTCTTGAATGTTTTGGTTTTGGGCAGACTCAGTACATATACACTATGTATACTGAGACCCATGTGCAAGTAAGTTTCTCTTTATTAGCCATTTCTCGAGCAGTTGTATTACTAGTTTTTTACCATCTCTTGCAGTGTCAAATGCAGAAATTCCCTTACTTACATGCCAACAGCAGTTAGGGAAGATTAGTTGTCTATCCATGAATGTACTCATGGGATAACCATGGCATGAGGATTTTAGTGTGCGCGTGTGTGTGTAAGCAACTAACATCAACAAACCTGATTTTCATTTCTGTGGACAGAATGTAGTTAACCTCTGCCATATGAGGCTCCTATAAGATTGCTTGCACTTTCTTTTTGTAAAAATATATTTTTCAAAGACTTTGAAAATCCTTTCAGAAAGTTGCATACAAAATGGTTTCAATTTTATGACTTCAGCTTTCTTAGTAAAATGTGATTGCTTCTTACTATAATATTAAAGTTCTCTGTGGAAGTATCAAGATGCACAGTGATTAAACACATCCCAAAAAATGGAGAAATAAATGACCTGTACATTTATATGAAATATGAATTGGGTTTCCCTTTAAATGGGGGTAATTTTTGAGATATGCTGCATTGACTTTCTTGTATATCACATTACACTGTATTGTATGTCTCATTACACTGTGTTATCACTTCATGGTATTGTAGTTTGTATGGTGACAGGGAGAGTGTAATGCTATGTGGTGATGTACTGTAGCTGTGAAATACTATTAAATTATGACACTCTAGGGATTCAGTAAAATACACCATTTCACTAATCTCAGTCTTGGAATCTGTAGGAGAGTGCTGAGGGAAATACTTGCCTTGAAAGGATTTTCTGAGTTTACTTACCTCATTTGTGATCCATATGGCTTATAGCTGAAATTGCCTTTTCTATAGGATTCTGCTGCTGGAGTTGATACCTAGACTTTGCTTGTCTGCTGCAGTAATGCTCCAGTAATCCGTTAACTGCATGCTGCGTAAGGAGTGGGATCTCTTGTGCAGTCGGTCATTAAATTTAGAAGATTATGACTGCCATCACTTGTTGCTTGACCTCATCTGTGGCACAAGCTGAGAACTTATGAGACAGATTGACTTGGGAAGGCTACGAACACTGGCAATTTAAAAATAACAGCAACAAACTTCCAAGTTTCCTACACTTTCCTATGTCTCTATTTTTGTCAAAAATTGTGGAAGCAAGTCTGTGTTCAATTTATCCTGTATTAGTACCACTGGAACAGTATTCTACCAACATGAAATACAGGGTGATCACTTGTCATACATTACAAAGCATATTTAACCTTGAGTAATCGTGATTCATAGACTGAATTTTTAATCTGATAACACAGGAAATTATTATCTTTGATCTTCATTTACAACAACAAATGTATTTCATTTTTCAGGCAGATTCTTCAAATGTTATGTATCTATGATAGATACACAGTTTAGCCGATGGCACATGACTAACAAAATTTTTACTTTTAAATTATATGACATTGAATTTCAGATTGGTTGTCATCAGTATTATACAAAGTAGATAAATGCCTTCATAACCCTTCTTTGGGGAGGAGTATCTCATTTATCCTTGCTATTTTCCTGTCACAGGACAGAATAATTGTAGAAGTTTTGGAAAAGAGGTCTTGGAGTCACTACTTTTTTTTACATTGTTTCTGTCAATGTAAAAAATGGATAACCATATATAGCTGCTATGTATACTTCCTTTGTTTAGGTAGAAAGAACATCTTAAAGCATTTCTGAAAATCTTAAGAGCTTCATCATATCTGAAATTTGTTGTCTGCAGTGCTGTTGTCTCAGTGCTTCAGGAACGATTTCATGGAAAAATTAAAAAATATACTTTTTCTCTCTTCTCCAAGAGTCAATTTGTGGAGAAAACAAAGAATGGCACCTTCCCTTTCTTCTGTGGAGTATATTTTCTGACTTGTTGGAATGACTCTTCAGTACCTCAAGCACTCTTAGGTAATCAGAACGCTCATGCTGGTGTGTCTCAAGAATCTGCTCCTGGCTTTTCTCAGTGTTATCAAACTATTTCAGGAAATCACACAGGGATGTGCCCCAGCGAAGCATGGTCATGAGTGGCAGGGTGTGTGGCAGCAGATGGGCAGGAATGGTTTGCAACTTAGTGGGATATGAGCATGACCTAAATGATATGGCATTAGAGATGGAGATTGTTCTGGTTTTGACTAGGCCAGAGCTAATTAAATTGTAGCTGGTATGGGGTTATGTTTTGGATTTGTGGCAGAAGCAGTGTTGATAACACAGGAATGTTTTACCTGTTGCTGAGCCGGGCTTGCACATAGTCTAGGATTTATCTGCCTCTCTGCTCGCCCCACCAGCAAACAGACTAGGGCTGCACAAGGAGTTGGGAGGGGACACAGCCAGGGCAGCTGATCCCAAATGAAGAAAGGGATATCCCAGACTGTATGATGTTCTGAGCAACAAAGGGGGGGGTAAGAAGAAGAAAGCAGGGGGACATTTGGAATGATGGCGTTTGTCTTCCTGACTTGCACCCATTGGAACCTGGTTTTTCTGGGGATGGCTAAACACCTGATGGCCCATGCAAAGTAGTGAATGAATTCCTTGCTTTGTTTTGCTTGTGACTGTGGCTTTTGATTTTCCTATTAAACTATCCTTGCCTCAACCCAGGAGTTTTCTCACTTTCACTCTTCTGATTTGCTCCCCATTCCACTGGGGAAGGGTGAGCAGCAGCTGCGTGGGGCTGAGCTGCTGACTGGGGTTAAAACACAACAGTGAGACATACTAGAAGAATGGAAGGGCAAAGGCCTTTACATCACTATTCCCTGTATTAGAATAGATATAGTGTGGAGAAGCATTTCTATAGTGAACTTACTGTACTGACTTGGATAGCGAATTACACTTCCTTTCATGAGGTAAATAAAGTAAGACAGTAAAAAGACCCATTCATGATTTCATTGGAAAGCTTTAATAATAATTTGCATGTTAATTTACTTCTGACAGCTAATGAGAATAATCAGTCCTTTGTAGTTCTGTATTGTGACCATGCCTTTGATTATCTCCTTCATTATCTTCTCATATTACATTATGTCTTGATCTAAATGTTCTAGCTATTTTTTAGATCTTGAATTTTCAACATTTTTCTTTCAAAAATTCAATACAATAATAAAAACTCTGGAATAACATCTACTCTAGCCATAGATCTGGCTAACTGGAATTTGGAAATCCTTTTCAGTTCTGATATCTTTTATCAATAGGTCATGACGCTTTATATGGAAATGTTTCACTTTGTTAAAAAAAAAATCCAGTTATTTATGTTACTATTTAAGAAACTGTCCCTGGTACGAAGGAATTTGTCATTTATCTACTTGACTTCAGGGGTATTTTTAATGAAAATTCTGAAAAAAAAGAATGTAGTGATTCTTCCACAACCTCTCTTTAATGAAACTGCACTGTTTGTAATTTTTCAGTCAGTTTTGAGTCTGTTCATTGTTGAGGAATACATTCAGCGCAGGTAGCTCTGTGTGTAGCTGCAGTGCCAGCTGCAGATTGAGCTCTGTCTGGGTGCTGAGAGCCCGAGGCAAGAGGCCGTGAACTGACAACCCTTTGCCTAACAAAGGGCACAGGGACCTGTGACCCAGCCAGGGGACCGGACACTCAGACATGGCAGGAGCGATGATCCCCAGACTTTCACTTGCTTAGACTGTGACGGTGTTAAAGCCCAGGAGTGCCTTTGTTCGAGGACCCTCCTTGGAGGCACTAGCTTGAGCTGTTATTTTGTTATTTAGTTATTGCACCAAGATTAAATTATTTTAAGGATCAAGATGTCTGAGACTCTGCTATGGGAGACCTGGAGTGGAGCTGGTAAGGAAACCTGGTCTGACTGTGAGGGTGGGGTCTGTAGCTGTGAAGGAGTTTCAGTCACAGCTCAGGTGGTGTGAGTGTGACTGC
>JAOXXN010000001.1:37804087-37825990 GCA_026770055.1 Myrmophylax atrothorax | reverse complement strand
CTATCTATCTATCTATCTATCTATCTATCTATCTATCTATCTCCACTAATATTGTCTTGAAAGCCTTTTGCAGGGTTAGGCATCAGCCCCAAAGAGGCAAGCATGTGGCAGTTTTTACACCACAAATATGCATATCTGAGCCTACGAGCTCCCAGTCATCAGCAGAATGGTAAGAGTCCTTGAGGAACCTTGGCTCCACACTGTATCAATGCTGCTCAATAAATGTGTAGGCATGGAGTATGAGTTAAGAGAAAGGTGTTACAGGGAGAGATAAAAGAATGTAGGCATCTAGGACCAAAATGAGACCTGAGAGGTTTTTGGTTCCCTGTGGAAAGAACACCACAGAGCGCCTCTGAAGTACAGTGCTTCCTTTAGTTGATTCCTTGTTCCTTTGTCTGGCAGATATATCCCAGACATTTAGTAGCACATGCTCGGGGTTGACTGTTGACCCAATATGATCCTGATACTTTGAAACAGACACACACAAAACATACTCCTGTTTAAGTGAAACTCACAGGAGGTATAACTCTGAAATCACAACTGAGTCAGATTTTCTATCTAAACGCATATTTATTTGGAAGGCTTTGTATAAAATGAAAAGGAATAATATTTAGTTATTAAATGGGAGATGTAAAAATTATGAGCCACATCAAAACTGTGGAACATGGATATGCTTCATGGTGCCTAGATATATGCTGACTGCATATCAGTAGCTTGTCATACAGCATTCTTCCCGCTCCTCCCCTGCTTCCTCTTTCCATTTGATGAAAATATAGGTATGTGACCAGGAAAGGGTTTACTGAACACTCTAGATGTTCATGAGAGCAGATTTATGGGAGCACAACATAAAGTATACAAAACTGAGATGCTGCCACTACTCATGCTCAACTGGTTAATATTTGAGAAGTAGTAACATTGAGAACAATACATAATAACATGTTACAGCATAGGTGGAAATAACTGGTCCAAAGGAGATTACTGTTTCTATCTGATTAACATAAATTCCTACAGCCTAACCAGGATCAAAGTTTAATCTTTTCAAAGCTTGTCTTATATCCATACATCTGCTGCACTTGACATTTTAACAGCATCTGTTTTCACTTATCTGATATCTCTATTTCATTCTGCTAATGCTGAGAATATGTTCTTATGTGTACATGGAATTTTATCTTTCTGACTTCCAAAGTCAGTGTGGACATCTGGTGTTCATGATTATTTACTCTGCCTACTGATTTTGAGGAAGGAAGGTGTTACTGTTCAGAAAAGGAAGTTAAGATATATTAAAGTCTTAACCCCTTTTATGCGGGAGGCAGGTGGTTGTCCAGACTCATATTTTTGTAGAGTCACCCTTGAATATTGCTTCTAAGGAAGGATTACTCGAAGTGAGTGAGACAGGACAGTATACATCCTTAGTATTCCAGAAGGAAAACAAAAAGAGTGCTCAGAAAGACAGAGAGGATTTGAGGCTAAGTTGTTTTCATTAGGTTTTTTAGTGAGGTCAGACTCATCTTTGATTCTCTGAGCTACAGGCAGTCAATAAAATATTAGGGATAGTTTCTCTGGCCTACATGTAAAAAAGTTCAAGCATTTATTTAAGTTCTGATTTTGAAAGTTAACAGTCTCTGCTAGTAACTTAGGACAATTTGTGTCGGTGTTGTTGATGCAATGCTGATATAGACAGAACAGGGTCAGATGAAAAGGTTTTCTTGGCACTAGGAAAATAGGGAAATAATTATTATATGAGTAGAAAGGGCTTGTGTTTGTCCTGTATTTTTTGCAAGCCATTTTACTACTAAGGGTACTGTTATTCAAAAGATTGTGTCTGGATAAAGCTGTCCTCATTCAAGAGGAAACAGGGAATCTTGGCAGCACTGAACATAAATTTATTCTCTTTCCAAAGAGCATTAACTGGTACAAGCATTTTCCCACAAACTGCAAAATACTACCTTGTAAGAAATTACAGTGAAGAAATACATCACACACATATACAGACACCGACCCCTCCCCTCCCCCCCCCCAAAAAAAAAAAAAACCAACTTATGCAGTGGAGAATGGTGCTAATCTTATTTAAACTGCATAGTAAATGCACTGCATCAGCTAGCATCATTTAATCACATTATTTTAATAAAGTAGAAGAATATTAGATTTGGCAATGGGGAAAAGAAATTCTCCTGTTACTTGGATAACCAGCTGATTGAGCATATTCTGGTGATTGGAAAAGCCCAAAGGCTCTTCTCTTGACCTAAGAGCAAGTTTAACAAAACAGTTTGAGCTTATACAGCCAAATTCTTTCTCCCTCCCAAAGAGAACTGTCTCATTTTTATTACCTATTGAGAACTCTCCCTGGTCTTCTGATCATTAGTGTAGTTGCAATTATTGTTTTATATTGTAGTTTTTGTCTACAAGAGTGTGGACCAAAAGTCATGTCAGGCAATGGGATAACTATGAAGTGGATTGTTATTATCATGTGGATTATTCTGGAACAGTGCTACATGCTATATGTGAACCCATGTGTGGATCATGCTTAACTTGTTAGTATAGATATAGAAACAGAGATTATGATTCTATTTTTTTTATGTGCTTAGTAAACAAACAATGCCTACACCATCTCACAGCCATATTTTGCTACATTTGAGCAATGTTAGCCCTACTTTGACTGGGCATATTGGACTAGCTGACCTCTAGAAGTGTTTTTCATCCTACACAGTTCTGTGATTCCTCTAAAAGCAATACCAATTTTTCTCCCACTCTCAGTGTTGACAGGTTAAATTATATCCACTTAGAAATATTAGCATTAAACAATGCAGAACTTCACTGATCTAGAATATAATTCATGACATGAAAATATGCCATGAAGAGAACTAGATTACTCAAAATTTACTGTTGTACAGGATAAAGATATATGCATTCCTGAGATATCAAACCTGCAGCACCTATAGTAGTGACGTAGTGATTTCTAGAACTTTCTTCCCAAGAATGAGTTTTATGATGGATTGTGAAAAACACATTTAATACCATTACACTTTAATGGTACTTCCTGTCTTGATTCAATGTTGGTTGTTTTTTTAGTCTTCCAACTCTGCATCAGTGAAAAAATTAGAGGCAAGGTTAAGCAATAGTTCAAGTGACCACAGTGTGATAAATACTAATAGTTCAGGTGACTTGGTTTTGAATATTTAGGAAAATCTTTTTTGTCATCAGACAACCTGATGATTGCAGCAAGAGCAATAGATTTTTTTGTTTCTTCATTTTACATTATATATGTAGCAATCTTAACCTGTGAGAAAAGAAAATTATCCCCTTCCTTTGGAACAATCGTAATTCAGGCACTGAATCTTATTCCCACAGTTGGAAATTTCTTAGATTTTTTTGACTTAGACTGAATAAATACCTTCATAATCTATTTTTTTTCCTTAATGCATGCAGATCTGGATATAAACTTTTAACTTTATTATGTCCTATGCTTGAAGGAGATTGCAAATAGTTTGAACATAGTTTCCAGAGGTTAATTTTTGTTTTGTTTAGATAATTTTGACTCTGACAAAGTTTGTTTACTTAGAAATGACAGTTTTTTCTTCCATTATCCTGCTTATGTCATCTCAATTTTCATCACTCATGACCTGCTGAACAGTACTCAGAAAGAAGGAGACCATGCTACAGGGTTCTCTGCTTTTACTGTCTCAGCAAGTGTTTTGACAGAGATATTCATAATGTGAGATAGCAGAAGAACCACTGCTACAAATGTTTCATGACATTTGCTTGGTGTTTTTGTATTCCTGTGTAAGTTTTGTGTTCGGTAAAGCTCTGACTCCCAAGACCAATGTGTTTGGGTCCCAGCAAAGTGAGTCCATGGAGCTCTTAGTTTCCATGGATTTCATTATGCACTTGACTTGCCGTTTATCTCTATCTTCTGTATCACATTTTCAAGGCACAAGCTTTCTTGAATAGGCTTAATTTTATAGAGTATAGGCATTCTGTCTAACTCTAGGATAATTTCCTTAGATATACTTTACTGTGAACAATGACTATTTGACATCTTCATGGTGGTACATTTCACCCTAAAATAAATAATTCTATCACCACCTCATGAAAGGGAGAAATTTTGACAGAAGATAAGTCCAAGGTACAAAATTATTTAATAAATCAAAGGCTTAGGCTTTGCATATGCAGAATAGTGAAAAGAGCATGTTCAAACATTTTAAACTACCTTGCTGTCTATTTTTATCCCCTTTGTTTTCATGCTTTGTTTATAATTACACTAAGAGTGCAGGAACTGCTCGATAGAATCAAACTAAAGTTAAATACATTTTTTCATCTTGTCCCTGGTACTAACACCAATGCTTAGGAAACATAGGAAGCACAGGATGATAAGCCTTTTAGTCAACTCTTGATTTCTGGTAATTAGCCATTCAAAATCTTCCTGTAAAAATTACACATGAAGTGTTGTATTTAATATCCACTACAGGCCTAAATTCCTGAGTGATATATTAAATCTCTTTTCTGAAGACATTTGTACCTTTGACGTCCAAAATGGCTGTACCAAAGAATTCCATATTGTATTAAAGTTCTGTGTGAGGAAAACAGTGCTTGTTTATTATATATCTGATAAGCTGTTTAGTTCAACACATAATTCTAATGTTAAAAGAAAGACGATATGACTCAACCACATTTACCACTTCTTTTACAAAATGCTACAGATCTTGATCCCGTTTTTCCTCAGTCATACCTTTCCAGACTCAGTTACATTTTACATGGGAGTGGTTACACACATCTAATTGTTCTTTGTAACTTTTTTCCTAGTTCTGCCATACTCTGGTTTTAAATGATGGCCAATATTTTTAATGTAATAATCCTAATTGCAGTTTTTTATTCAAGTTATCTATGGATATTAAATATACTCAGAGATCTCTCAATATTGATTGAAGTCTTCTCTCTGTATTTAGAGATTGGGACTATAACTATATTTTGTAAGTGTTCTCATTTTCCTTTTGTGTACATCATTCTATGCTTATTAATTTTACATTTCATTTTCTATTTTATCCTTGAATCACTGACTATGGAGAAATCCTCTTGATCTCATTACAGCCAGCCTTGATTTTGACTATTGGAAGTAATTTTGGATTATTTGAAAACATCACTGTGTCGCTATTTATCATGTTTCCAAACATTTATGCATATGTTGAACAGCTAATGTTCAAACTTAAGAAATTCGTATGAGAGCTCGTTGAAAGGTTTTTGAAAATAGAAATACATTAGATCATACTTATCCATCTAGTCAGTGGCACTTAGAAAAAGCAGATACATTAGTAAGATGTGATTTTCCTTTACAAAACAAATATTAATTCCTCATCTGTATTCTTTATCTATCCTGGGTTTACTAATTCCTTTCTTTGCATAGGTTTTACCATTTAGACTGGTACCTATCAGTCAAATCCTCATTTTTCACCAACAGCCATTTTAAACATTCTGTTATATTTTCCACCTTCCATTCCTCTCCCTATTGATTTAACAAATATATTGCACATGGTAGTAACGATCCTCATAGCTTTGTATTGGAGTTCTTTAAATATTTGTTGAAAATTATTTTTTAAAAATATTTTATTATGAGCCTTTGTAACTTTAACATACAGATTCTTGATATACTTCTTGACCTGACTTATTATGGTTTAAAACCTGAATTTCAAGGTTTATGCTCTTTTACATCTTTCATATTTAGATGCAACTCCTGTTTTTTATATTTACCCCATAAATATTAAATCCATTTTAAGACTCACACATTCTACCGTTTCAATTTCATAACAATTATCTTTCTCAAGATAATTATGCTGTTCCCCCTTTCAGTGAACTTTGTCAATCTTTTTCTGCCTACAATACATAGAACTAAGATGTATTTTTATCACTGTGTACACAAAATAACGACTTGAAGGTGAATCTAAAAAGGGGCAAATGCATTTTATTGTGCTCTCTGGAATCCTACCCCTCATCCTCCCCTCAGTCTGGTTGCAACGTTTAGTATTTCATAGCTCCTTTTCTACACACAGTTTTCTTTCAGGAGAAATCTGAACATATTGAGAAAAAGGAAGGGAAAGTGAAAAGATGTGGGAAGTTTTCTGAGATCTTACTGTAGAGATGACGTATGAAAGATATGTTTTGAACTAAAGCTAGTGTGATACTCAAGATTATATTGGGAGTTGCCTTTCTTCTTGTGATACCTCTGAGCCTCCAAGTAAAGGCAAATTATAATGTCTAAAAATATAACACCCACAGATTGACTTGAATTTTACCCAGCATACATAAGAGCAATTGAAATGTCTGATTATCTTTGTGTTTCAATCTTTGCAGCTCCCTGATTTCTCTCTGCATATCATAGTTGGTTTATGCCTATAATAGCAAGTTTGAAAGCAGTCCAAAACCCAGCATATAGTTATCTGAAGGTTTCTATTTCTTGAATAATGTGTAATAAGTTCTAATTCAACCTGGTTCTTTCTGTGTATGAGATCATTTCAGAAATACCAGGATCTCAGCAGAATTTTTATCTTTATTTCAGTACACATACCGAAGAAGGAATTCATGTCACATGCAAACTAATATGAACAACTCAGTGTTATTTTCTTCAAGTTGTTGTTACTAGCATAAAAGACAATAGATAGTACATGGAAAAGTAGAACTGTTTAAGGTAATTTAATTTATTAATTAATGAATTAATTTAATGAATCAAATGTAAACCTCATCTTTTTTGTTATGGACAGTAGGAAAGTCTGTAAGGATCCTGTAGGAAAACAAATATATTCTTTTTTTCAGTAGAAAACCCTTGGAATTTCAAACCATTTATTTTATCTCATTAATTCTCTTTTATTATTCCTCTGACATCAGGAAGCTGTGACTTAATTTAATTTATTTTGTAATATGTAACAGAACACAGACTTATACTATCAGAAATATTCATCTAGAATGTATGGTGAAGATACACAGGAAGTTTCCACTTTCTTGAACTTTAATATTCAATTCCACATTTTCTTCAGGTAGCAATTTTGGGGGTTCCCCTTTTGTATGCTTATTGTTTCTTTGCTGTTTTACTTTATTAACTTTTGGTTTTTTCCTCACTGTCTTTTCACATGTCTTTCCTCACTGTCTTTTTTATTTCACATGAAAAGATATTCTCTCTTTTTTTTCATCAGAACAATCCAAGAAAATTCAGATCACACAGCATGTAATGAATCATCAGAAAGGAAAATGTCTTAAAAATTACAAAAATAAAAAAATCTAAAATATTGCGGTTTGGATTTGTTTTTGAAACAATGATTTAGAATAGCTTTTTCAAACAATCATTTTGATGAAAGTGTGCGGCTAATCCCTTTCTAGAACATTTAAAATAAATTATTCACTGATAAGAACAGAAGTGGAATTTAAAAATTATATTATAGTAGCTCTGCATGACTTTACTATGTTAGATGTTAATCTGTTAACAAAGGTAACAAAAAGAGCATAAAGACCTTACAAAGCAAAACAGTGGTGTCAAGTGAGTCAAACAGCATGTGATTAAATATACAACTTGTTTGTGTGTCTTCTAGAGTCATTAAGGTTGGAAAAGACCTCCAAGATCATTGAGCCTAATCACTGAATGAGCATCACTTTGTCAACTAAACCGTGGCATTAAGTGCCATGCCCAGTTGTTTCTTGAACACCTTCAGGGATGGTGACTCCATCACCTTGCTGGGAAGCCCATTCCAATGCTTAACCACCCTTTTAGTGAAGAAATTCTTCCTGATGTCCAACCTGAAATTCCCCTGACACAGCTTAAAAACATTTCCTTTTGTCCTGTCACCAGTTACTTGATCTGTTACAATCTAACATATCTAAATTACTTCAAACTGTAATTTATATCTTTCCAGGACATATAAATAGTCAATGTTCTTTTGACACCAGCAGAGAAATGAGTCTTGCAAAAAACATATATATTGATAATGTGAATCTTTATAAATGTGGTTATGGATCACTCCATGCATAAGAAGCAGTGTGAGGAAAAAAAGTTTCCCAATAGTGTTAAGTAATTTTTTTCATGGAGTAGTAAATTTGGCACAAAAAATAAATGGAGTGTCATTATTAATAAGGAATTCAACCTATTTTCATGTAGTAATTTCTGTAATCATTTACTAATTGAGCTGAGGAAAAAGCAATATATGGCACTTGATTTTCAAAAGGATGACAATGTTATATGACATGTCTGCTATAGTTTCTCCTACAATATTATGTGAGTACAAATGGAAGAGAAGTAATACATATGATTACAAGTGGGAGCTGGTCCAGAAGAGTTGCAATGAAGAGAGAAATTTAATAACAGTTCCACCAGGGTTAAAGTTCAAATCTAAGCACTCCCTAAAACAAATAAAGGTTTATTTTTTCTTTCTCTGGATCAACTATAGATTCAACTCTTGGGAATATAATTTTATTCAAAAGTGAATAATGGAATGAAATAGATAAATGATATTTCCTTCATACTTATAGAATGCAGTTTAATTCTTAATCTACACCCATATTACACATAAATTAATAAGAAAACTCTATTATTATGCTGAATTACAAAAATACTGACTACTCATCCCTGTTTTGTTATATACCCAGTACATAGTGAATATTTGAGATAGATATTAAGATGAAAATGTCAGTGACATTTTAGTATGCCATTGACAGTAGGCATTGCTTCCAGTTCTGTCCTGCATCTGCCAGATCTCAGTCTTTTCATTTTAGAAGATAGGGCAATCAGTGGTAGCTACTGTGGTAGGTTAGCAAGAGCAAGTGGAGGAAAGAGGATCATCTGTTAATCAGAGTAAAACAATGACAAGAAATGAAGATGTATAACACATGGAATGATAATATAGTAAGTACAATCCCACCATTCAAAGAAGCATCGAATCTGTTCAGGCTGAAGAGACACGTCAGTCTAATATATTTTCTAAAGGCCTCATTTCTTAGTCTCTGATTGACCTCATTTGTCTTCTTTATAAATAGATCTGAGGTGGCTAACTATACTAGCCTCTTAAGTGATAAAGTTATGCCAGTTGATCGTAGTTGGTTTCAATTTTTAATTCTAGAGAAAAAAATTGATCTGGAAAGGGAATGGTCAAGAATTCATTACTAATTCAACTTTGTATTTTATTGCCCAAGATTTGGATGTCATGCATGAGAAAAGAGAATTTTAGTGTAGCCTATTATTTTGTGGGTGTTTTGCAAAAATCTGAATGTAACTTTTCTGAGACTTTCTTCTGTATCCTATTTTAAAGAAAAGTGTATGACAGTCTAGAATATAAAACGTAATTTGAATATCTGCTACTGAAAAAAAAAACCATGACAGAAGAAATAACTAATTGCTTCTTTTCAGTGTTCGTAGTAGAAAGTAGTTAAACTTAAGAGAACTTCCCAGTGCCTTCCAGATAATAATAAACTGGTCATAGGTTTTTGATTGATATTTTAGTTGAAAGTTGCTATGAAACTTAGCACAAAGTATTTCATGTTTAACTAAAATTTGTGTCCATTGCCTAGCATAGTTTATGAAAATCAGCTTAATTACTGTTGGTAACATTCAATTGCTCATCAATGAAATTTTCCCAAGAGACTCCTGTTTTGCCAGTCACTACATTTGTTTCAATCTGTTTGGTGGCGAGTTCTCTTCTGGTACTACCTGGCTGTATATTAGATATATTAGACATATATATATATATCTACGATATTGAAAAAGTGAAGTCACATGAAGTCCTGGGTGACCGTAAAAAGGGAAACATAGTACCCATCTTTAAAAGAGAACTATTGACTTGTCAGCCTCCCCTCTGTGCCTTGGAAAATCATGGAACAGATCCTCCTAGAAGTTACACCAAGGCACGTGAAGTACATGGAGGTGATTTGAGACAGCCAGCATGGATTCACAAAAGGAAAATGCTGTCTGAACAACTTAATGGCTTTATATGATGAGCAACTACATCAGTCGACAAGGAAGGAGCTACAGATGTCATTTATCTGGACTTCTGTAAAGCCTTTGACACAGCCCCACAACATTCTCTTTCCAAATTGGAGTGTGATGGATTCGATGAGTGGACCGTTAAGTGGATTAGGAACTGGTTGGACAATTGATTCCAGAGGGTACCAGTCAATGGCTCAGAGTCCCAGTGGACATCAGTGACAAGTGGTGTCCCTCATGGATCTGCATTTGGGCCAGTTTTATTTAATATCTCATTAATGACATAGACAAAGGGATTGAGTGCACCATCAGTAAATTTGCCAATGACACCAAGTTTGAGTGGTGCTCTTGACACACTTGAAGGATGGGATGCCATCCAGAGGGACCTGGACGTGCTTGAGAAGTGGGGCCAAAGGAATTTCATGTCATTTAACAAAGTCAAATGCACAGTGCCGCACCTGGGTTTGGGCAGCCTCTGGTATCAGTACAGGTTGGAGGATAAACAGATCGAGAACAGCCCTGTTAAGAAGGACTTGGGGGTGCTGGTGGATGGGAGGTCGGACATGACTCAGCAATGTGCACTTGTGCCCAGAAAGCCAAATGTATCCCAGGCTGAATCAAAAACAGTATGGCCAGCAGATTGTGGGAGGTGATTCTGTACCTCTTTTCTGGTGAGACCTAACCTGGAGTGCTGTATCCAGCTCTGGGGTCCCCAGAATGGGAAGGACATTGAGCTGTTGGAGCGAGTCAAGAGGCGGGTCACCAAGTTGATCGGAGGGATGGACCACGTCACCTATTAGCAAAGGCTGAGAAAATCTGGATTGTTTCTGGAAAAGGGAAGGATTTTTGGTGACCTAATAATGGCCTTCCAGCACCTGAACAGAACTCACAGGAAAGGTGGTACAAGATTATTTACAAGAGCATGTAATGAGCAGTGGGTGCAAAACAAGAATGGCTTTAAATTGAAAGAGAAGAGGTTTAGATTAGATTTTACGAAAAAAATTCTTTACTTTGAGGGTGGTGAGGCATTGGAACAGGTTTCCAGGGAAGTTGTGGATGCCCAATCCCTGGAACTGTTCAAGGCCCAGTTGTATGGGCCCTGAAGAAGCCGGTCTAGTGGAACAGAACTCCTACTATGGCAGGGAGGTTGGAACTAAGTGATATTCAGGGTCCTCTTCTAACACAAACCATTCTTTGATATGAAAAATGCAAGATTGCTATAGCACAGCAAAGATGAAAACACGTCAGTTATTAAGTTTTTTTGATAGTCTTGAAGAATGAACTACTGTCCCTGAGAAGCATTTGATGTTGTTCAACATTGAAACAGGGATATCTATTCCTTCTTATGTATAGATTTTTATGAAGTGGGGAATGTATTCTTAGTTTATTTGTTAAGAGCAATGGGTTGATTTTCACATGACATTAATTGTGATTTCTCTTTTAAGTATGTTTATCTTACCAGACAGAAATGACAATTCTGATACTTTTGCTTTGTGGTTTAAACAGAAATGTTATTTTTTTCTATAGTTCCTCTTTCATTTCACAAGTGCTCATTGGATTGGGAAAGTTTGGGAAGCAAATTTTGGAAAATATTTTCCATTTAATATTTCAACATTAAAGTATTTTAACTAAATTAGTGACAGAAGGAATGTAACAGAAAGAGAGATTAATCTATTGGGAATTTGTTTGTTCCTAAGAAAGATATAAGCCCAAGTTATGTAGATAGTATCATAGTTGCAAAGGCAGAGAAAACACTTTAGAGGATAGGTGAGTCACCTTGTGACTCATGGATTTTCTGACCTTTTAAGACACATCTGTTGGAATGGTACTTTGTAGTTATAATGAACATCTTGTATGTGAAAAATAGACCCTGAATATTTTATTTCATCAAGTAACAGAAAAGAACATTCTTTGAGATCCCGAATCTCTGCAACAAAATTTGCATAAAAACCCTGCCACAAAACAACTGAAATCAAAACACAAATCAACAAACCAAACAAAAAAAACCCCAACAACCTCATCACTAACAATTTAAAATGTCAACAATCCAAGGTTTGGACCATATATTTCCTATTCTAAAAAGCTGCATGATTGTCTTGTGATATCATGGCATGTGATGTCATGTCATGTCTAGCTTGGAGCTTGACATACTATTAACCACTGGTAGATATGGAAAAATCCAGAAATTCCATTACCTCTTCTAACTTCTCCTATCTTTTCTTAAGAACTCTTCATTTGACATATGTATTATGTTGAAATTAAGATGATTAAAACATTTTGTCCCACAGATGGGACAGAATAAGAAACATACATATGCAATCAATAACTGGAAATTTTGAAACCTAACCAATTTCTTTAACATATATTATCCTTAAAATTTTCAGTCTCTACCTAACATGTAAAAGGCAAGAATTAAGCAAAGGTGTGACCATACAAATAAGGTCAAATATATATTTACCAAAAATAAAAGAAAGTGCATATTCATTGAGGGTCAGTAAGGACATAGCATTACGTTTTTGTTTTTCTTTTCAGAAATTGAGTGACAATTCCCCTGAGGAAAACAAGGTAGTTCAAAATAGCATTTAACAAGCAAGTAAATAAACAGAACTACTGCCTTGTTTCATGTGGAAATTAGTCTATTAGATATGCAGGCAACATGATTTCCATGGTTACAAATGACCTGCTAATCTCCTAAATTATCCAGTCATCACGAACAACAAGCCTACTAAATAATTATACTAAAATGAAGAACTGACGCTGACAGTATTTTTATAGTGAAATTCTCCCAGGGTGAAGTTTTTTACCTGGTAAAAAGTTACCTCAATATTTCAGTGTAGGTTCATCAATGGCTTTCTTTGAAACAGTTTACCCTAAATATTTTATTTTAAATAATAGTATTTTATCCACTGTGTTAGTATTGGAGGTAAGATGATCAGCAACTTTTTGGGGCAGGACACTTTATTTGAGCACAAAGTGAAAACTTATTTAATATGTATTTGAATGTTTCTTGGTGAGAGGACACAATGTGCTAGCCTGATGCTCTTCTATTTTGGTGCTTTCTACAGTTGATAGTCACAATTTCCCATTAAGTAAATTAGTTATTTGCTTACGTTGAATTCAGTTTGTCTAAGTGAAGAGAAGCAAACAAAAAAAAATCAATGCCTTTTGAATGATCTCTGTTCATTACATAATAACTAGAAAAATGTCTTCATAAATTTCCTCTGAAATTTCTAAATATAATGTTAATCTAAAACTGTTCTGAATTAGCAACAGGAAAAACTCTTTATAGTCTTGTAGTAAGTTGACCGTGGCTGGATGCCAGGTACCCATGAAGCTGGTCTCTCACTTCCCTCTGCAACTGGACAGAGGACAGAAAATATAATAAAGGGTTCATGAGTCAGATAAGGACCAGAAGAGATCTCTTACCAATCATTTAATGAACAAAACAGATTCAAAGTGGGGATATTAATTAAATTTATTACTAACAGAATCGGAATAGGAAAAGTAAAATAAATCTTAACACCTTCTTCCCACCCAGTGGTGCAGGGAAAAGGGGAATTGGGGTGCTTCATGAACTTCTCCAACATGAGTCCATCCCATGGGGAACAGTTCTCCACAAACTGCTCCAGCATCTGCCCTTTTCCATGGGGTGTAGTCCTCAGGCTCTGACTGCTCCCGCGTGGGTCCCCCACAGGGGGACAAGTCCTACCAGGAGAACCTGCTCCAGTATGAGCTCCTCTCTCCATGGGTCATCAGATTCCTGCCAGGACTCTGCTCCAGCATGGACCTCCCATGGTGTCACAGCTTCCTTTGGACATCCACCTCCTCTGGTGTGGGCCTCCTCCACAGGATGCATGTGGATCTCTGCACATCTGTGATCCTCCATGGGCTGCAGGGACACAGCTGCTACACCATAGTCTGCACCACAGGCTGCAAGAGAACCTCAGCACTGGGGCCTGGAGAACCTCCTCCCTGTCCTTCTCTACTGACTTTGATGTCCTCAGCGTTGTTCACAAGTTCTCATTCCATTCTTCTCTGGCTGCAATTTTTACTGCCCAACAACTTTTTTCCTTTTTGAATACGTTATCACAGAGGTGTTGCCATCATTCCTAATGGGCTCAGTCTCGGCCAGCAGTGGATCCATCCTGGAGCTGGCTGACATTTGCTTTACTAGACATGGGGAAAGCTTCAGGCAGCTTCTCACAGAAGCCACTCCTGAACCACTCCTGCTACCAAAACCTGGCCACAAAAAACCAATACAGGTCTCTTACATGAGATACATGTATGCGTACAATGACTGCTGTGGAATGCGTATTTTATCATCATCATCAATCATCATCATCATCGCCATCATCATCATCATTGTCACCATCATCATCTTTGCCTCAGTTTTAATGAAGTGGTAGCTCTGCTTTGGTATCTTGTTCTAAGGACACAGCCAAAACATTTTGTTAATGAATGATTCTTTGTATACTGCTTTTCATTGTAATTAATCACCAATGCTTATCAAGACTGGTCCTCCTTGAATGTCTGTATTATAAAACCCTGTAACTCCATGAACTTCATTTTTCCTATTTTTGGGTTCCTTAGCCAGCAAACAGTTGCACACTTGAGTTATTTTATCAGCAAAATCCCGTAACTTTATCACAACCTACGAAAATTTCATGTTTTTAAAGCCTCAGCACCCTCTAATCTTTGTTGTATTAGAAATGTTTCTTTCATTTAAGGAAACTGATGTGCATAGAAACTGAGTTTGTATCCCTTACAAATTCAAATTAAATGGCTTGGTCCCACTGGAACCTTTAGTCCCAAATTTGAAGGAAAGTCAAGGAATATGAAATATTTTATAATGTGAAATACCTGGGGCTTGATTAGATGGCTGGATAGAAGTAGTACTATTCCTTTTGTGTGACTTGCTAGATGATTTCACTATGATTTAAGATAATGATGTGAATCTCTTTTGACTTGATTGTCTAGACTTCATTTGAATCTCTTTGATTTGACCTATTTAATAACTGAACTGCACTTTTTTATCAATAGCAGAAATATGAGAACTAAAGTCCTTATCTCACATTTTATAACATGATCTTTCATTTTGTCAGCCTTTATATTTTCTCTGCTTTCACTTCACTCTTTTAAAGTGCTTTTAAAAAAAAGTATTTTCTTTTCCATTTTTACTTGGACAATAGTACCTTCCATGAGATCTTTTTAACTGTATCCTTGTCAAAACTTGTTGCCTTTTAAAAATTATTATTTTTTTTTTAAGCCGAGTCACTTCTCTCCAAAATATTATTTTAGCCATTTAGCCTTCTAGTACTATTTTTGACATCAACATCATTTTACCTTAATCTTAGAAACTTCTATCAAACATGCTTTTCTGTGCATTCACCAAAATGAGGGAAAACAATAATTAAAATTATATAAAAAATGCACCACATGGCTCCTGTTCTAGTTTAAGTTGTTGCTGACAAAACTAATACAAAGTTTGCTGTGTGATGATTCTGTATAATACCTAACATGCTATTCTTACCTGTCAGAGAAGTATAAATCAACAATTCTGTAAGTGCTGGCAAATATATGTATTTATATTTCTCTGCACTTCTCCAAAAGACTTATTATACTTATGAAATTTATTGCCTATATGTCAGCTATGTAAATAAACTATAGATTTGGTTAAATATGTAACAGGTTCTTCAAAAATGCAAACTTATATAATGGGGATTTGACAAGCTTTTAAGTTACTTGTTCTTATGTTTCAGTGTTCTTGTAGATCTTCTTTAGCTGCTTGTCTTCATGCTGAATGCTTTCTTGTGACAAAGGTGTTTGCTAGTAATGTTACAGTGAGTCCATATTTCCCATTTTTTCCTATTTAATGTTAAAAAGGAGATAAAAAGTAATTTTCCTTCTCTAACTATTATCTCTAATACCTATATAGTCTAGATAATCTATCATAACTCCCTGTGTATCCCTTTTCTTCACTGTCATGTAGGTTGAAAGAGGAAGTATTTTAATTGTGTCCACTGAAACTCTATTTATTTTACCTTTGTGTAATGCTCATGTACTTAATGCACCATTTTAGTTTCAGACTATCCGTCTCCTCTCCATTCCCCTTTGTCATTTCTACTCAGCAGTCTGATCTATTCAACTACATTACTGCAAAATGTTTAGACTTTCATAGCTCCTGCAGCAGTGAAGGAAGCTGCTGTTTGATTTTGCAAAAGGCATGCTTTTGTCCATCATAGAGTCTGTTTCTGAGAAAACCATTTCTTATTTTTAATATTCTCAATTGGAATTTAGAGATCTGCTGTCTTTCTTGTACCAACTGTAGTGTTGGATTACAACTTCTTTTATTTTTAAAGGAGCATATTTATTTACTGTGTTTTTTGTACACCAAAACTGAGGATTGAGGTGAAAGTCTTTTCACTGAAAATTTTTGTTTTATATCTAAGATCTATGGTAGCTCTAATCATAAACAAGGTCACATCTGACTCAAACTCAGAAATAACATTCTGAATTCTTCTCACTATATCTCAACAGAAGTTTTCGAGACTAAAATCTGGCTCTATAATCAGTTTCTTCTAATCAGTCATCCTCATTCTGATCAACAGTAAGAACATGACTCTGCTTATTCCATCTTTCACATATAGTGAGGGTATATAAACCAGTTTTACAATATATCTAAAAGGAAGATGTTAGGGCTCAATCACTCCTCATGGAATTTTTACCCCAAGAACTTTGATTTCTGTTTGTTTGGTCTGAATCAAAAGCCTATTACAGACTGCATATAGTAAGGCTACAGTTGTTTGTATTATGTATATTTTTAATGCAAAGGAAAAATGCGTGGAACATGATATTCATTGAACTCCTCGTTGCCCACTGAAGAATGCCGAGAATTATTGAGAGAGGAGGATGGACGTCAGAGTTTTAACACTTCATTGAAGCAAAGAGTTGTTTATTACTCTATTCACTTCTAAATGCGAATAAATATTGCAGCAAAGACATATTTTCTTGTCTATGGAAAGAAAATAAACTTTATTCTAATAAGCAGTTGGCTAGACTACTTCCTACTTAAGGAGTAAGTAAAATAAATCTGGGGGATGAAATGTTAAGCTAGTCCAGATCTTTTGATAGACTTAAGAGGAAAGATTGACTGTTAAACCAAATATAGTCCACTAAAAGAAAGAAAATATACAGTCTGATTCCTGTATAATTTATTAAGATAGAGCAAATTTGATGGATGTCAGAAAGACAGATCTTCTGATACCACCTTATGATTACTTGAATGGATGTAAACTTATCATTCCTTCTTCTCTAAAGGTTAATCAGAGTTTTCTCTTTTGGATAATATCTTGATATTTGCATATTTACTATAAGCTAGCTTGAAGTGAGCATAATTTGCAATAAAACATTCAATCAAGGGAGCAGTGAATCTATGAACTAGAGTGCTAGTATCCCTTTGATGCCGTGAATGTCCCCACAAACAGGACTCTAAATCAAGTTAGTGTAGGATGAGATAAAAAGTAAAGGTCCTTTAATAACAGGCCAAGTGCCCACAGGAATACATGAAGACTTGCATGTGCCCAGGCTTTGATTTCCATAGCTTTTATAATATGATCCCTCCAATCATCACTTTACACATCTCTCGGTCCATCCCTGGTCCTGCCCCTGTTCCCACCCCCAGGAATTTGGGTCTGGGGGGGTCGGCGAGACCCTCTCTTCATCATTACTCCTCTTCCTCAATGTGCAGAGGGCTTTGGGATGCTCTCCAGTGTTCTGGGTCACTTTGCTCTGTTTATGTTTAATTCTGTAGGCCTTCTGATAGTCGTCAGCATTCTACCTTGAAGAGAGTCTAAACAAGATTAATTAACTAAAGGAATTTGAGCCCATTGTTCTGTGGTAGGGGTTAGGATGTATAAACAATGAACTTAAGCTTCCAGAATACTAGCACATTAAATCTACATTTGCTACAGCTACTGTGTTCCTAAAATCTACAAAATGTGAAAATCAAAAACCAAAAACCCCTTCGGCATCACCTTATTAAGTAACTCAATGCCTTAGTAGATATTCCTCTGTATTTACAAATAACAGAAATTACAGGTCAGAGGATGCAAACATGCTTGAGCCTTTTGGGATGAAAATTAAAGAATGCCCTTTTGGCACTAAAAATAGTAAGAGACAAAAAGAACAGCAGGAATTAATCCTATAAAGATATAGATAGCAAAAGGAGATTCAGGGAAAATATGGTCTGCTGGTAAAATGGGGGCTACAACTTCCCCCATGGATGGCACAGAAAAGTATAGCAATGATAATTTTATAATCAGCCTTCACATGTGAAACTTGGTTTCTGTTCTTCATGCATGCAGGTGTTGTTTCAGAAAGAGCCATCAGCAGTTAGAAAACAACAGTCTGGGGGGTGCTATAGAAATTGCAAATATTTAAATATTCAAGACCAGATGGGAACTGTCAAAGGATGATGAAAGAATTGACTGATGTGATTGCAGGGACACTGGCATGGCCATCCTCAGTAAAAAACTGTGGTATTGGTGGGAGGTCTTTGACTAGTGGAAACCTGTTACCATTATACTGTCTTTATTAAAGGCAAGAGGGGCATCTAATTCTACTCAGCTTCACTTCAGTCTCTAGAATTATAATAGAGAACTTCGCCTTCTAATTAATTTTAAAAAATGTAAAGCATACGGCAGCAAACAAGGAGTCAATGTGGGCAAATAATTCTTGATCAACATGATGGGTTTCTGTAATGAAACATAGATACGTGGGTGAGGTAAAAGCACTGCTTGCAACCTACGTTGACTTCAGGAAGGCTCTTGTGCCTATCTCCTGCAGCATTTGATTTTGAAAACTGGGAAAATATGGACTGGATGAACAGATTATTTGATGGGATAAATGTTGACTGGACAAGGAGGCTAAAAGGGTAGCTATTGTTGGCTTGATATTTGGCTGGCAGGCAATAGCAAATAAATACCCCAAGGGTCAATGCTGGACTCATATTATTCAATTCTCTTCTGGATTATGAAATGCACTGCACTTTCAGCACATTTTAAGATGGTACTAACTTATGATAAAAGATTGTTTTGCCAAATGATAGAATTCATTCCAGTGGGACCATGATAAAATTTGTGACTGGAACCAGCAGAAAATGAGAGAAGTTCAGTAATGAGAAGTTGTGCAAATGAAATGATAAAAAGATAAAAATCCCATGAATCTATACAGCCACAAACCCACTAACTGAATAACAGGCATGTTGAGAAAGAGCCAGGTTAACTACCAATGTTTTGTCCTCATGAGTAAGCCAAAATGCAGAGTGTGTTGAAAGAGGAAAAGTGTGAGGGAAGTTATGTCTTCCCACTCAGTACTGTGGAGGTGAAAAGTTTTGGCATCACAACTAGTAGTAGGACTACAAATTAATTTAATTTCTTCACTCTTCATACAGGGGAGGCTGGAATTAACTTTTATTTTTAAAGTTTTCTTTTCCTTATTTTCTCCCTTTTCCTTCATTTAATCCTTTCAAATCTTTGTGGGCTAAAGATTAACTGGTCCTGCTTGCACAGGAATAAGTACTTCTTTGGTTACATTCACCAAGTACACACAGCTGTCATATTGCATAGACTATCAGGCTACAAAACCCTCATGATATGTGAAGTTCACCCTACATCCACACTTGTTTCCAATGAACAAAGTGCAGAACACTTGATTGGTTGATTTATATCTGTCATCAGGACCCGTCAGACATATGTGGGATGGACAAAACCTGGGCTAATGATAGCATTTAAAAATGTATCTACTGCTTAGAATGTTATTCTCTTCCATGCTCTTTTTCCCCCTTAAAATATATAAATTTTAATTACTTTTATGCACTATTTTAGGGAACACATGAAAGCTTTCAACTAAGAATTGCTGTCAGGTGAACAGTAATGCTTGATGCTGCAGCCTTCTACTTACTAGCAAAACACCTGGTTCCAAAAATTCTATATAATTGATCTATCACATCATCAAAGAAAGAAAAAGTTGTGACCACCTTTTTTTCAAAACTATGTTTGGCAAGTAAGGTGAAAGCATATACTACAGAACTTGTGACGACTTAAACGATTCAATCAAAGTGTCAAGATTTGCACTTTTTCTGGAGCTCAGAACTTTGTAACATGACTTTTAAGTTAGCAAGTACTGACCAAGAGGAAACAGCTCTATTCATTATTTTCCTTGGTAGATTTTTAGCAGCAGCAAATGCTGAAATCCGTTCAAACCTCCAAAGGGCAGAAGCTCACACAGAGAAGGCAGGAAATGCAGTATTATCCAGATGCCATCCTCCCTTTTTATCAGATATTCTTTGGCTGCAGTCTTATAATGGTTTTGTAAAATGCTCTGTTGTCAGGTTGTTCATGTGCAGAAATTTATGCTTAATACAAAATTACAGTGACCACCCTGATACTGAAGACACCAGAATAGTTTCCTTCTTGGAACACAAAAGCACTGTGCCACTGCAGATGTCATGGTGTGGCAGCTACACATTAAGAGTTGTAACCACTGAGAGGAGCAACCAGTACACCAGCACTAGACCGCTTCAGATTCCTGAGTATAATGCAGTATTAAAAGTACATTTTCAAGTACTGGTTTCAGCTGACACACCTTGGCAGTAGTCTGTTTCTGTTAAAAATTTATTGCTAATAATTGCTGAACTGGAAAGGACTGATATTTTTCATGCTGCTTCTGTTTCAATGTTCCCTTGCTGTCAGCATTAGCTTTTGTGCTGTTCTAAGGCGATTCTACACTGGGGAGGCTGAGGCCAACCACACAGTGATAAGCTAAAACAGTACCACAGAGTTCTCAGGATTTGGCCTACAGAGTATAATAACTCCTGTACTTGCCTAAAATTTCACTTGGATTTTTTTACCAAACAAACCCTTTCACTTAAGTGCTCTCTAGTATTGATTGCTTTTCTGTGGTTTTGCATAAGCAGTCTGGTACAGTGTATTCACATAATGATGTGATTAAACCATATGAAGACATTTCTTTGATTCTTTTTCTTGAAGTTCCTCTTTTTTTCTAAACTTCAGATATTGACAGAGAAAAGATGTATTAAAACAAAGTCAAAGAAATTTAGATACAAGTACCTATTTTGACATTTGAGCAACCAGTTATCTGTCAGTTCCCAGCCAGAAAGGGTTTGTATTGTAAATGCAGTGTTTCTCCACACTATTTTTAAAGGCATAACCCTGAAAAGTTTCCATTATTTTTCTTGAAGATCTTCCAGAGCCTACATTCTCTTTTAAATAACAAAATAAATAAGCAGAGGTATCCCATCTTGCCCTAATCTTTCTTTATAGATATTTTTTGTCTTTTGTCTTCCTTCTCTTCTACATCAACCCTTGCAGTCTGACAAAGGCTTCTCTTCAGCAGTCTTCAGAGTGGCTAGCAGGGTTCAAATTCAGCTGTATCTTTTTGCAGCTTAGTGCCCACCTTGCATCACGGTATAAAAAAGTGACTGTTATGTCTCTGATTCAGGATGCTTTACCCTTATGTCAGTTTGTCAGTTCCATCATCAGTCCATGGCCTCTTGCAAATGTTATGGCTTCTCAAAGGCATGTCATGTTAAATGCCAGCATTTCAGATTTGCTTTTCTCACATGCATTAGCCTGACTTATCCAAGATAAATTTCCCTTCATTTTTCTCAGCTTGTGCTTTTATAATACCTTTTGAAATATTATTTATTGGGTTTTTTCCAGAAGGTGTTTGTTCTTCATTCTAACTTTATTTATGACTTTCATTAATGTGATTAGCTTTGATTGATTGACATTAAAGCTACCTGCAGAAGGAAAATTCAGAGCTCTGTCCTAGTTTAATGTATGATTGTCATGTTGATGCCCGATTTCGATATCAAAGGACACAAACCAACAAAAAGCCGGTTTATGGGTGCTTTATTACAAGGGCCCGGG
>JAOXXN010000001.1:37791394-37802198 GCA_026770055.1 Myrmophylax atrothorax | reverse complement strand
TGCTTTGTATTGCCTTGATTCATAAACACAAAAATTCTGAGACATGTCTAAGAGTTGTTCTTTTGAAAATAACTGTATGTGGCTTTACAATGCCCCATCCCTCTTTTCTTACAGTCAGTGTTCTGTGTGGACTCTGAAAGCTGACATAATAAAACTGAGATGAAAAAATATACATGGAGCTTCTGGGTTCATTAAATAACAAATGGAAAAACAGCTACAAGGTTGATATGTAAGTCAAGTCCTCTGTGTGTGCTGTGATTTGCAAGTAGAATGCTGTTAGTGTATTAGCTCCTAAGTGTTTCAGTGTCATGTATCTAAAAGCTGTAATGTAGCAGGTAGCAAAGCACATTTATAGCAAAACAATAATATCAAAAGGAAAATCAACTTAATCTTCCACTTCAACAAGCCTCATATTCATTTCCCTGGAAGTGCTGCATTAGTTGTATTAACCTGTCCCAACTGTTTGACTCTCATTTCTGGAATACCAAATTTTCACAGCTATAATGCACAAGATTTGGAGGTTGTTTTTTGGTTTTTGGGGTTTTTTTCCTTTGTTTTCATAAAATACACAGCAATCTCAGTTTACCATTGTTAAACAGGACCTTATTTGATGTTAGTAAATGAAAAGGAATTGTTGTACTCTGCATGTTGTGTTTCCAAGATTATTTTGAGCCTACTGAGTACATCAGTACTGTAACTTTTGGTTTTCCTCAGTTATCTTTCCTAAGACCTCAGGGAGGGAATATGAAACTTCTGGAGCATGCAGAACCCCCAAGCCTACCCAGAGGCATAGTATGCCATTAGTACAGCACCACAAGGTTTGGATACTTTCAGGTAGGTATAAAAAAACTGAGTTCCCTGAAGGTCCTGCTTTGATGGCATGAAGGCAAAGCTGGGAGGTCACAATATCATCCTTAAACAGAAATTAAGCCCAGCTGCCCTTATTCTTGACACTTAATTTACTGGATGCATCATACAATGCTGATTTAATTCTCATCAGATGAAGCTGCATCTATTAAACAGAAACTGTGACATTTTCTCTATGAATATGATAGGAAAACATGCTGAGGATTAATGAAAAGGAAATGTGGTTCTTTTGTTTATTTGTAGGTATTTTTAATTGAAAAAAACCAAACTAGCACTGAATATATGATGATCATATGCATGGCTGACCAGCATGTTTTCTTGCATGACTGATGCAGTGGTCTTGGGGATAAAAGCACAGAGCCAGCCATTCATACAGCTCCAGGGAATAGTGGGTGATAAGTACTGAATGATTAGTTTTAATCTAGTTTTGGTTCTAGTCCAGCAGCCTTTAGAAGAAAATCACACAAAATATATTGGGTTTAGAACAAAATTTTGTCATTTCTACCTTCTTTCTCAACATTATAAATGAAGTATTTTAGTCTTTTAGAAATATATATATATACATTTCAACAGGTAGGAAACCCACACTTGGATCTCTGTCTAAAGGCTGAAAGCCTGCAATTTTGTGGATGGTGGGTGTCATCTGAAATAAGAAGGGCAGAAACGCAAAGATTTCTTGTCCCACTTGTATTCATATAAAGTTATCAGCTATGTGTCCCCAGAACATCAGAGCTTTTTAAAGCCCAAATCAGTCTGTCTGTGTCTCACTTAAAGAAACCCTTCGCTAGGCAGATTCACTGTCTGGAAGGACTTTTGATATTCTGATATGAGACTACACTTAATAGCAAGAGAGAACGCTCATTGATTCCCACCATGGGCAAAACAGACTTGACTTTTGGAAATTAATTGAATTTCTCACCAATCAAAATCAGAACAAGATAATGAGAAATAAACCAAATCTTAAAAACACACAGGTTGTTGCTGCGACTGTCCTCTCCCTGCTCTCATGTGAAGTGCTTCTCGCAGGAGACACTTCTGTATGAACTTCTTCAGCATGAGTCCTTCCCATGGGCTACAGTTCATTAACTGCTCCAATGTGGGTTCCTTTCCATGGGCTACAGTCCTTCAAGATCAGCCTGCTTTATTGTGGATTTCTCACACGATCACCAGTCCTACCAGAAAACCTTCTCCAGCATGGGCTCCTCTTTCCACAGATCTCGGATCCCTGCCAGAACCCTGCTCCGATGCAGACTTCCCATGGTGTCATGCCTTCTTTTGGGCATCCATCTGCTCAGACATGGGTCTCCTCCATGGGTTACAGATGGATCTCTGCACCCTCATTGACCTTCATAGGCTGCAGCTGATCAACCTGCCTCACTAGGGTCTTCACCATTGTCTTCACCACAGCCTGCAGGGGAACCTCACCTCTGGCGCCTGGAGCACTTCCTCCCCCTCCTTCTTCGCCAGCCTTGGTGTGTGCATAGTTGTTCCTCTCACATATTCTCAATCCTATCTTTTCTGTGTGCAATTACATCTGCATGATAATTTTATTTCCTTCTTAAACATATTATCCCAGAGGTGTTACTACCTTTTCTGATGGGCTTGGCCTTGGCCAGTGACAAGTCTGTCCTGGAGCTGGCTGGCTTTGGCTCTGTCAGACATGGGGAAAGTTTCTGGCAGCTTCTACAGAAGCCATCCGTGTAGTACCCCCCAACTCCCAAAACCTGGCCACACAAATCCAATTCACACAGATACTTATGCTGAGAATGTCTTCAAAGCTTTTGCTGTTTTAGCTAAATAAGCTGAGACTTCTATATTTTTGGTGCTTTGGAAAGGACAAGAGATGCATGAACCCAATGCAAAAGACCCATTTCAAAATAGAAAGTAATACTGATTTTATCTGGCTGCTTTTCTGTCTATTGTTAATATAAATGAACTCAAAGACCTAGTGTTATGGTGAAAAAGCATTTAGATATCCTAGCTCTGATCTTCAAGACTATTTGGATTCTAGTTTACTAAGACACCTCAGGCTTCAAAGTATAAATGATTCTATAAAAGACTGTCCGTAAGTGAACCTTTTAAAACACAATTTTTTCTCCTTACTGCCTATGTTTTTTTAGTTCAAATTCAATAGAGCATCTTTACAAAAAAAATGTGGCATCATTCTGCAGCATGTCACAAAAGAACAGGACATTTTCTGACTTGTTAAATTGTCAGTCTAGGAGCTCAAATCCTGGTAGCTTTAAACAATTTTAATAAGATAAATTTTCTTTAAAATGACTCTTAGATTGAAGATGAATTTGTTAGGTCATACTGTTATCTGAAGTAAGTGCAGAAGTAGTTGAATTGAATCCAACAGAAAAAAACCAACACCCAACCTTTTTCATTTTAACTGCAATGTCATTATGGATTGTGAGAGTCTGAGGTCATATAAACCAGCAGACCCAGAGAAAGAACCAAGGAAACAAAAATGCATTTGGTTCTTTTAAATGATAGGAAAATTTGTGACTTTGAGTAAAGCTTCATAACAGCTATACTTCAGTCAAAGTTCAGCCTAAAGGTAATGGAGTATAAAATAATCTCCCATTGAGGACTGACCATGTGAAATGGCAACAGACAAAAGTAACAGCTTTTAAAACCACTGAAGCACAACCACCAGTGCAATCTGAGGACTGGCGTCTGCAAATAGCCTGGGGGAAAGAGAGAACAAAGTTTAGATTATTCCATAATGTAAATTGAGAAGAAAGAAGTGTGAACATCACCTTTCAATAATAAAAATGGGACTAATTTAAAATTCATTTTTCCCCTACTCTGATATCTGCTAACATGCTTGAGCCATGGAGTAAACATGGAAGTCAAGAGAAGTCAAGTGGCGGTTGATAGTGTGCACTTCTGGAAATGGAGTCTGATAGACTTTCTTCTCCATATGTTGTGGAATCACCAAGCTAAGATTCCTATTGGCAGGTTGTTCTCACTTCAGCTATATTTGATTTGCATTTTTGGCATCTTGTAGCAAAATTACCAGTCCCTTTAAGTATATCTTCCATCAAGAGGTCTCAAGACTGATATAAAATTTATTTTAAAGTAATTTATTTCAGGTAAGGTAAATAAATCCTCAAATCTCCAAAACCTTATTCCTTAGTCTAGATTAAGCCAAACTCCTTTCTCCCATTCAGTTACATTTTAAGCTACTATATCATTATAAATAAACATTGTAAATCATATTCTTTACTGAGCTTCTTTTCCACCTGAAATCAAACCAACGAATTACTTATAAGAGTATAACTCTATATTAGGACTATTTGTTGGGTAGTTTCTAAGCTTCCAAAGTCTGTGATACAGAATTCCTGACTAGAAATTGTCCTTTGTGTTTAATAGCTTTTGATACAATTTTTGCTCATGAATTCATCTCATTGCTTTTTAACCCATCTCAACTGTTAACATGCAAAACGTTCTGAATAGTAAGTGCTACAATTTAATTCCATGTTATATGGAAATATTTTATTTTTATTCTTTTTTTTTTTTTTTACTTTAAACTAGCACCTGACTATTTATTTTGATGACTCTTAATTCATACATTGTGGAAAGCAACAAATTCTCTAAAAGAGTAAGTTTTTCTATTTTTTCCCTCCATCTCATTAATTATGAAATAAAACTGTTTTATTATCTACCAGATTTTCACATTTTGAAGCTTATAGTTGATTGATTTTTTTTTCCAATCAATTTGACCTGTACAGAAGTTTAAAACCTTGGCTTACCTTTTGAATTTTACTATATATTTTTCACAATTTTATCCTGCCAAGTATTACCATCAGAAAATAAAATGCTTAAGTTCAAAATATCTACCCAGTAGCCAAATGTTTTCTGCTGCTTCTTCTTCTTCTTCTTCTTCCATCTCCTCTTTTAATGATTCTGAATATTTTTTCTATCAGTGATGCACACTGAAATTTTGAAGGACTTATTCACCATAACTGCATTGAGTTGTATTTACTTCAGACTTTTTGTGTGGATACAATTATGTTTGTTTTACTCTGTGCATTATTTAATATAGAATTTCATAGAATCATAGAGTATTAAAAGTTGGAAGTGACCTTAAAGATCACCCAGCTCCAAACCCTTGCCCTGGGAGCGGACACCTTCCACTAGACCAGCTTGCTCAAAGCCCCATCCAGGCTTTGAACACTTCCAGGGATGGGGCATCCATATCTTCTTCGGGCAACCTGTTGCAGTGCCTCACTGGATTCATTTCATCAGATAGTCTTTGAGTTTTGTGAAATTCTCATGCATCTCTCTTCAATAAGATTTAATTTTTCTGTATCTATAATATCCACAAACCTTGCTGTTTTACTGCTCTGTTCACTTATCAGATGGAAATGCAATGAGAAGTAAAAGTCCCCACACAAACCTCTGAAGAGTATTTTCTTCCTCTGACTATGAAATGAATTTTAGTAACACTTAAGTAGTCAATTACATAGAACTTAAGTAGTAAATTACACACATAATTGAAATGTCCATGGTTTAATGAAGCTCATTTAAAAATTTTGACTAGCCATAATATTGCTGATTTATTGATACTTATTCTTTCAATTTGTTTTAAATCCTCTTCTATGCTTGGAAATATTTTCTCATACTCATTTCTTTACAAAGAACTTTCCTACATGTCTCTATATAACAAACACAAAGGTTTATAAAACCTTCCTACATGTCTCTATATAATAAACACAAGAATTTTCATCATGGTAAACTGACGTGTTGTGTGATGGTGTAGTATTTAAAATTTATTTTCTCCTGACATATAATAATACATTTCTCATTGTCTATTTGTTTTTTAACCTCCAGGACTCTGTGCTAACTTTATCTAGAAGGTTCTAATGCAAAACTTAATTTATGTTGTTTTGGAACAGTAATGCTTTGAGCTAAAAATCAGTCTTGAGCCGTTTCCAAAAGGTAAGTACTACATAATATGTTGACAATGTTAAATATACAGATTTCTTTTCTCTATGACCTCAGAACACTAACATTTTTTCATATGAGAAACTAAATAACTTTCAGCTGGTAATGATTTTTGGCCATTAGTGACCTGGACTGAATCTGAACTTGTGACCTATATGGGTACTCTGGGTTCTCAATCATAACTGTAAAGCCCCTCAGGCCAAATCCTTCTCCCTTTCATTTTGCCACTTTTTTTACAAAGAGGAGTTTAGTCTGATATTCTGCTTCGCGCTACTATACTTACAATTAAATACCTAAGTCACTATATTATATGAGATATAATTTTGAAATTATTTTTTTATCTTCTCTGAGAACAGGCTGCATCAGGACTCAAATAATAATAATAGAGGCTATGACTGATTGATCTGAATAATACCAAGCACTTACATAGCACTTTGCATGCTCAAAACACTGCAAAAACATTATCTAAATAAAATAATTGTCTCATTAAGGAATCTATTTAAGTGTATTCTGATGAGAAAAAGAAAAAAAGCATGCAAAAATTCATGACAAATTACTTAAATATTTCTTCTTTGTAGAGGGAATTGTGCCTGAAATGTGGTTCATTTTTTCCCAATAGAATATTTGTTTCTTTTTCAGTAGTAGGGTGAATAGACATCATTTAAAGTGTCTCTTCAGGGTGGGTGAATACGTTTTGTAAAAAAATATCTTGGATTTTAGGACATATATTCTACATGTCATTATTATTATGTGAATTTGCAAAGGAAACTTCAGCTTTAGCAGTTAGAAGTGTGGTGTAAAGTATTTTAATTTCCTTATTTTAAAGGTTAAGTGTCCCTTCAAGCCTACTTGTTACCATTCCCAAACAGAATAAATAGGGAACTTCCTTTAAGAAAGCTACTAGTTTATTCTATAAATATTTCAGTAGAAAATCTGTTGCTTTCATAATCTGATCCCTAAGTGAACAGTCAAGAATGAATTTAAGCAACTTATTTTTATATAACTTGGAGATTTTTCAATTCTAAGCATTTTATTTTTTTTTCATTTTTCGATGAATGAAGTGTTGGAATAAACCTTGGGAAATTTATATAAATCATTGGTCAAGGTGTGCATCAGGAGTGCTGAGGGATTTTGTACACCTGAACTTTCTATGAAAGCTCCACACTCTCCAGGTCACTGAGATTGACATAATGGTCCTATTCATATGCAATTTAAAGCAAGGACTATATTTATATTCATAAGACATTTAAATAATCAGAAATCAATGCTCTTATTCTTTATATGTGACAGTCCCTTCCTTGTGGGTAGGGCCGCTCAGACTGTTGAGAAGTCAAGTTTAATTATGCTAGATACAATAATGTTGAGGCACACACTGCAATTCAAAAATCATGATAGCGATATCAAGAGGACTTTTTCTGCTAGTCTGTTTCTCTGGATAATCTTAGGCTCTCAATAAAAGACAATGACTTGGGCAGAAGGACCATTGGAGCTCTTTTACTGACAGGTGTCATTATTCTTGCTGAGCTTCCAAGCCTTTCTGGCCATTCAGTCCTTATACTTAGAAATCCCTTTGTGTGCAATTGATCCCTGGCTTTCTGATCCAGGTCCTGTAACTTCCTTGCTGGGAAGATTCTGTCAGATAAGACATCTCCCTTCCTTCCTACTTTTATAATTCTTCTTCCTAGGAGGTAAGAGCTGTCTGCATAAACGGCATAAGAAAACAGCCTTTGTGTGCAACTGGAACTAACGGGAAAGGAAAATACTACTTAGCTCCTGAACGTTTCGGATCACATCCACACAGCTTGGTATTGAATGTCACCCCTCATTCCACCCATTCTACTGCACAGTACGTTACAAAACATTTCAGGTATTGCTGCATGGAAGTCAGGCAAGTGTCTGCACAGCAGCATTGGCCCAGAATGCAGAAGGAAACCCAGAGCACTGTCTTCACTTGATCATACACGTGAATGTCTCTTAGGGCTTTGCTAAACACTGAGGATGATAAAATACTCTGCAATGGCTGCCCTTATTTTCCTTATTAAAAGCAAGCAAGTAAGTATACAAACACAGCATAGCCAAAAAGGGTTATTAAATAGAAATGCTAAGTCCAGCAAATTACTTATTTTGGTGAGCAATTCTTACTCTTTACCAGCTTGGAAATATCTTTGAGAAATATTTAACTATTTAAAAATGGAATTGACCCCACAAACAGAATGTGGAGTACAGGTTCTATAGATTTAAGGTTTGTATTTTCTTTACACATAAAATGTGTAAATTTGTGCAAAAGTTAGAGAAGAGGGCATAGGAAAAAATCCTTTTTTTTTTTTTTTTGTTTCTACTTTTAATAAATTCTTATTTAGTGGCTTTTTCTATAATAATAGTTACTGAATTTTTGGGTTAAATTGTTTTATTTTCATTATGATTCTTGTATATGAGCACATCTTTTGCAGCGGCTATGCGTGTGACAACCCAGAACTTTCATTTTCTGTTAGAAATATACTCTGACTCATCTTTTCAGCTCTTAATACAATGCAGCCCCTGGAAACAAGCATGAGATCTCAAATAACAGCTGAAGGGAAAACTTGTGGGTATGATTGCACATAAAGATTCAGTCCTCTTTTTGAATACAAGCGTTATACTTTGCAAGTAGCAGATGCTTTATAAATATTCACTTTTATTTTGAGGTTCTAAACTATAACCTATGAACTGAAGGACAATTCATTCTAGGGGAAGTTAAAAATTCACTTATACCTGTCACAACACCACTGGAATAAAACAAATATTAACAGACAAGAAATCAAACAACTCAGTATGAAGTAACAAATCTAAATCAGGAGGTGACACTGAGGAGATCAAGAAAAATATACAAATAAAGCATTTAAGAAGCTAAACAGGTAACAGGTGTACAAATATAGTCACGGGAAAGCTGCCAAACATTGAGAAGTGCAATAAAATTGGACTCAATTTGAAGTAATTACAAAATTCAGATTTTTTTCAATTAAAATTAATGGGAAACTGCCAGAGACAGTCTGAATAAGAGGAGTAGGACTGCAAGACAAAGTTTGTAGAGGACTTTATCCAGCAGTGCAATCCATAATTTACATTCAGAAAATTCACATCAAACATAACTTCCATTACAATTGTCTTGTTAAGAAGTTGACTGTTTGAAAATAAATGCAAATTTTATTCCTACACACCTTTTTTTTCCTCTAAATTTCAATTTCACAAGCCCCTTATTTTATCTGCCCTCACTGATTTTTTTAGTTCTCAGTAATTTTTCTAAGGCTGTGTTTATTTATCTGGTACTTGTTCTCTTGCAGGCATGTTTTTTTGCATTCTTAATCTTTTTCTTGTTTTCTCTTAATTTATTATTTCATAGTCATTTGTCTGATTAGCTATAGAATATAGAACCATAGACTATTTCAGATTGGAAGAGACCCTAAAGATCATCCAGTTGTAACTTCCATTAGAGGGCTGCTCAAAGCCCCGTCCAACCTGGCCTTGAACACTTGCAGGGATGGGGCATCTACAACTTCTCTGGGCAATCAGTTCTGGTGCCTTATAGCAAAAAATTTCTTCTTAATATCTAATGCAAACCTACTCTCCTTAGCTTAAGGCCATTCCCCTTTGTCCTAGCAGTGGAGGCCCTTGCGAAAAGTCTCCAACCTTCTTGTAGGCCCCCTTTAGGTACTGGAAGGTTGCTGTAAGGTGTCCCCAGAGCCTTCTCTTCTCCAGGATGAACAGACCCAGCTCTCTCAGCCTGTCTTCATAGGAGAGGTGCTCCAGTGCTCTGATCATCTCTGTAGACTCCTCTGGACTTGCTACAACAGGTCCATGTCTTTTTATGTTGGGGTCACGGAGCTGGATGCAGCATACCAGGTGGGGTCTCACAAAAGCAAAGTAAAGAGGCAGAATCACATCTCTTGACCTTGTGGCCACCCTTCTTTTGATGCAGTCAAGGTTATATTTGGCTTTCTGGAGTGCAAGCTTACATTTCTAGGCCATGGATATCTCATCAGGCAACACCTCCAAGTCCTTCTCATCAGGGCTTTCTTCAATCCATTCTCTGTCCAGAGTATAATCTGTATTTGGGATTGCACAGACTCATGTGCAGGACCTTGAAGTTGGCCTTATTGAGCTTCATGAGCTTCAAATGGACCTGCCTGAAAATGTCCCTCTGAATGGCATCTCTTCCCTCCAGTGTGCCTGTTGCACCACACAGCTTGGTGTCGAGCAAACTTGCTCAGGGTGCATGAATCCTACTGTCGATGTCACTGACAAAGATGTTTAACAAGATCACTTGTCTGGGAAGATAATGTAACACATTCTGTTCTTTCTGGGCTAGATGTTCACCATTTTGTCCTTCATTTTAGTAGAGAGAGAATTGTACTGCTAAAAATCTTGTCACCATGAAGTTGAAGGACCATGCTTTTCAGATCAATCACTCATTAAAGCATTTCATCTATTTCTGTTAGATTTTTGTTGGCACATAGAAGACATACAGTAGTTTCTGCAAGAATCATTATGCTTACATGCATCACATGAGGTTTAGTGAATTACTCTGTGGAGGACTTGTTCAAGAACCTGGGACCATGTGTTCAATAAATAGAGTGTAAAAAATAAATAAATAGTTTGTAAATGTGCTTTCAGAATCTCCTGTCTAATAGCAATATACCAAAAAAGAATGATGAAAAATGTTGTTTAAAAGTATTCTTTTGTATTTTAATAACTTGTCACCATTTCAAACAGTAATGTAACCAGCAGTGTCTTCATAAACATATCCAACTTTGCATTTGTGTTCTGAGAAGAAATAGAGAAAATTTTTAAATTGTAGGTTAACTTATATCTGATGCAATTTGTTTTCTCACTGAATACATTTTGTGGCAAGGAATTTCATAGAATCATAGTGTTACAATATACTTGAGAATGAAGCTGTAAAAGTAGTTATGCTAAAGTCTGAACTGTTCTACCAGGCCTGAGGTTT
>JAOXXN010000001.1:37763723-37788087 GCA_026770055.1 Myrmophylax atrothorax | reverse complement strand
CCTAGAGCCCTTGAGAGCTCACGGGCAGCCAAGAACCCCTGACGCTGGTCTGGTCCTCTCCCAGAAGATCAAGACTGCGTCAAGTACCTAGCATGGTTAGGTCATCATATGAACCTGAGGCTTTCAACACTAAATGAGCCTTGTTTACCATAGTATCAGAGAAATGACAGGATTTGTGGCTATAATGAAAGACTGTAACTTGATACTGAAATGCCTGAAGTCCACATAATTTTGACTGAAGTACTGAAGTATTTATTAATTTCGGAGTTGGTTTGGTTATTGTTTTATTTTTGTGTGCTAGTTATTTTTAATTTAGATCTATTAGTTAAAGCAAGGCTCAGGACTGAGATTTTGTGTTTTCCAGCTCACTCTCTTTCAGTTTAAATACCTCCCAGCCCAACATACAACAGTAGCATAATAACAGCAAGCTTTAAAAGGAGCTCTGTTTTGGCTATTTCAAAATTGCTGTTACAGCAAGGAGAGAGCTAGCTCTGTCCTTGCAGACCTTTTAAATCCACAGCTCGCATAGTATTACTTTCATTACCAGAGCTTGCTTCCTTTATGTTGGATGAAAAGAGATATACATTCAACACCGTGGAAATTATTCATAAATGGCATTTGTTCAATGACAAAATTTTTGAAATGCAACACAATATTTTTTTATCTTTTAATTATGCTCCTACCTAAAGTACTTTCTGTATCTTTATTGACTGCTAATTCAAGCAGATTCCATTTGACATTCATCTAACTAGAACTTGCACTTAAAATTATGCCTTCTATAAACATGTCATGAAATCACCATTTGAGCCTTAAAGGTATCACTCTGGGACGCAGACTATTAGGTTTGCACAATCCTAGTGGCTTTTTCTAGTATGACTACCGATCTCAATGAAAATATCAGCTTGCAGAATAGACTCAAGGAGTGACCTGAGGATATGGTTCAATGAAAGAACAAGTCAAGAGAGCACCTTTTATTTGAATGCTTTGAACAATTCTTCTGCAGTGAAGCATAACACCTAAAGCTGTCTTGTCTCACTTTCCTAATTAGTGGTATAGAGTGTAGAATCTGTATGATATCCTGCTATTCTTGTGTCATGAGCACAGTGTGCTATCACGGTTCCAATAACATGAACTGACAAATCCTCCCTTTTCTAGAGGCAGGTCTAGAAACCAGAAAATTTTGGGGGGCTACAGATTAAATTCTGAAAGAAAATTCAAGATACAATGCTTTATGTATTTTTATATTTACAACTCATAAACGTCTCATATGGTGTTATATAACTGTTACTAACTGATTTCTATGCAAAATGACAATATTAAAAATTCAGGTATTTCTGTGACATAAAAGGAAAGTGATATAAATTTTAAACATAGAAGGAATATTTAATATTTTTTCATTGTATCAATGTCAGAAGATTGATACAGCTTTGTCTCCTGGCTCAGCCACTTTACGAGATTTAGATTTAATTCAGGATATGAAAAGTATGTAAAACAAACATTTTGTATTTTTATATAGTAATCAAAATATTCTACCCTTCAGACATACTTTTTTCCAAAGGGTTGGAATGTAAATTACTTCACTTTACAGTACAGAAAAATTGCAGAGGAGCATTGACAGAATTAATTGTTTTTATTCTGCTAACTCTAAGCATGGTATAATAATCACATCTTTAAAAATGCAAAATAAAACATTGATTACTGACTCACATCATCAAAATATAGATAAAAAAGATGCCATTTCTGAAACTGATATCATACCTCTGGATTTCTCTCCCCCTATGGAAATCAATCAACATAATTTAGGACTTGTGCATCACAAAAATTGATGGAACTGATCATTACAATCCAAAAAGTTGGACAAGTTTTTAAACTAACTATTAATACCTTCCTCTCTAATCAGGAATTTAATATGCAGCAGTTTTGTATCACCATATTAATTTCATGCATATAAATCAAGATGCAAGAAGTATAAATACAAGCAAGACATGGCTAAAGTAGACTCTATGTAAAGTATTTGATACCAAAAGAGAATACACCAAAACTTAGTTTAGCATATGCAGGCAAAAGGTTTGGTCTCTGATCCTGGCCTAGTGGAATCCTTTGTTTACGTGAACATCACTAAACATCATTGACATTTACAGAGATCTAGCCAGACACAAGTTAGCATGTAGGTAGGAAAAGTATGTAAATGAATTTAATGGAAGTTAAGTATTTCCATTTAAAATATGTCTTTTTTCATACTAATTGCTGAATTTGGCAATTCTGTCACCTGTGCAAAATAGAACCTGTAATACAGAAACAGCTTTTAGTTATGTGAGTTCTGGTAAGTGAATCTATCTGACTATAAGAGCCATGTGAACATTGTGGAGGGAAACTGCCCACTAGATTGAAGAAATCTATGCAATTGTTTAAAGAAATTTTATTTGCCCAAGTGGCTGATGTTGACTGTGTATCTATTTTTGTTTAATAGATATGACAATTCAGAAACAAGATCTGTGTCTTCTCCAGGTTCCATAAGGTTACCTTGAAAGTCTCTTTGCTCACATTAAATGATTTTAAAAATGCCTGTCTAGTCTAGAGTTTTAACAATGTCTTAGTGAATATGATTGCTCATTTGTGAATACAGATCTTCCTTTTAATGGCAATAATGCTGATTATTTCTAATGATTAATATATTAAAATGAGGTAAAATTTTTTCAATAAAGCTGCTTAAAAGGGCTTGTGTCTTTGTTTCTGCGAATAATGATTCCTTTAAGGGCATTTCTTGCTCATTATGCATTTGTTTCAAGTGCAGATTAGGAGACTCTTTTACCCCCAAGTCGTTGCCCAAGGCTTAAACATACATTATCACAGAAGAAAAATCCAGGAATTTCTAGAGAATGTCCATTATTTTCAACCTTTGTCCAGAAGAGAAAAAAGGGAGACTTAGAAACAAGAAGCAAACAGAAATGTCATCTAAATACCACACTCACTTTTGATTCTCCTACCTCTTTTTTGTAACAGTTAGTTGGCAAATACTATTGAAAGAGGGAATCTTAGGGGGAGTAAAAGTGTCAGAAACTCCTAGGCATGTACAGAGTGAGAAGAAAACAAAGTTGATGAGGAATTTGTTTAATGTTAGTAAGGGAAGTCTGGAAAATTGTCTTCATTGTCTATGACCACACTGTTACAAACCTGTGAGTATCCTAATGCCTTATGCCAAATAATGTTTTTATTTAATTCAGAATACATGTAAAGCTCAGTGTGATAAGGCAGAGGAGAATGTCATTGCCTCTTAAGTCATTGAAGATTACAGAAAATACTGAATTTGTGGAATGTTTGCTAAGAAAACAAGTTGCATGAACATAGAAGAAATTTCAGTTTTCAAGATAATGTCTGGAAATTTAATGTATTTGTTTGTTTGCTATTTGTAGCAGATACTCGGAACTTTGTTTCTACTTTTGGATTCTTAAGATCATCCTTTCTATGACTGTGAAGTCCTGAGACTGTTACTGTGATGTGCACAAAAAGTAAAATATCTGCATTTAATTTATGACTGTGGGCAATAATATATGTTCTGCTCCTCAGCAATATCTTCATTAGGAGGAACAGCATTATTTCTATCCATCTTGTAGGGAATTTAACTTTGCAGAATAGAATATCAAAGTGAGGTTATTATGCAGGTTGGGATTAAAATGCTCCTTTTATTCTACTATTTCCCAGAGTTCATTCAAGAAAAATAGAAAGAATGGGAATGAAGGAACATCAATAAAGGGATAAGAATATAATTGAAGAACTGCGTAATTGAACTTACCTGAACTTAGAGGACCTGTGAGGAGAAATTTATTGCAATGCAACATATAAGTAACATGGGGGTTTTTTGTCTTCAGTCTTCCTGAATTATTTGTATACAGAAAGCAGCTTACTCTAGGATGTATTAGAGAAATTTATAAAGCAAACTAAAGGGGACAGAGCTGAGGGGAAGCAAAGAAATTACAAGGTCATGGAAGATTTACCCAGCTGGTATGAGATCAATATAATTTTTGTAACTCATTATCCTGAGCCCAAAAGATGGTATAAAAATCAACAATATATTGAAGTAACTACACCTTCCACAGCAAGATTTATGAGGTAAAGGAGAAACACAAGAAGCTAGCTCCTATATTGCAAAAGATATCAAATCTTCATTAATGTTGTGAAAACAACATAATTTATATTTATTTTCAAGGAGTTATAAAAATCCAATAAACACATAAAACAAACAATATATGTTTTGTTTAACATCATGCACAGCATATAATTTTTAAGTGATATGTGTGTGTGTGTGTGCCCCCCCCCCCCCGATATAATTAATGCAGCCTGGTTTAGGTACTATGATAGCACACCATTTAAAATTTACTTCCTTTGTTCTGCATTTGTAGCTGAACTGTTGTCTTTGATTTCAAAACCAGCTGCATTCACAAGATGTGTTCTTGCAATGTGTGCGAAAACTGAACCACTACTCGAGAAAATAATGATGGGGTGACAAGAGACAGAAAACAGAAGCATAAAGAATATAGGCCACATGCAACAGGGATATATTTATACATAAGACTGTGATAAAGAGTGGATTTAGGTTTATTAGAATAAAACAATCAGGAATGTCACAAGAAAGTAATTATGGAAAAAACTAGTTGGTGTATTTTGCAAAAGGATTATCAGCATCTTTGCATTTGAAGATCCATGCTTTACATATATACATAGATTGGTTGTCCCTTTCCATGTACCTCCTGAATTTACCTAAAATTATTTTCTTATATGAAACAATATTCCTGTGTTATTCTTGAAGAAACAATTCTGGAGTAAGACCAGAACATGAGCCAAAGACTTTCCATGCTTCCCTCAGTCATGGTAAAAGTATCTCCACTCATCTTGACATTCAGTGAATAGAAAGGAGAGCAGAACAGAAGTGGTGAAACAGAACATTATATGAATTGCCAGACCTATGGTTTATGATCAAGAGGGGAAGCCATTTTATATGATCAAGAAGATCCCAACTGTCCTGTATAAAATTCTTTTTTTTACCAAGAGGAAGCTATGAACTCAAGAACTATTTGTTTTTCTCAGTTGTTATAATATACTATCCTGAGCCTCTAAAATACTGATAACTGCAGTAAACCCTTATAAGATAACTGATGCTGTAGGAGACCCCAAAACCAGACTCCGAGCCAAGTTAGTGTGGGATAAGATAAAAAAGTAGATTCTTTAATGTCTAGGATTAGGGCTTTTAGGAATGCATGATGACATCTCCCTTGAACACTGATTTCCATGGTTTTTATAATATTGCCCACCCAATCCCCAGTTCACATATCTCTCGGTCCAGCCCCATCCTGCCCTTGGTCTCACCCTTGTTCTACCCCCTCAGGATTTGAGTCTGGGGTCATGAGACCCTCTCATTTTTGTCTTCCTCAGCACACATAGGGCTCTTGGAGGTTTTCCAGTGTTCTTAGACCCAAGGTTATTGGCTTATGTTTATGTCTTGTTCTGCAGGCCTTTCTGATATTCTTCAGCTTTCTACCTTGAAAAGAGGTCTAAACTCTAAAAGAATTTGAACTATTGATATGTGGTTGGGGGTTAGGATACATAAACAATGAACCTAAGCTGCCAGAAATATTAACATGCTACATTTGCTTTTTTAATACAGTTACAAGTACTTCTAAAATCTATAAAAATTAAAAAATCAAAAACACCTGAGGCATCATAACTTCTGAAGATATTTTCTCCTTTTCTGTAGACAATACCTATATGTGTTATCTAGAGGAAAAGCAAAAGTATTTTAGTGACATCACAAACGAAAGATATCTGCATATCTCTCTGTGTGGCCTTCATTTTATTTGAACTCTATGCATTCAGTGACTGGTTAAGGCTTTATGATTACATGTATAGATCCCCAAAGAAATTGTTGTTGACTTTCAGTCTTAGAGATTTTACTAATTCATCTTGTTGATTTATCTTACTGAAGAGGCATTTTCTGTTGCATAATTTTGACCTCATTTGACTCAAAATGAGTTTTTCAAGTGCGTACAAAAAATCCCCAGTGGATCTTTATCAAATGTACAGCATAATTCTTCAAATTTGGAAGATTTCAAGGGGACAGTGCCAAAACCCATATACTGAGAATTCTATATTAGAAAAGTCACATTTAAACAAATTGGGAGCAACAGTTCAAGGTCAAGCAATTAGGTATATTTTTTCCCTATTATATTTGTGAGACTTGGTAGTACTGATGCTTAAAATCTATATTATTTAAGATTTTAGTATAGCTTATGTATCGTTCGTACTTTTAATTTGCTAAGTACCTTTTCACAAGATTTCTGAAAATGCTGTTTAACATTCCTTATCAAGAATTTCAACAGACAAAAGACTTTAACAAGGTGAAAAGCTACTTATCTATAGAAATGTACAAAGAAAGAAACATAACAGAGTCACCCCACTCGATATAAGTAGGGAAAGATACCCAGAGGCCTTGCAGCCTTTCCAAGGAGGACAGAGATGACAAGGAAGACAAAGATGAAGATGAAAGGGTGGTCACTTTTGGACCACTGGCTCAAATTCAGGGAGACATGTCAGGGGTGGTGCAAAGGCGGTACTGTGGGAGGAATTGTTTGTGAAGTGAGTGTAACAGATTATATAATGTCTAGATATTATAGTATAAAAACTGTAGAACCTCTGTAACTCAGAGGCATACTTTGGAAACTATTCCTACACTAGCAGCATGCTGTAAATGAGTGCTTTTCGCTTTCTAATACTCAAAAGAGTTTTAGAGACTTATTTTCTGTTTCTTTAGGCATCAATACTTGGGAAGTGGTTAGAGTTACCATCCTCAGAAGTGTTCAAAAACCAACTGGACATGGCACTTTGTATTTAGTGGGAATGGTGGTATTAAGTCACATGTCGGGCTTGAAGATCTTGGAGGTTCTTTTCCAACTTTAATGATTCTACCATTCTATGAAATTACTAGTTGGTTCACTGATTAACACAATGGCCTTTTCTAGCTGTTTATTTTATGGGTATATTTGAGCACTGCATAACCAACAAAAAGACAGCTCAGGATTTTGACATGTGACAGAGCAGGGTTACATCTAAAAACATGATTTTATCAACAGTGGACATTTTGGCATGATTGTTACTTTTAAATCTAGAATTCAGTTTTTTTAGACTTTTGACTGCAACTCCCTGACGTGATTTCATACCTTCTGAAAAGTAACAAAAATGACAAAAATTCTCAGATTTGTGTAGGGTGAAAACTGTGACATAACTTTGTGAGTTGTGATGCACCATAGGTAGAAACGTTAGGGAAAGAAAGGGAGAAAACATTTGTTACACAGTGGCATTCTCAAACACTAAATTAGCAATGTATGCTCATGATTCTACCCTGTCCTTTTTTCCCTTGGATGTTACTTCTGTCTCACAGCAAACTGAAACCAGCTTGTATTTTGACCCAAGGTAATTTGCATGTAAAACTCTTGGCTGAGGGTCAGAAAAGAAGTACACAATTTTCCTAACCTTTACATCCAAATGTCTTCAGAAAGAGCAAAGGGATTAGTAGACCAAAGCCTTTTTGCTCAGTCATAGTTTACTTGTTGTTGAAGTAGTAAGTAGAGGTCAACACAAAAGAAGCCACTCTGCAAAGACGTGTGTGGAGACATCTGAATATTGTTTAGCTGTTAAAATGACAAGCCCCATGTAATCCCTATTTCTTTGTGGAAAGATATGTGTAACACCCCAGCCTTGGAGCTTCAAGCTCAGCCCAGAGTTTTACTTTTGAAAAGAAGGAGGAGGCAGATTATTATGTAGCTACCTTTGAATCCTTGTGGAAGACCAACTCTCACATGTCCAGATGGCAGGATCTTGACCACGTGGAGAGCATATGCCTTTGATTTTATCTGTTCTGGTCCCTAAGGTCAACACTCTCATGCAGGACTTCAGACCCACTGGCCATTCTGGGGTTCCAGACCTGGGTGAGAAGTAGTTCTCCTACCATCCCTGCCAATCAGAGACTGGGTTAGAGGGTCCAGGAAATGTGGTGTGTTGAAGCTTTCTGGGACTGCCCTTGGCACCTGATCCAGGGCTTCCCCATGTTGTCTCCAGGGGCCTGCCATGAGGCATACAACTCCACCTCACCTCCATGAGGTTCTACCCATCCCTTCCCCCTTCCGCACACACACAAACACACACACTTTAACTTGAGATGGTTCTGACCCAACAATTACTGACCTAATGTCTCAAAATACAATAGGAAAACTTGTGTGCTAGCAAAAAGTAAATAAGATTCTTCGATTGTAATGTAACAGAGTTCACCTGAGCATCATATACTAATTCCTGAACTTCAGATTAAATATTTGTTGAAGTATTACAAGAAGTAAATCAGATAGTCTTGTATTGGATTTGAAAAAATTTTATTTATAAAGTTTCTTAATATTGTGGCAGCATGACTCACAAGCCAAGAGAAGAAACCAAGAGCATTTGAATAGGTCTGCTGAGTTTCAGTGCCATAAAAGCTAAGAATTTTGAAATTTAATTTTTTGTTATTGAAAAATCTTTGCCCTGCTTCATTATAAGTTTATTTAAATTCCATGTGGACGGTTCCATTTTCTTCCTAACATTCACAAATCCTTTCCACTAAACTTCTGGAAGTTAGTACCTACTAAGTTAAAAAATGGACCTTGTTATCAGGTTTTAATCCAACATTTCTTTAGAGGAATTGATCGTCAAGTAGTAAGCATTCTTTATATTTTTAAAAACAGATTCATTTAAAGAGATCTGCAGTTATTTTTGGAAGTATATATACAAAATATGTGACAACACCCTCATTTCACTCCTGTAAGCAGAATCAAATGAATCTTAATAGTATTCTTCAGAAAAGCACAATTTCTGTTTTGGATATAATGTGAATAGGTACATTTTGAATGATCATCTTATCAGTGGAATAAAGTTAGCATTGATGTAAAATACCAATTTATTAGGTAAGGGGAAAAATAATGTTGGGAAAATTAATCCTGGAAAAAACATTCAGGGTTTGTGATAGGTGGGGTTATAAAAAAAATTAAAAATTAATAGATCTGATTACTTTTTTATTATTGAAGCTCTGTGTTTGTGTTTTCAGTGGGATTCTCCAGCAGTTGTTATGAGTCACAGTGTTTTAGTGTTGGGATTTTATTCACAGAGGAAGTGAACAGCAAATTTCTCCTGTATGACAAGCAAAGGAGTTGGGGTAAAGACAATGTTATTTGCAGGAATCTAGCCAAGAATTATCAGTACATTATATGGTGCATTGTTCTTATTTTGTCAGAAGGGGAACACTTCCATTAGGTTCATTCTTAAATATAGTAGGATTTTTTTTTATGCCAGATAGAGTCATAACAAGCAGAAAATGGTTATCCTAACTTATACCAAGTAAAGTTCTATAATGCTTTGTGGGCTTCATTTTGCATTTCTTATTTACCAGACTCATAATTAATTTAAATCAATATATCTAAGTAATTAAATTAATAGAAAAATAAAACTATATGAAAAGTTAATTAAATTGTAATGTCTTGAAGAAGGTACTTTAATATCTTCTCACTTGAAGATTTTAATTCAACATACTGGCACTTTATAGACCATCATTCAGGTAGAAAGTACTTCCAACATATAAAGTATAACCACATATTCAGTAAAGCTAGCCAGACTGTTACTGAAATTCACATTTATCACCAACCGCAGCTCCTTTCTGGTTAATGAATCATCGACAATCTGATTTCTTTTTCCAGGAACATATCAGTTATTTTTTTGTGTACACCCAGAATAGTTTCAACAAGAAATGTGGAAGTGTAATAATGTTTTGAATTTTAATGAATAAGTGTAGTATACACAGCTTAGAATAGCTTGTTCTTTTTATTTTGGAGTATTTTCACATACGTTTGGCCTGTATCCTTTAGGCTACAAAATACATTAAACACCATGGACAATAAAAGCATATGGAAAAGCCTGAAGCTAAATTTGCTTGTTTGACTTCTACTGTTCTCCTTTTAGATTTGAGTAAAATTTTATGGGATCTTGTGAGTTTGACACTGATTTCTGAATGGGCAGTATCTCAGTACAATGACACTGGTCATCACTAAAAATTATAGCTTTCAGACTGTGGCTTGTGAGACATTACTGCCGCTATAGGCTGCACAATGGATACTCTTTCCTGTGACTACTTATCTGAGTTTTGAAGTCAATTGGTTGCCTTTAAATTATAGTCCTCTAAGTTTTGAGCAAGGGTAAGAATGTTAGGTTTTTTCCTATTTTCTTTTCTTAAGAGTAGTAAGAATTTTCTGTGCTTCATTTTTGACATTGCATCACTGCAGTATTTCAAAATGCAGTTCTGGATTGAAGACCTGATGGCCTCAGGGTTTCATTGGAGTCTCCTGAACTCAGCTCAAATGACAAGTTGGCATCTTTGCACAGAAGAATAAAATCAATATTTTTTTTAAAAAAAAGTACTCTATTCTGGAAACTACATTTGGAACTTTTTCCAAGTAAAGTTTATAAAAAATTAATGTTAGATAACCTTTTTGAGGAAAGGAGTCCAAGGTTATATGTATCAAACACTTCTTTTCTTAGTGTGGCACTTGATGGGCTGTGCTCTCTAGTTGGCTAGAAGGTGTTTTAATTAGACAAGAAAAGAATTTAAAGTGGGAGAAAAAAAGACATAAGGATGGAAAAGCTGAATGCATTTCATAGTTTATTTGGGGAAGCGTGCCCAGTTCAAGATGGATTCAGGGCTAAGGCTAAGCAAGAGTGAGGAAATAGTAGTTTGAAACATGCTGTGATTTTGGGGTATGTCCTGTTCAGGGCCAGGAGTTCAACTTGACAATCCTTGTGAGTCTCTTCCAAATCAGAATATTTTGTGATTCTGTATAGGCATGGGATCAGGAAAGCTGAACTTGGTGAGGGATCTGAAAAATCAAAATAATAAGGGCCAGAAAAGGAAGATTAAAGAAAATGTTCACACACAAATCGGAGCTGATAGCAACCAACATGAAAAAGACAGTGTCTAACCTGGTGCAGTCTCCTGAAGGAGATCGCTTGTCCCTGATATCCATCTGGACATTGGATCTCCCTTAAATCCCTTTGAAGTATTTTTCTCCATTATTTGAGGCAGATAAACTCCTTATGATTTACTTCTGATAAATCTGAACTTGCAACTCTCTCCTCTCCATTTTTTAAAATGCTTTGCAATAGCTGAAGTGCTTACATTGGAAAAGATGAATATTAATGAATAAAAAAAAATCCTGCTATTTTTGTAATGATGTGTGTGATCTTCAGTCATGTTTTAGATGGTGGTTTGGCAGAAGGACAAGTAGCATAATTGTGCACACCTGTACCATTTACATCTCCTCTACTCAGTGAAGGGATATAGGAGGAGACATTAAAGTCTATTTGGAGTATGACTAGCAACAGATTTTAACATTGCCACTTATCCAAGTTAAGCTGCTGATTGTTCTTATAACTGACATAAATCTTGTAATAATTTATTCTAGGTCTATATATTATATAAATTAAAAATAACCTGATGGCTGAACTAATAAAATATAGGGTTTTTTTAAAAATATTTATCTGATTTAGCTAAACATGAACTTAAACTTCACTCTAACCTAATACTTAAAGGTGCTCTTGGGAACAGCTTCAGACCCTAAAACTCTTTGAAATTTCAATTTAGTGTAAGATTACTCTTCGTGAGCCATTCAACTTATTGAGCCACATCTATCAATCACCTTTTTATTGTCTATATTTTCATAAAGACAATAATAATGTGTATTTTACATATATATATATGATTTATATATTGTTTTCTGTATTCTTTAATTGAATTCCTAAATCATGTTAAATATTTGCAAGGCATTTACCAGTTTAAGAAAGTAGTTCAGAGGGTTTTCATAAATTGTCATTCCAGAGAAAAAATAGAAAATATTCATATTTATTATTAATTTTGTCTGTGTGTTTTAGGAAGGGGGAAAACAATGGAATTGTTCTAGCCATAAACCAATATATGAAAAAAAAAAAAGGTAGGATGCATTCACATATATATAACATGTTCTGTATAAACTAACTTTTTGGGAATAAGGAGATGATCCAGTTTTAGCCATTGTATTTAGAAAACTTAGGCAATACTGTCTGTAAACCTTTACAAAGCTTCCAACTGGTCATTTTAGGCATGCTTTTTCATTGAACTATTAGGCTCAAATGGAATCACTCTAGTATTTCCTCATTAAAAGCAGCCTCCTGTTTATCCAAACTTTTGTGGATAAGGAATCAACTTCATCCACATTTCCCAGGCATTCCTTCCTTAATGTGCATGTCATTAATGTATGGCAGTACGGCATTGCCTGGATATTTAATAAAAGGAGGAGAAGGAAACATAGCCACAGAAGAGGATAGAAATTGGGGTACCCTTGGCAAAATGAGCTAGAAGGGGCATAGAAGAAAATGAAAGGCAAGAGAAAGGGGACAAGAGAAGAAAAACAAATAAAAACAAGTTTGAGATTGGAGATATGCGACTGAAACATAAGGAAGAATTAAATCTAAGCAGGAAAGAAGGAAATCCACATGGCTGTAATGAAAGACAATAGCAAACATAACTTGAAAGACAAGAAAAGAGATATATATGTCTGGGAAAAGGAAAAACTAAATGAAAAAGGATCAGGCTTTAAGATTAGTAGATTCAATTCTATTTATCCAAATCCTTATATTGAGTTCTTTGGCAGATTTCCCATAACTGTGTGCATTTGGAAATAAAAGAGAATAACTTTATGATACTTTTTATGTCATTGCAAAAGTATACTCTTTGGGCCTTTTCTTGATGGTCCAACAGTAAAGTTAAAGAACATTCAGTAAAATAACAATTCCTCTGAATATAGTTTTCTAGTTTTATAAGAAATTAAGGGAGGTGGGTTTCTGGGTTTTGGTGTTGTTTTTTTGTTTTGTTTTGTTTCTTTTAGTAAGATCTTTCCTTTCGCTGAAGAAAAGTGCAAGCCTTAAACCCTTCAATAGTTCCTGTTTTTAATAACTGTTCATGGCATATTAAACCAGAATTCTTAAATAAACAGATTCTGTATGATTTAAAGAATCAGAAAGGTTTTCAGTAGACATTTGTTTGCCCAAAGATAGTTCGGAAAAACATGAACGGGTCTTTACAGTCACCAGTTGTAGTTAGTTGTCTAATTCAGAGGAAGGAGTTCTGCCAATCAAAAGAAAAATTCTGTTTACAGGTTTGTCACCTGATAGGCACTTCTAAATGCAAGTAGTAATAAACAAGGAATTATTCTGTAATAATATCTAAATAGCACCTGGATATTTTATTGGATTTTCTAATTTGTGAATACATTGGTTTAGTTTAAAAGAAAAACAGAAGAGGAAAACAAAAATACTCAGAACAAATGGCATATGACAAATAACCCTAATGCAAACTATTGTAACATAAAAAAGGTGAGAAAGACCAAAAAGACGATGTAGGCAACTACACTTTGGGCAACCGTACTTCCATCCCTGGAAGAATGCAAAATAACCTTCATGAAACCCCTGAAAATCTTAGATTCCATTTCTGTGCATTTCAAGGAGACAAAGGTTATTGGAAGGAGTCAATAAGGATTTTCCAGGGATAAATCATGCTGGCCCAACCATTTGCCTTTTATAATAAAATGAATGGATTTATGAACAAGGGGAGAGCAGTAGGTGTCATTTATCTGAACTTTAGCAAGGTTTTTGACACCCTCTCCCATAATATTCTTGAACACAAACTTAGATATTGCAGTATGGATGAGTGGACAATGAATCTATAGAACAGTAGTTTGGAAAATTTGGAACAGAGGACCATGATTAATGGGTAGTACTCAGGCTGGAGGCCAGTGAAATGTGAAGTACTGCCCATGTCTATCCTGTGACTTCCCCTGCTCAAGATCATTACCAACAGCAAGTGAGGACACTCATCAAGTTAGCAGACGACATGGCAGTAGGGGCACCAGTCAATAAGCTTGAAAGCTGGGCTATGTCACAGGGGGACCTATAGAAAAGGGGAGAAATGAATAAACAAGAACCTTATCAAAATCAACAAGGGCAAATGCAAAGTCCTGCTCCTTGAAAGGAATAGTCCTCTGCAGTGATATGCACTGGGAACTGCTTGGCTAAGGAGAAGCTCCACTAAAAGGAGCTGGGTGTCCTGGTAACAAGCAAACTGAACCTGAGCTAACAGTGAACCCTGGACACAGGGAGACAACAGCAGGCAGGGCTACTCCAGCAGCCAGGAGCTCAGAAAATGAGGAAAAATACTATCTCCTTTTAGCCAGCATTTATTAGATAGCATCTGTGCCTACCTAAGGACCCCCAGTACAGAAAGAGCATTGACAAGTTTCAGTGAGCTCAGCAGCATACATCAGAGTGGTTTGAGAGGAGTGGCTGCCTCATGCAGAAAGGCTGGTGTAATGGAACAGGTATTTTTCAAGCAAGGTCAGAGATGGCTTTGTGAACACCTCATGGTCACTCCAGATCCTACAGGGAGATCATCTAGATGTAACCATGCTTTTCATAATGATGCATGGTGAAGGGGGCCTAAATTGAAAAAAAGAAGTTTCAGATTGGATAAGAAAAGATCTTTTTCCTCAGAAAAACAGTCATTAAAACAATCTGCCCAGACAGTCCTTGGAAGTTTCCTTGCATCCTTGGAAGTTTCCTTGCATCCTTGGAAGTTTTGCACAAAGCCCTGAGAAACCTGTTTGGACCAACACTGCCATTTGGACTAGAGACTTCCTGAGGTCCCTTCCAGAACAAGTGACTCTTGGACTGTGACCTCTGTGCACAGAGGTCCACCAGAGAAAGAGGTACAAGCCTCAATTCTCAAAAATGTCTAATTCCCTGCTTCCTCTTCCATCAAGTCCTTATTTTACTAATTACAAACCCTTTAGTTTCTTAAATAGAGTTCTGAAAATGCCATATATTTTAGGATGTGGCTCTGATTTACTCTCACAGAGAGTCAAAGACAGAGTATGATCAAACAATATATATTTTTCTCAAAATGTCTGTAAAAAGGGTCTTTCAAAAAAATCTGTTGAATATTCTATTTTTTGTTTTTCAAAATCTTCATTACTAATTTGTATGCTTTAATGTTCAGAGTATTGCCACTTTTATATTATGTTCACTTTAATTTCCAGGAAATTATATAAACCTTTATGTCAAGGGTAGATATGTCAGCTTTTTTTTAAGAGAGTGGATCATTCACTTTATCCTACATGATACCTTCCTTTCTGCTTCATTGTCCTCCCAATCTGGAAATTCAATTTTCTTTTTCCAGCTTCATCCTGGTTCAGTTCTCTGTTTCTGATTTTGTTTTTCTTTGTGCTGTGGCCCTGTAACATATTACACACTATAATACTTATGCACTTCTTTATCAAATAAACATCGCTATATATCATTCCAAATAGTATTGAATTGTAACATAATTATATGTAAAACACATTCCTTGAGAGACTCCACCAAGCTTTCTTTTCCTAAATTATTTTAAAATTGAACATAAAAACATTCAAACATGAAAGATGGAAGAAATTTTCACTTATTTAAAAATAATTTTTAAACTAAATTAATATAAACAATCTTAATTGTAATTTAATATTTCTCCCATGACCTTTTGTAATCTCCATCTGCAACAGGTAGTTGTCCCCAGAAAATGTCTATTTAGTTTTGAGTAAAGTCTAACCTTTTGAAGGGCCTTATTAGATATAAATAATGTTTGAATGTACTAGTCTTATCATCAATCCACTACAGGTAACAAACTAATGTCTAAAGCCTTTTCTGATTCTCTGACTGACCTCAACCTCATTTTATTTTTCTATGTTTCAGGCTTCTCTAACAGAATACAACCTGCTGAGCCACTTCTACTTTCATTCATCAATATATTGATGATTCATATGTGGAATCAATGCTGTGATGTCATTGCTCCTTTTTAAATATGGTATATTTCAGATGTTTGAAACAAGCACTGTTCAGGATGAATGCATGTGTTTGTTGGCACGCAATATATAATGGGCTTCATAAGACAATTCCTTATGTGATTTCAAGAGCCCTAAACATAATAATAATTCTCGATTTTACTATTTTTGGTTGTTGTTGCTATTGTGAAAGCCATAGTAAAAAGATAATTGGACGTTACATCATTATACAGAAGATGTAATTTTTCTCCTGTATTCCTGTATAATTGGAAAAAGGAATTTGTATTCTAAGCATAGAAAGCAAATTATGGTCTCAGACACTTCTCTGTGGTGCCCAGGCACAAGCACTGCCCCTGTGGTGAGGTTGCCAAGTCTTCTCACACCCTTCTCTCCCAGGTGACACATGCATACTCTAGCCCCACACTATGAGATAACAGTTTCTCATCTCATAGCTGACCTTCCCATACATGACTTTTAAGATTCTACTTTCAGGAAGCATAAAGTTTTCTTAAAAACAAAACAAAAACCAAACAAACAAAAAACCAAAACCAAACTAAAACAAAAACCTGAAGTCCCAGAGTGGCTCACAGAGAAATACAGTTATTGTTATAACGGTAATGCATTATTTAAATCTCACAGCTTGCATTTCTGCTGTAATGTCCCCTAAGGCACCTTATAAGATTGAATGCTGTTTTTATTATCAATTTTCTTCACATCACAAAGACTCATTATCCCCAGTCTTTCACTAATTAATCTTGAAGTTTCCTCATTGTTTTCCTGTTTAGGTTCATTTCACTGGTCATTGCCATACACTCATTTTTTTGCCCCTCCTGGAGAGTGTTGTCCTTTATTTAAGGACAGGTCAAGTAAAGAGTGAAGGGAATATGTTTACGATTCTTACTAATTGACAATAAATAGCCCTGGGACTCAGATGCCACAGCTGTCCCCTATTAGATCACTATTCAGATTATCAAGTTAAAATAATCCTTTCTGAAACCTCCACTATACTGGGATACAAAGGAAAACATCAGACAGATTCTGAAAGCCTCCAGGGTGAACGATGTCTAGAGTCTGCAGTGAGAAATGGGCCAAATGACAGCCGACTCAGTCTATTGATGGACCTAATATTCATTGCTTCTGTATTTTACAGAGAAATGCAGCTGAATGTTTGCAGCTGACTGACTGTCAGCTTTAGTTCAGCAGGTCAGGGTGCATGGAGATGTGTAGCTCCCCGACATATCAATACTCTGTCTCCTGAGTACTTTTTCTGAATTATAGGATATTAAAGTCAGGCATGCATGAATGTACAATATAGAAGCTAGAGACCTTAATGAGGGGGAGGGGCTTAGACCCAATATTTTATTAGGCAAGTCTCCTGAGAATTGTTTTATGCTGATTTTAGTGTGGAGTGGTTTCAGGCTATGATCTGCAGAGAAAGAATATATATTAGAAGAAAGTGCTTTGTTCCTTCCCCAGTCTTATTCCTAATATCTCTGGAGAATTTTGCATTGCCATTAGATAATTGGTGTGAAAGATGCTTAAGAAAATATACTCTCTTCTGGTGTTTAGATACTAGGAATCTGGCAGACATGCTATAAAATGTTCTCACTCAGTGTTGGCCCTCCCCAGGTAAATAGAACTGAATAACTATATCAATGTAAAATTGTGTTTTTACATTTTGGTACTCAAACTCCTCAAAGATATTAAAACATTCAGTTCCTTTGATTTTGGATCTGGGCCCTCAGATATGTTATCATTTGTTTTCTCCAAGTACTGGTCTGAGAACAGAACACTGGGAATGAAAGTCTCCATTTCTCATCTTGGAACTTCTCTGCTTACCCTGTGCAAACTTTTCATGTAGGTTTTAGCTGGTTTATGACTTTTATGACACTAGACTGTCATTTTAAAAATATTATTTAAAAATCATAGAACTTTATGTCTGGGTCCCAACACTGTTAAATTTATCATTAGCATGCTTAAGCAACTTTGAATGATGCCTGTTTTTCAAATTGGATGCAAAATGCTCTTCCTGACCATGCTCCCTGCCCACTGAGTTAAAAGATAGAGGTAGAAAGACAATCCAAATTCTGTCCCTCCATTCACCATCACTCTCTGGATTCAACCATCCAGCCCGATTTTTACCCAGTAAAGAGACAGAGAGAAAGAAAGCGAGGTATTCAAGCAGATAATTCAGCCCACACAAGGTCTACTCTGTTCTTTGTAATGGTCTATGACTCTTCCCAAAAAGTGAGAGAAGATACCACCTTTAGTGGCTGTCTTTAGTTGCCTATATTAGTCAAGAAAAATGTTTCTCAGATAAACTTCATGAAGGTACATGATTACTATATGAACTCATGTGCTGTTGTTGAATCCATGAACTTCATACTTTTAAAACTTACATGTGGGAATTTCCATGTATATCAAGCATGACCGCGTGAAAAAGAGTTGTGAGAGAAAACAGGACTGACAATACAATTGGAAAACAGCTGTGCTGAATTACTGAGCTTTTTATGTGTGCTCAGGGTAGATAAAAAAATTGGAGCTACCAGAGTAAATGCTATTGTAATACTGAAGTGCAAAAGGAGAAATATTTGCCAGTTATAATCAGAGAAATGTAATATAGGCATTTTAACTGTTGATTTTTAGAAATTACTTAGTAAGAACATCAGCTATATCTTAAATGATTAATTTCAATGTGAGATAATTGTAGTGTATGAGTCGCTGCTTAATGATATTGGTTGTTATTTCAGGCCACTTATAAGCTGTTACAATTATTATTTTTAATTAAAATATTTTACTTGCTAGCTGTATTACAGAGATCGGCCTGGAGTCTGCACAAAGCTGAAAATCCAGAGGTGGTACAGACCCCCCTCTGCAGAAGAGAACCTAAAACCAATTAATTTGTGACTCTGCTCAGCATGGCTTAGATGCTGAATTCCACTGTCAAATGTTAAATACACAAATTGCTTGGGATTCAAAATTCAGGTACTACTTTGTCATTTCCTGCATGACTTCTTTCAGAACCTCATCTAATCACTTGCTTTTTCCATTCATTGCTGCTTTTAGGGAAAAAAATTTACTAGAGGATTTTTTTTTAAAAAAGAACAAGTTCAAATTGGATGCAATTTCAAACATTTTACTTAATCATTTATGCTACTTAATATATTACTATATATATGTATGTAAATTTACAGTTCAAAAAAATAGTATTAGAGGCTAGACTTGCATTATATTATCCATGACTCACTAGAAACAGTTCCATTTCTAGAGCAGACACAGATAGAAGTGATATTTTGCAAAGTATAAAGCGATGAAGAAAGATGTGTTTTTCTTGAAAAACATCTCACCAGAAAACACCTCTTCATCATTTTACCCGAATATACTATGCCTTTCACCTTGTCTAAAATCTTAACTTCAAGTATTCACATATGTAAAAACCATCTTTTTTTCCTAAAGAAAAAAAGAAACTCTTCAGTGATTGCCTTTTTTTTTTTTAAAAAAAATAAGACTAGAGTAACCCCATGTCGAACTATGAATAACCTCATAAATCCAGTTTTCTGTAGGGTGCTACTAATGCTTTGTTGGCAAAGACTTGAACTTTATCTTCGTTTATTAAAATATTTGTAGGCAATCAAAATATGCACAGCTCAAAGTTTATTAATTTGGGGCCCTTTTTTGAAAAGCTTCCTAACTGTCCCACGCTGTAGTAATAGCTTATATGATTTTATGTAAAAGGTCATGAATTTTCAAGTGCTCCATAGGGGAAAAGAATTGCAGCCTTTCTGGCACTATATTTGAATATGGAAATAAATATTTTGTTTCATGTGAATAAGATTATAAAGAGACTTGGCTACCCCAAGCCTGGAAAGTAGATAGTAGGACTAATAGGCATGGTATTTTAAATGTGTAAGATATGACAGATTTTAAACAAGGGACTTCAAATGCTTGCCAGTTATTTAAAAAGATGGAGGATTGGGTTCATATAATTGCATTATATCTGTTTTTTGTTGTTTCCTATCTCCAAACCAAAGCAGATCTGAGAGAAGAATAATTTCACTAAGAGTCATGTTTTCACCCCAGCCAGCAACTAAGACCCACACAGTTGCTTGCTCACTTCTCCCACAGTGGTGGAAGAGTAAAAGTGAGAGGATTCTTGGGTTAATATAAAGGCAATTTAATAGATAAAATAAAAGTTAAGCACACAAGCAAAGCAAAACAAGGAATTCATTCACCAATTCCCATGGGCAGGCAGGTGTGCAGCAAGATGGTCTCCATCATGTGTAGCAATGACTTGGGAATACAAATGCCTTCACTCGGAATGTCACCCCGTTCCTTCTTCTTTCCCACTTCTATAGGATGAGCATGATGATGATGTGGGATACCACTTAGGTCAGTTGGAATCAGCTGTCCTGACCTTCCCCTCTCCCAAATCCTTGTGCACCTACAGCCTGCTCAGCAGCATGGCAATGTAAAAAGCAGAAAAGGCCTTGACTCTGTTTATGTGCTACTAAAACATCAGTATGTTATTGACTCTGTTTTCAGCACAAATCCAAAACATAGTCCAATACCAGCTACTGTGAAAAAAAATAATTCTATCTCAGCCAAAACGAGTACACTCAGTCATCATAAATAACGTTACTTTAACACCTCATTTATCTTTCAAAAAATATGACCATTAGTGAATTTAAAGCCTTGCAAGTCACTTCTCTGAAATTGAAAGACCCTAAAATAAAACCATAGAAACAATACATGCTGGTTTAAAGGTAAACCAGCAGAAGAAATGAATGCAGCTCAAGAGAGATTATAAGTCAGAGTTACAATTTAATAACAATATTACAATAAATGCAATGGCACAAAGAGAAATTGGTTTTAACCCATAAAACCCAGATATATAACCCAGAACCCTGGGGCACAAACGCAATGGTGTTTGTTAGCCCCCGTGCTGAGACCCACGTGGTTCACCCCAAATCCAAGGCAAAAGGAAGTGAAAAACCTGTTGCTGCAGATGATGGTCACAGTTCTGTAGAGGTTCTGGTCCTTCTCTGGATCCAACAAGTGGTTCCAGAGGTCTTCAAACCCCAAGATTATATACCCTCAGGTCCAGGTGGTAACGCCCAGTACCTCCCCCAGGGTGGAGAGTTCCACAGTGGGTGATCTGACTGTGACTCATGGGGTACTTTTGGAATTGCTGATGGCCTACTAGCAGATATGACCCCCTCAGGCTGGGTGTGAAGGTGCTAACTACTTCCTGGAGGAGAGTTATCACAGCTCTTATCTCACAGGTGTCTTTCACACCCAGCTCACACCCTGAGGGGTCGGGTGTGAGCTGGGCAGCTGCTTCAAATGGTCCATTGTTAAAAGTTCATGGGAAATGAATAGAGGGTGTAGAAATAGCTTTGGTCACCCACACGCAGTGATAAACTGGTCCCACCTGCTGAACTAGGACACAATAAAATCAGCACATGTAATATTATAGAACTTTTGTTCACAGGCTTTTTTCTGGAGAAAATTTTTTCTACCTTTGTCATATATCTACCTTTGTCAATCTGCTGATATATATAGGAAATAAAATTTTGCTAGGTTGATAGAAAAACCTGTTCAATAAAATTGAACTAAAGAGTGTCCTGGAGAGCTGCATTTCTGAAATCACTTTCCCTTTTTAGGTTTGATATTTGCTGCTAATGCTTGTCAGCACAGGATGTCTTTGGTCCTTTAATGATTTTTATATAGAAAATTATTGAGCACATTTGTTTTAAGTTAGGTTTTTAAAAAAGAGAAACTTTTTTTAACCTCAAGAACACTGAAGCATTACATAGTCCTGTTATGTTCACACATGGCAGGACAATTCTTTTCAAGAGTGAAGAAACTCAACTTCCTTCTGAATCTATCAAATTGCATTTAGCATGGTGCTCTGACAAAATGCATAAGTCTTGACACCTGAAGTATTTTCATGTTTCATACCCATTTCAGGAATAGAGAAAATCCTTATATATATATAAATATAAATAAAAGCATATATTTGTATCCTTCAGAAAAAGAAAAATAAACTGAACATATGATTTAAAATTAAAATCCAAGTCAGAAATTCTGTAAATGAATTCAGAAGCCCAAGCTGGAAGTGCTAGGAAACATCCTGGTTAAACACTTCTAAGTGCTTATTTGCTTTTTATATTCAGTTGCATTAAAATCCCTAATTTTACTTTCTTCCTATGAAAGCAAGAAATTTAAGGAAAAAACCCCAAAGACATAATTCCAGAATATGATGTATGTTGAGATTTCATGCAACTTTAATGAGTTAATATAGGTAATGATTATTAAAGGCTTATTATTATAGTTACACTGATTATGCTTGTATAGAATATGACAGTGTGAAATATTTTGCTGTGTTGTCATATAGTACTCTGTATATACCACAAATAACTTAGATGCAGGACTTGAAAGGTTACTAAACAAGTTTGCAAACAATACAAAACTGGGAGGAGCTGTTGCATTCTGTGAAGGCAGAAAGGCCCTGCAGAGAGATCTAGACAAATCAGAGGGCTGGGAAGTCACCAACCATATGAAGTTCAACAAGGGAAGGTGCCAGATTCTGCAGCACATTCTGTGATGGGGCAGCCCTGGATGTTTGTACAGACTGGGGAATGAGATGCTGGAAAGTAGTGCCATTGAAAAGGACCTGGGAGTCCTGGTCGATGGCAAGCTGAATGAATCAGCAGTGCCCTGGCTGCTAGGACGGCCAACTGTGTCTTGGAGGGCATCAGGCATAGCATGGCCAGATGGTTGAGGGAGGCAATTGTCCCACTCTGCTCTGCACTGGAACAACCTCACTTTGGATATTGTGTGCAGTTTTGGGCACCACAATATAAGAAAGATCTTAAGCCATTACAAAGTGCCAAAAGGAGAGCAATGAAGATGGTGAAGGGCCTTGAGGTCACTTGGTCTATTCAGTCTGGAGAAAAGGAGACCTTAGAAAAAGGTTCTTCCCCCAGAGGTTGGTTGGGTACCGGAAGAGGCTCCCCAAGGAAGTGGTCACAGCACCAAGCCTGAGTTTAAGAAGTATTTGGCTGATACTTTTGGGCACATGGTGTGAGTCTTGGGGATGGCCTGTGCAGGGCCAGGAGTTGGACTTGGCGATCCTTGTGGGTCCCTTCCAACTCAACATCATCTGTGATTCTGTGAAATTAAGGACTGGTTTCTTTATTTTTAGAATACTTCAACAATGTTGAGTTGTAGAGAAATCTGATAGATACATATATTTGTGTTGAGTACAAAACACAGTAATAATGAAATAGTGTCTTCTTATGTTTTTTTCTTGTTTAGAAAGGCAACAGAAAACCTTATTTCTCAAAATCTTCTGCTGTAACTCTGAGGGAAGGAAAAAGGAAAAAAAACCCCAAAATGAAAACAAAACCACAAAATCAAGAAAACTTATATTAAGAATAAATATAGTAAAAATTTTCTGAAAACATCTCATTTTGTGGTTACTAGTCACAATTGTATTCAAAGGCCTTTTACCAGTAAAGATGTTTTGGGATATTATTCCTTACATCACTATCATAAATATGCATAATTCATGAGGTAATGACCAGGACTTTGAGCCACGTTGTATAAAATACATTCCTGTTCCTTTTTCTTGTTTCTTACTGGGTGTGATTTTTAAGTTGCATTGCTTATTCTGAACATTGTGTCTGAGCGTGGAAGAGGCAAAACTAAATAAAGCCCTAAAATAGACACTCAGCCCTTTTTCTTACAGGTTAGCTTAAATGACAAATGTGAAAAGAAGGAAATACCTTTTTTAAACTATTTTTTGATGGAGTTCTAAAACAAAACAGCCCATGTTAGTTATTTGATTTATGAGTGAATAAATAAATAGGATATAGGAAATATAAATAACAATTAATGACCTATTTCACTTAATGGAACAGAGTGAGCCTTAACTAATTTGGGTGTATATTTGAGTACTCCAGGCAATACTCAAGATTTTATTTTGGCAAGATATCTTAGGCCACTTCACGGCTACATCTCCTCTCGAGACCTAAGGGTGCTTCTACATGTGGTAAGTCCAGTTGCCTGGAACCTTCCCCAGCTCCATATTACAAGACTGAGACCCACTTTTTTTATGTCACTCAGCCTGGTTTCATGGAAAAATAGCTTGTAAATTGTCCATGACAGCCCTAAAACAGGTCCTTAATCGTGATGATCAGAGAAACTACAGCCTGGAGTGGGAGTAACACTTGTGCAAAGATCAGTTCAGGCAAGACCTTTATATATAGAGGCCTTATTTTCAATTCCAGATGTCAAAGACTGACTATGATGAAAATGGAAGGAGGGACCTCCCACCCAAGCCACCCCCCCAAAAATAAAATAAATGATACAAATTAAATACACAGGTTAAAATT
>JAOXXN010000001.1:37721932-37754800 GCA_026770055.1 Myrmophylax atrothorax | reverse complement strand
GATCAAGTGTTCAATAAAGTATTCCAGTTTTGTCCCCATAGCTGGGATCGTTGTAGCTTTTATTTGACCTTCACAGGGTGGATCCCCTGCAGGTCCACAAGCACTATGGGCATACCTGCTCTAGCGTGGACTCCTCTCTCCACAGGCCACAGGTTCCTGCCAGGAGTCTGTGCCAGTGCAGGCTTCCTATGGGGTCACAGCCTCATTTGGGCATCCATGTGCTCTGGTATGGAGTCCTCCATGGATTGTAGGTGGATATCTGCTCCACAATGGACCTTCTTGGACTTCAGGGGGACAGTCTCCCTCACTTTGGTCTTCACCAGACGATGCAGGGGAACCTCTGCTTGGAGCACCTCCTCCTATTCCTTCACTGACCTTGGTGTCTGCAGAGTTGTTACTCTCATATATTCTCACTTCTCTCTCTCCACTGGTATTCTGTACAGGTGTTTGTTTTTTGCTTTTTTTTTCCCTTTCTTACATCTGTTATCTCAGAGGAACTACCACTGTCGTTGGTGGGCTCAGACTTGGCCTGCAGTGGTGTTGGGTCTTTCGGACATGGGAGAAACTTATATCAGCTTCTTACAGAATCCACCCCTGTAGTCACCCTGTTATCAAAATCTTCCTACTCAAACCCAATACAATTTTAAGTTTTACAAGTAGACACGACACAAGCGAAGGTTGTTGTCACTTAACACTGAAAGTTTTAGTAACTTCAGGTGGTAGAACACGATAAGGATCTACACAATTTACAAAAACTCTTGATGAACTAGCTTTCTTTTCATTAAAGAATTATTTAAAAGCAGTCTCAACACTAAAAGTTCCATTTTGGAAGAGAATTGCAAGGGAAGCACAGCGATGCAGGCCACCTCTTCACATACTTCTATGCAAAATCTGATAAAAAAATTGAAGTAGAAATATTTATGATTATATGAGAGACATGACATAAGAGGCAGCTCAGAAATAGGATAGGAGTCAGCAAAATACTGCAATAGCAGGGCATCAAGGATTCAGAAATGCGAGACATGGTATTATATGGAGGCGTGACATTGCACATTAAAGAGGTGAAATAAGGTAAATATTTTAACTGTCAGGTTAAAGAAACAGAGTATTCCCATAATTAAAGTGAAGGCTTGAGTAGGAAGAGTAATAATAATACTACTACATTATCAACTAGTCAAGAAGGTTGTACATGAAGCATTAATGCCAAATCTTATAGATAAAAGCAAATATACGGCAATAAAGTTGCCTCCACATAAACTGGATAGCATCCTGGTAAGGAATAATGTAGGAAATAAACGATTAGACAAGATATATACTTGCTTAATGACATATCTAGTTAAAAAATTCACAACACAAAAAACTTCTCTTAATTTAGGCCTGAGCTTTATATGCAACTGGCTTCAGAAGAGCCTGCTTGTAGTAGAAAATTACATAAATTTTAATATTCTTGTAAGATTAAAATATCCCTTCATACTCTTTCACAGCAATATTGAATTTTGAAAAAGAAAACAGCATCAAAGCTGTAGTGGTTATTAAAAGCAGCAGCTAAAGTTTCAGTGTCCTGAAGGCAATAACTGTGGAACAGGGAGATCTACTTCATATATTTTCCAAAGGCTTACAACAATATCCTTCACCAGAAGGATAAGACAGAAAATCATCTGCCATGAGATAAGGGGGAAGGTCTTTCTATGGATAAACAACTGGGTAAACGTTGGAAACAAAGTGGGGCTAAACCAGTATTTTTTCACTGAAGTTAAACTCTGGAGTGCCACAACGATCCATGCTGCAGCCTGTGCAGTTTGACAAGTTTGTAACTGACTTGGAGAGGGGTTGAAAAGCAAAGGACAGAGCTCCCTAATGAATACGGAGTTATTAACAGTAGCAAAGCTGAAAGTTGACTGAAGAATGGCAAAGGACAGTACAATACTGTGTGACTGGACAGCATAAGAGCAAGGGTAATTCAGTGCTGACAAATGTAAGACAGTGCACACCATGGAAAAATAATTCTAATTTTAGAGAGAAAGGATGGGTCTAAATTGGTTATTGCCAGTTATTAATGAAAACTATAATGACAAAAAGAATTAGTTTTTTATTACCAGAGTTTTCTGATATTAAACATATTCATAAATTATTGGGAAACAATGAATAATGAGATGTCAAACTTTATTAGTAATAAAAAATTATTCACATAGTTAAAACTAAAATTGACTGCAAAATACTACGGATGATTCTCATGACAATAAAATGGTAAATGAAATTCATTGTTGATAAATACAAAATAATTTTCAAGGGGGAAAAATACCAAATGCATCCTAATTATACACACAAAGTGATTGTCTCTAAATTAGGTTTCAGTATTCCACAAGGAAATTGTGTACAGTTTTCTAAATGTCAGCGTCGTGCTGAATAGCAATTTAAAGAACAAATAGAATGTTGAAATTATCAGAAAGACAATAAAGAACAAGATAAAATATGTGATTCTGCCATTGTATAAATCTCTGGAACAGTTTTGGGGTAAATGCTGCACACCATTTGCTGGTACAAGGGTAGAGTGAGACAAAAAGGGCTGTGAGGACGTCAGAATAGCAGGAACACTACCCAGGAGAGGCTAAATAAAGAAAATATAATTGAGATCTATAAAATCACCAGTGGAATGAAGAAGCTGCTTTTCAGTTTTTCCATGGCAATATGTAGAAGATGTAAGATAATAATGCATCAGTAAGACAATGCCAGAAAGTAAGTCCTACTGTGGACTTATTATTGCAGCCTCAAGTTCAGAATATTGTAACACTGATTCCCAGAAATCATGAAGGTACAGATGAAAAGTCTGTTTGCTCTTTTTCAAATAAGCTTTTCCTAAAAGCTACTTCTGATCAGTGTCAGACACAAACCACTGGGCTAAATAGGTTTTTGGTCTAATTTAAGATACTTATTATATAGTATTTTAGTAAATTTGAGTTCAAAACATCACTACACAGACACATACACATAAAAATTTCTTTTCTTTTAAAGACAAAAGAACTTTTTCATTTTTTTAATCTGCAAGCATAACCCAAAAGTGTATTTCTTACTAAAGACATATGTTTGGAATATTTTTTCCTAGTAGTTAGACTTCAATAATATGAAAGAATGAGTGAGATAATCACATTTTCTGCAGCTATTTTACTTTGAACAAATCACTCAGAATACCAACAAATTCTCATGTGGAAGGTCTATCTTTAGAGGAGTTATGTACATGCCTCTCTTGAAGATTATGTTTAAATATTTCATCTGATATATATAAATGTAGATGAAAATAGCATAGGTATAGGCAGATACATCATATATTAACTGTTAACACTAGGTTTGGGCTTCATTTCTGAAACATTCTCTGTTCTTACAAAATTACAATTTTCAGTAGTTTAAGCCTGAATCCAGATATTGCATTGAGTTTTTGGTGGTACTTCGATTTGGGCTTCAAGACTCTTAACTAGTTCAGGTTCAGCAAATGTTTCATTTCACTAACTTGTGTTTCTATTTCCTAAAATGTTTAATTTAATTTTCAATCTCACTTCTCATCTATTTATTGTTTACATTAGTAACATTTTTCTCATCTGCCATCTCAGAAGAGTTGTAATAAATTAAACTAAACAAGCAGTTAAAAAAGAGTTTCAACACTCATTGATTGTATTATTTAAAATGCAGTGTAACAGATTTTGGTCTAATTTTTTCTATGTACAATACCAGAATGATGATGCAGAAATTCCACTAAGGGATTTTTTTATTCTCCTTCTAGTCTATTGCAGATATATTACGCTAGTGGTCAGTCCAAAAATACAGAATCAGAAAGCTAATAATTATTCTCATGCATCTGTTTTTTCCTCACAAACCAATGTTTAAATAGTTAACATTCAGGGGTTTCAGTGAATTATTAGCAAGATTAGAATTGATACTAAGCAACCCCTTGTCACGTGTTGTTTTTACTGTCATTTGTTGAAAATTAAAGTAGCAAGAAATTTATAGGCTTACTTAAGATTAAGAGCTAGAAGAGGAACTGAATGAAAAAAGGCATCTTCTACAAGTCACCACTGAGCCATGGTCTCATGCTGAACTGCTTGCCATTGCTAATGTACTTTAAGTGGCACGGGGGGACTAAACAATAATGAAAAAAAGTCACAAATTTACCTTCACTAGTGTAATTTACACCTCAAATCTTATACAGTGAGCTTTACTTGTTCTCATTTTTCATTAATAGACCACACAAGTACTGCATGTAGCTTGTCTTTGGCTGAGGATCCTGAAAATTCCATGTACAATAAGTGCTAGTCTAGCAGTAATGATCAAATTTCAGATTGTCAGTATTCAGTAAAGAAGAGACTATGGAGAGGTCTAGTAATGGCCAACAGATGCTTGAAGTGCAATCATAAAGAGAACAGAGGCAACCTCTTTCCAGTAACTTTAGATTCTATAGCAAGGAGCACTAGACAAGCATTACAGCTTTGACAATAGAAATTAGTTACTAAGAACAACAAACAAAAAAACAACAAAGGAAAAAATAAAAACAACAGAGGGCTGTGTAGTTCTGAAAAAGTTCCTCAGGGAGGTAGTAGCATCTCTGTCCTTTGGGACAAAACCACAGCAGACATCACCGAATGTTGTCAAAAGCTGCCAACAGTCTGTTGCATTTTTTAAATTCTGTGTTCTGTGAAATATTTATTTCTGCTTGAGGACCTGCTTATCATGGACCTAAATGATAACACCATACTTTAGAAACTCTGTTTAATTCTAGATTCAACAGCTGTAAGAGTAAAGGAAAATATGTCCAAGTAGACTGTAAAGAAATTTCATCAATATACGTGAGTTCTTGATTATCAACCCAAAGACTACTATGCAGCTAGATAACACTGAGATACTCACTGCTTGTTTTGTGGCAATGCTGCTGTCATTAATTTATGCTGTGAAGGACTCAGCAAATAGTAATATCCATCAAATTTCTCAAGGTGAAGGAAGGATATTCCTTTGCACGTAGAAGATGTTCACATGATGTTGCATTTTTCAACTTCATTGCATGCAACAGAAGGAAATATTGCTGCAGTAGGTAAAGGCCACTGCCTTGCTGACCTGAAAGATCAACAGAATTTTCAGCCTCCTCTTTCAGCCAAAAAAGCGGAGTGGGCATCTAGTCATGCATTGCAAAACCATATAATTTCAAATTGGCAGAGTTAATTGAAAAGGTATTTTGAATAGCCTTCTTGAAATCAGATATGAAAGAAGAAAAAAAATAAAAGGAAAGAGAAAGCCAAATGAATAAAGGCTTAGAGGCACATTAACTCTTGAAGCAACATGTTCTAAAGGACCTGTACTCTGGAGCTTATCAATGCAGAATTTCTGCCAGCTTGAATAGAATAGAATGATATTTACAAAAGTGAATTACAGTTCTAAATCTGCTTCCTTTCTGGCAGCTGGATTTTCTTGGCCTAATTCCTTGTTTAGCTAAATCAATATAAATAGAAAGTGACTCCAGAAGTTATTTCTTTGTCTACATTGGAGAAGAAAATGCTGTGTTTAAAGGTCACCTCAGAGCCACATGTTACACTTTTTGGAAACAAACTTTGCAGTCCTTTTCCAGCTATTGGAAAGTGTTTCATAGTTCATGAGGTATAACAATAGCCAGTAGCAATGAAAGTTGCTATAAAAAGGATGAAAAATGAATTGAATTAGTCTAAAAAGAAAAGAATGCCAAGATAATCTCGTGGCATTAAATGGTGAGTTGTAAACAAGTGGGGGATCCAATCAGAAATCAATGGACCAAAACTGGTATTTCATCAACAGGCTATTCAATGAACAGAATAAAGAGGTGATGTGCCATTATCCCCTCTTCCTCCAGTGCTCTCTCTGAACATAGTGAGGCATCTGTTCCCATTTGCATTGATGGTAAGCAATCTATAGTCACTCACAAGTTCCATATGTTGAACTTATCTCCTTACCAGAAGATTTTAAAATTGGCTCAACACTTAGATGCAATATCAAAAAGAAAACTTTTAGCAGAAAGATAACTCACCAGGTTGCAATCAGTCCTTCACCTGAAATTTTAATTTTGTTAGTGAAATTCATTAATTAAAACATCTAAACTAGTACATATAGGAGAGGAACAATGCCCAATTCAGGAATATTGGATAACTCAGAAAAATGGGATCTTGCTCTACTTTCCCTATTGTTTTAGTTTCCCTTCTTCCTACATACTATCCCCAGCTATGTTTTTCTGTCTGCCTTTTTTCACTCTGCCTTAGGAAAAACTGCACTGTGGAAAATCAGAAGATAAACCTAGGTGAGGGAGAAATTAAAAAGAAAACCAAAGAATCAAACCAGTAAATGGTCTTTGTTGTCAGTGAAAGAAAGCCAGAATTCACAGCAGCTACTGATACATATTTGCCAATCCATAACATAAATCTATGTTACACTCTATTCTAGTTATTGACAAAATCCTAGTGTTTTTTCATATTTTCTCATATTTTATTCTTTCTACACATGTTTTGGCACATGTAAGAACTAAAATTTGCATTGATTTACAGAAATTTTAGAGAATTTTTTCTTCATGTCTGAAAAAAAATAACAAAATATCCTTCCTTTCTCTTTTCATTTAAAAAAAATGAGGTTGTTTGTTTGATAAATTTTTGACTGTATTTTGGTAAAAATTGTTATATTTTGCATTTAAAATTATTTTGTTTAATTTTTGTGCTAATTTTCTTTAAAGGAGTGATTTTCCAGTCTTTCGCATTACTTTCTGAAATGTCTTTCTGTACCATAAAACATTCAAAGGAAAATGTTCCCCTGTGGGAAAGGACCCACCTTGGAGCAGTTTGTGTAGAATTTTAGCCCATGGGAAGGACTCATGCTAGACAATTTTATGAAGAACTGTCTCTTTGTGGGAGGCACCCCATGGTGGAGTAGGGGAAGGACTACTCTCCCTGAGCAGCAGCAGAAACGACCTGTGATGAACTGGCTGTAACCTCCATTTCCTGTCTCCCTGTGCCACAGGCAGGATCAGGTAGAATTGGGGAAGAAGAGAAAGGTGGGTGAAGGTGTTTTTAAGATTTGTTCTACTTCTCATTATCCTGCTCTGATTTTTATTGGTAATAAATTCAATTAATATCCCCAATTCAAGTCTGTTTTGCCTGTGAAGTATTCGATGAGTAATATCTCCCTGTCCTTATCATGACTCATAAACCCTTCATTCTATTTTCTCTTCATTGTCCACTTGCCAAGGAGAATGATGGAGCTGCTGCTTTGGTGGGCACCGCACCTGGCATCCAGCCAGGGTTAACCCACTACAAAGCATACAACATGCCAGGAGCAACTTTGCTTCTTCCAGACCGAGGTTGTTGTTGAACAGAGATTTTAGAAATGATAGTTTTTCAATTCAGTGATTACATCTCTGATTAGTCCTGCTTTATGTACCTCTATCTTTTTATAAGCTCTGGATTTCAGAAGCATCCAAGATAAATGACAGATCCATAAACTTCAGCAGTTCAGAACCTTTATTCTCTCATTCCTTTACCTGCAGGATAGGATTCCCTGTTTTTAACACGGTGAAAGAATGCTTTTAGATATAGATGCGTTAAAAAACAGTCAAGCAACATATTTTCAAAGAACAGAGTTATTAATATAAAGCATGATTCTTTTAAAGAAGTGTTGTCTTGTCCATATATTTAGGTAAACAGCATTCAGACAAAATTAGAACATTTTCATATAGAACAAGTGGTCTTTGCTCCTTTTGACATGGGTTCATCAGGTGGACATTTTTCTCTCTTGTTTATTAAAACTGTTTTCCCTCTACTAAGTGCTGATAATTTAAAAAAAAAAAATCAAGACTTTTCAAAAGAAAATATGAGGACATCTGTGCTCAAAATGCAGCAAAATAAGGAAGATATGCAAATTAGAATTAGGGGAAAAAAGATGGTTTACCTTTTTTACCTAATACTTTTGCTGCTAGTAATCATGGACTACTATAAGCAGGGGAAATAAAAACAAATAAAAGAGAGGCTTTTTGGAGGGTAGTGATCTCTTTAAATACAAAAACTATTGATAAGATTTCTATTTTTTTTTTTTTAAAGTTCTCTTATTTGCTCCATAAGTGTGTTCACCTTTTCAATGTCTTTGGATGAACCACATCCCAAATCAAATATTGTCATGCATTATTAAATTAAGTCAATTATATGTCAAACAGATGATGTTATGCATTAAATTTGTGCTGATAGAGACTGCATTTTTAGAGGGCAGTCAACATATTAAAACCTAAAAAGAGGCAATATATTTTTCTGCTTGCAGATCCTTTGTAAGTCACTGGGATACATGTTACAGAAGTTCCCACATGCCAAATGCAACCCTAATAATTTACAGGGAAATGTAGTGAATTCAGGGTACTAGAGGAAATACAAATCCATTATCAACTTTAGACATCAGACTGTATTGGCAGTTTTTAATTCTTCTGAAGTTTGTTCCACTTTTGTTTTTAATTTACCTTCGGTTTTCACTGCCCCACATAACAGGCTCCTGGTATCCATATGTTATTTCTAGAACCAAAAAGAAAAAAAAAAGAAAAAAAAAGCAAAAAAAGCTAAGAGAATCCAGTAGATCTTCTCAATAAATTTCACAGTCTGCTTAGTAACTTGTACTTGCTTACCAGGTGCTTATTCTTAACTTTGAGAGGATATATAAGTGGCAGCTTTTCTGATTCTCACCTTATGTTTCATCTGACCATCTGTGCAGGGATTGTTTGAAATGTCCCTGATTTTTGAGCCCACTAAACTCCCCACTCATAAAAGTTAAGTTTACATAAAACTTTGCAAGTTGCCTGGATTATTGATTAAAAGAGAAAAAAAAAAGTAAAAGGTCAAACTTGAAGCCATATGGTAAATTCTTGCCTGATAGTGTCATGAAAATAGCCTTTCTGAAGGCTAAACTAACCTTTCACAGATTGTAATTACTATGCTACACACAGAGACAAAATTCTCTTGCATACTTTATGGAAGGGCCTGTTCCAGATGATTCATGTTTCCTTGGATATGCAGAGATACGCAACACTGTTCTACTGGACTTGTTGCAGATATGATTTCCTCCACAAGTAAGGCTTAATTCCTAAAATATTCCCTCTGTCCATTGCTATTTGTATTGCTTGATATAATTTTCCAAGGGAATATCTCATCATGCAAAGCCTTTCCCTTTCCCTCTCCTTCTCCCTCTCCCCTTCCCTTCCCCTCAACGCTAACCCTAATCCCTCCCTCTCCCCTTTCCCCTACTCCTTCCTGCCCCTCTTTCCATTTTTTTCCTTCCCCTTTGAAAAGTGCAAAGATCCCATTTAAAATAAGTATGTGTCAGAGATTCAATTCCTATTTATAGCCACTTGAATATAAAAAACCCTCACACCAATGATGTTGAATTCATGTGAGTAAAACTGATGACAGAATCTGATCCAAAATAACTGAAAATAGTGGTATCTGCTATTATCACACGGAGGGTTAAACACATCTAAGGCTTACAGAAGTCCTGTATAGAGGTAAGTACATTACCTTTCCTTTACTCTTTTGGGAATAGAAACAGATTGGCCAGATGACTTTCACAAGTTCTTACAGTAAGTCATGAACAGTGGTGAAAAATACAATTACAGGGCCAGGCAGCTCTTAACTTTAACCAACATGTACTCCTTATCTTTGCTAATAGTTGGTCTTCAAAGATACACGAAGCAGTAACCATTTCCTTAAGGCTCATATACATTGTCTGGATTGAAAATTTTTCTGAAATATTGAAATGCAAGTGCATTTGTGTTACATTTTATTTCTTTTTATTTTCAACATACACTATTTGCAAGGTTATTGCCAGCTGTCTCTGAACAGCTAAGTTGGCAATATGCTCACTTTTGGTTTGGACTCCAAGCTGAGAAAAGACATGTTACACCTCAAGCATGTTTCCTGATTTTCTGGGAAGACAGCTGGACTTGTAAACTGAAATTATTCCTTTTTAACTGCTGCTCAGAAATTGCGTGCAGAGTATGCCACTAAGCAATTTGACTTCAGTTTGGTCCCCAAAATCAGCAATCCAACATAAAGCTGATTTTAGGAATGGAAACTATTAGTAGAACTTCTTCTGCAGGTTCAGGGGGAAGAACAAAATTTCCTACAACAATTTTGAAAACAGGGATAAAAAAAAGTGAATTATTTCAAAGTTATTTCATCAAGGAATGGGAGAGTTAGGACAGAAAAACACTCCTTTTTAACTGAAGACAATGCATTTGTTTCTTCAGGTTTTTTTCACTCTCTGACTTGAAGTTAGAAACCAAACCCCAAATATATTACTGATGCTTTCAGAAGTGGTTGACAGACAGTATCTTGACACTTGCAGAAAATGACTGCTATAGCCTAAGGGAAACTGAAATGCTGTCCAGATAGAGACAGGAAAATTAAGCAATTTACAAACAGTGGTCTAGATACTGGTTTTGGATCAAATTCATTTTATGTAATGAATCCTACTCAAAGCCAGCAGAAAAGATTTAATCTTATTAGGACAATTTCTTGATAAATTGTACTGTTTTAAATTGCAAATGATTGTGTTGAAATGAGGAGTGACTTCAAGCAATGTAGCGAAAAACTGTTAGCAAAAATGAAAGCTCAGTAAATGGCTCCATTTGCTGCTGTCACAGTTCTATATGGACACAATGAATTTCTAGGAGGAAAATAGATTGATAGGTTTAGTGGTCAGAAAGATTGTGTACTAATGAAAGAAATGTATTATATTTTAATTTGTGAGCAAAAGATTTTTTCTCTGATTAGAATTATTTCTTACCTCTTTCCACCTTGGGATTTTTTTAATTTTTCTTTGTGGGGGGTAAACTCAGATAAATAAAACTCATTTCCGTCAGCAGGCATGCATTCGGACATGTCCTTAATACTTTTCACTTTCAGTACTACTCTTTTCCTTCTGAAAGCCAAAAAGGTCCAATTTACTCTACAAGAGTATAACCTGTTAGATTTTTGAAGGTTTCGATGTGAGAGAAAGGGATTAAAAATAACTAAGTTGCCAATCTCTGAACAAAATGACTGGAGTTACCTTAGCAGGCCATGACCTGCTGAATGGCGAACTAATTTAATTGCCTTCTTTCACTACCCAGAAAGTCTGTGTGTGTGTGTGTGAAAGCAAGTGTGTGCATGTACTGGAAAACTAGTTCTACAAAGCAATAAAACAGTTGATGGAACTCCCTGTGTATTTTGATGTATTGCATCTAAATTTGATGAGCAAATACACATAAATTGGCAAAACTCAATTTAAGTGAAAAAGTGGAAATCAGAGACATTGCAGTGTTCTGAGTCCAGCTTTTCTGTAATATCTTCTGAATGAGTTGCCCTTCTTCCCACTCTCTTCTCTTCCACCTAAAATGCTTCTCTCAAGTCCTTCAATAAAATATTTCATTTTGATCATAGCTGCTCTGCCTTGTAGAGCATTATTTAGCGCAGCTTAGTAGAGGGACAAGTTACTGTAACATGTGACACAGCTGTACTTTGGCAAAGGTGTGCTGACATGCTTCTGCTTCCTCAGCAATGATCCACGTTTGGAGCTGTTCACGTCTGCCTCTTCCCATTGATTGGCTTCAGAGCAACCCAACACATCTGAAGATTTGTAGAATCATTCCATGGTATATACAACTGGAGGGGGTGTGTGTTATCTGTATTGTGATATGAGAATTAGGTCAGTCAAGATTTAGTTCATGTTTGGGGTTTTTTGTTAGCTTTTCTTTTTTTTCTTCTGTTAGCTTTTTTTTCCCCTCTTAGCTTGTGTGTTTTGTGTATTTGTTCTGTTTATTTTTTTCTTTTTTTTCAGATCCTTTAAATTCTTCATTACAGAAGCAAATATTATTCAGCAAAAATATAAAAGAATTTTTTAGTTTAAAGATTGTAACTTTAAAATTACTTTGGCCATGAAAAAGCTTATTGTCATCCTTCCCCCACTCCTGCAATCTAATTTAAACATATGTCCAGACTTTGCTCAAACTTCCCAAAGCCATTCCTATAGAAACAAAGAAAAGTTCCTTACCAAAAGAAGATGTTAAATAGTTGGTTATAAGTGAAACCAGGAGGTTACAATGAAACCTGAACTGAGTGAACTGCTACTGCAAAATCTCAAGTGCAGAAACCAAGTCCCACTTTTTGCATTGAAATATCAAAGCAGCTGGGTTTCACTTGAACAATTTTAGATCCTTTTTGGGAAAACATTATATTCTGTATATTGGCTTCTGTATGTGATCATATATATTCCATTTCTGAGCAAGTTTTTCCTCTGTACAGAAAAACTTGAAAAACCTAAGGTTGCAGATTGTGAATTGTGACATTTTCAGATTTCACCTCTGTGGTAGATGGAATGGCTGGTGAACACAGAACCACATGCCCTACCCTCTGTTCAGAAGCGCTTGAGAGATGGATGTATGTCAGTTGTCTGCTTTCATCTGAAGTCCAGCACACCGTCATCTGGTCCTCAGCTTTGTTGCTCTTCATGTTCTGGGCAGCTAAAACTCAGCCTTTAGATATAGCTCCTTGGAAGAAAAAGTTGAGCATGTATAGAAAGGCCATTGCCAAAGCCTCTCATGATCAGATATGTACCTGAAGTGTTGTCTTCAGGGAACAATATTCTCTGAAAACTGTTCTTCCATACAGTCCTTTGCCATGGAGGGCTGATTTTGATAAGTAGCACCTTAATTTTCCATTTAAACAGTATGTTCTGCCAGTGCAGAGTCCCTCTAATTTAGGTTTGATATGATGGCCCTTTTTGTGATTTACAGAGTAAATCTTAAGGGTTACTGATTGCCAAAATTATGTGAATGACCATTTGATGTTCACAAAAAAAATTCTATGCCGAATAGACCTCTGCATTTATAGCAAAAGACCACTAGGTATTAAGATGTAGAGGTGGATTTATAGTCTGTTAAGTCCTGCAATAATTTTTATTGCAGTAGTTAGCTTTTTGTCCCATTACTTATCCTAAGTAATGAAATATTTTCATTATTTTACTGGTATATATTCACAAGATTGCCAAATTTCATGGTGGGGAAGATTTTCCTGATTTTCCCTCTTTAGCTCCTCTAGTTCTTTTATAAACTCCTTTATTTTTCAGGTGTTTTTCTCCTTCATCTTTCCCGACAAAGTGCTTCTTCACAAAAAACTTTTTACTTAATAGTAAGTTTAGTAAAAGTTAAGTAGCTGGAGAAAGATCTGTTTCTTTAGTTCATTTCATTTGTTTTGGGGGTTTTGTAATGGTTGCAAGTGAAGAATAGAGTGGTGTTTCTTTGTGAAACCTTACATTAAATCTCTACATTTTTCTTCTTGTTGCCTGTGTCCTAAACATACAGTTACAATTCCAAATGTCAAAAATATTAAATATTTTTCTGACCTTAAATTTGTAAGAGAGATTTAACCCTTTTAAAACCGAAGTTCAAACAGAACTGCTGATGCTGATTGTGATGACAACACTGTTCTGTCTAATTCATTAAATGACATAAGAAGGAAGAGTTACAACGTGTTCCATGTGATAAGAATAACCGTGAATCCTGATTCATTGCAGGAAATCAAACCTTTTTGTGTTAAAAATTCTGTTCTTGCCTAACAGAGGGAAGTGCACATTGACATGTGTTCATAATTTGGGACATTTATATATGGTTACAGATCATATTTGCACTATCCCACCAATATGTAGAAACAAGGCATGGGAAAGGCTGATGACCCCACATCTCTAGGCGATACATCATTTTAGGTGAAAGTTTTCTACCTTAGAAGTCCCGTAAGCTCTGTGAGAAGGAGTCAGAATTTGAAAGCTTAGAAACCCATCCAAATTTCAGAGTCATTGCTAGTCTCTATACATCAGACTGGGCATGTAGGAACAGAGTTTCTGAGGCAGCCAGAATTCCTTATAACCTGCTACATTTTTTCTCTATTAGGTGTGAGCGAAAGTGATGCAGAAGTTAATTCAGATTCAGGCTATGAAAAAGGAATGTTGTTTAGATCTGAGCTGGTACAGAGCCTTTACTGTTGTCTGTCTGCAGACCAAGAAACATCTTTTTGAAGAGTATTAACGAATCACAGAATCAATCGATTAGGTTGGAAAAGACCTCTGAGATCATCAAGTCCAACCTTTGACCCAACCACCATGTCAATAGACCATGGCATTAAGTGCCACATCCAGTCTTTCCCAAAACACCTTCACCACTTCCCTGCACAGCCCATTCCAATGTTTAATCACCCTTTCTGTGAAAGAAATTCCTCCTAATGAGGAAGAAATTCTTTCCTTCCTTGGTGCAGCTTGAGACTATATCCTGTCATTCTATCCTAGTTACCTGGAAGAAGAAGCTGACCCCCACCATCCTACAACCTCCTTTCAAGTATTTGTATATCTACCTCAAAAGGGGGGGAAAATATTGTCAGAAGTAAGAAGGTCCACTTACACCCATCAAAAATACTTTGGACTTTCAGAAACTGATACTTCAAGTTTTCAAATCAGTAAGAAATATTAATTTATGTTTCTTTGCCAGTGCAAAACTTTCTAAAATGCTACCAGGGACACTTTGAAACTAGGACTTAACAATAAAGCTGAACAAAAGTTTTCTTACAGAACCTCTGGAAAGAGAGATAGGACCCTATCCTGAAAATCATGCTCACCTCTGTAAAGTGCAAGTTATAAAAAGTGAAAATGTAGGATTGTCTTTTTTGTTTCTCTAGCTTCACTATGCAGCAGTACCACAGATCATGCTGGGCACAGACTAAATCATTTTTACTTCAGATAGTACTTTCCATTCTGCAGGGGCTTTCATACATTCTTTCCATTCTGAATTGAGATGGATTTTGCATGTGTATTTTGATATAATAGCTTGATTTTTGCATTAAATGTGGATGTGCACTTAAGGTTACCTACCTATTAGCTGAAGGGTAGGGAGGAAGAAGAAGGGAATTGATGGAAAAGATTGCCCAAGGGTATGTGAAGCTTGCTGTGGAATGAGTTAGTTAAAATCTTTTCCTTAGTTCTTTGTATAATTTGTTTGAGGATTATATAAAAAAATGAATCAAAACCAATACTTGACAACATTAATATAATGTACCTAAACATATATAAAACTTTTATCTATCTATAATACTATCATCATGCTGCTTGCCATGAAAAGCAAGTATAGCTTCCATTAAAACAATCTATTCCTAGTGAGTGTCAGCTGACTTTCATATACCTTGTACAATATATCGCCCACTGAAATAGTGGAATTAAAGTTTTGGGGTTTTTTTCCCAAATATATACTATGCACCACATTCATCAAATTCCCATGTGTAATGAGCTCAATTTTATTTTAAGTGATGGTTTGGGGGTTTTTACCATTTAAAATGTATGGCACAACATGTATTATTTTTGCTTTCTTGTTTGTACAATTTCAAATCTTAAGTGGAAATAAAAGTAGAGGCCCCTTGTAGGACCCAAATCATGATCTGAATTTCATTTGGGCTGAAATCTGTACCCCTAGAGAACTTATCAGGAGACATATGGGTAGGAAATAAAGTGATTTGTGATCTGTGTTATGAAGTCAATTGCTAGAAGAAAGCATTTCAGTATTTTGGTACCAGGAAGTAAAATTCAAGGGTCACTGTAAGTGTTTTATAATACATAAATTTTAAAATCAAACAGAACTTGTTCCTTTTTTGTCAGTGATAACACACTAGATGAACCTCAGAGCTAGTAGAAAAATAGAAGGATAAGAGTAAGTCACTCAGAGTGAAACAGAGCTGCAGATTATAGCAGCTAACTAAAATATAACTCTTGCATTGTAGAATATGTAGGACAGTCAAAAATGAAACTAAACCCAGGCATATATGGAATATTAAACTTTAAAAAAATAATGGTGTTATGGATGATCTCATGCCACTAGTTGTTTGTGGATTTTTTTCCTGCACTCAGCTTAAAAGACTTAAATTACCTTTTGAATAAATGTCAGATTGGTCCCACAACATCAGACTCTGTTTGCGCTCCACAAATCACAAATTAAAAGGTGAAAATGGATTACTTAAAAATTATAATGATTATGATCCATATAAACAGAGTACTATTCTACCTAACATTGTAGGAAGCTTTGAGGAAGGCAGTAAGTCTAATGAAAGTGAAATAATTTGGTGTTATAAACTGCATAATTAAGTGATGGTTGAAAAAACTCCCCTGATTGCATTTGGGTACTGGGGGGATGGGTTGAGTTGCGTTCCTATTCCAAATACAAAAATGTGTTCCCGACTTAAGAAAGCACTTCCTGCTGGGGAGTTTCCTATTTACTGCATGAGGGCCTCCTATGAAGGAATCCAAAAGGGTAGATAATTTGTCTTTGCTAAAGCTTAATACCAGTGTCTGAAATACATTAACTGGAATAAGAAATATAGAAACACTGATGAAATAGCAAGACATCAGCATAGTTTTCATGTCCTATTTTCTTCCACTTCCATGTGGAGTCTTTGAGATGTGAAAGTAATCTAGGATTTTTTAATTCCTTACTCAATAAGAAATACAGTGTCAGACACAGACCATTCTGATCTTACCTTCCATACTGTTTAGATCCATGTGGAAACAAAACATAACGGGGCAAAACGGCCCCACATTTAAAAGCAAAATTGGAGCCTAAATGAAGTCATAGCAAGCTCCTGATACTAACCAGAATTGTTTATTACATGGATTCAAGCTTTTGAAGCCTGATAGTAGACCACTTCATCTTTCCCCATGTTTGTTTCCCCTATCACACATCAGTGTGACAGTCTTGTCATTAGTCTGTCTGCTAAGTTTCCAGTGCTAAATTTTCTTAGTTACCTCCATTCTTTGATTTCATTGCAACATCTAACTTGCATTAAAAATAAAAGAAATTATAAGTATGATGCCTTCTCCATCCTTGTCTAATGTATCACACACATACTGAAACATCAAAGTCAAATTGAAAACTCTGAGGAGTCTGGGCCTACACTACTATGTGATGGGTTTCCTCATGATACTGTAAACCCCCAATGACTTCAGAGGAATTCTAAATATTCTTACTTCCTGGGGGGTAAGTATTATGGGATAAGGAGCTTTTTTTACCACGAGAATATTTATTTTCTAAGCAGTGACAGTATTGAGATACCAAAGACTGAGTTACCAAAGCACAGGAAATATGAGAAAACTCCCCTGCTCTCAGAAATGAATTAAAAAATATTTTTGAAGGAACCTAAGAGGGATGAATATAATACCTGCATACCTATCTACCCCTAAATGCCTCTTTGAACATATTGCATGAGGTGTTTAAATTTTGCTTTCCAGGCAGGAGAGACCAAGAATGGCATATATTAAACATCTACTTCTTCTTTGAATGAAAAATAGACAGAATCTTTTAAGCAAAAATATTTATGAAATTTTAAGTCTTCAATTCTGACAACATTACATGAAGATGTAAGTCTGTGTCAATATTTTCTACGTAGTTCATGTTTCCCATATGAAACGAAATGTGAGTCTTTGCTGATGGCAGTTATTTCCTATCAACAACTGATTGAAATGTCAGAAAAAAAAAGTTTAAAAAGGACATAATTTTAAATATCTCACACATTTACTGACTAGATAAATTTGTAATTGGAAAGGAGCCTGACACATCAGCTAGTATATACTCCATCACATACATAATTATTATGTCACTTTAATTTTTGATAGATTTTAAGCTATACTTAACTCCCTAGCCCATGTAATGATCAGCAAATCTCTTGAAAACTTTTCTTGAATAAGTTAGCAAACATAATGTGAGGGGTTTTTTATAAGAGAAATGCAGAAAATAGGGGGTTTCACTACTTATTTAATCTTTAGTTTTTCCAGAATTGTGCAAAAGTTTAAAAAGTATTCCGGAAAATATCATTGTCTTACACTTTGAGTATTGCTGTTATACTCGGCTGGGCTATTTGCATAGTAAGCTATTTATTCTCCATGAGTACGAATATCAATATTAATCATAAACCCACATTTGAAAAATATAGTCTTCCTTCTTGCTACTATTCTTGTAGAGGCAAATAATTTCCTTTGAATGATTAAGAAAGTGTTTGTACCTGCAAAGTAAATGCCTAAAGCTTTACCAGATATTAATTATATCATAGGAGAAGTTCAAAAATGTATCATTTGCTGTTTCCAAACTCTCACTTAAATGCAGTCACAGCATTTGTTCAATACATTTTGCTCTTCAAAAATAGTATTCTTAGCAAATTCTTTAAAATTCCTCTTTGTAATGAGCCCTTCTCCTATTTATGACATAATTTTGTTTTTGTGGCACTGTCACTGGACAGAAGACTGTGATGTCACCAGCATAAGTAGTTTCTTTTAGAGGTGCTTGGAGGAATATGAGACCAATTATAGCCTTCCTTTGACCTGGATTCAGATCTGTGTGCTGTGTCTCTGGGATGATTTCACTGCAGTCAACAGTTCTGGCATTGTGTGCATTCACATCACTAAATACCATGTGTTTTATTCCCCAGTGTGGAGGTGCCTTGTGCAGCAATGTACATCTGTGAAAAATGAGCAAATATAAAATTTTACATGTATTCACATCTTACTACATAAAAATTTTATGACTTAGCACTTACAGCAGATTTCACCTTGTTTGACTTTGGTCGTGTGAAAATTCAACATCTATTTTAATCTGATGATAGGGTAATGTATTCCAGGCTAAAATGGGTCTCTAATGTAGGTAAAATGGATAATTACCTAGAGGTATTTGTATCTCTTCACTATACACAGCCTTGATGGTAAATTAAAAGCGGTCTTTAATCTTGCTTAAGTTTAAAGGCTGAAAGTTCGATGGCTTAACTTGTCATCACCATAGGTTCAGTGTACAAGGGCTGAATACGGATAACTGTATCCTGCAGGGTTTGTGAAACCTTTGAGTTAAAAACATCGGTTTTAAACTTTCATCCTATAATACACGACAGGTGCAATCGATTATAGGCACAGCTGAGCCACCAGCAAACCCGAGGTTTCTGAGCCTTTTTTTAACAATGCTGATAGTCCAAATGTCACTGGAAATTGGAGGTCACTCTTAAGATTGAAAAGTATAAAAAATTTAGTTACTAATTTTTCAAATACCTATGTCATGAAGCTTGTTTTAAGCACACTGTTTTATTATGCCAGACTGAAAAGCTGTCGGTGAGTCATAAACAATGAAATATTTCTTAACATTTTTAAAGAAAAGAAAAAATTGCGTGAACCTGTTTTTATTTTGAAAATTAAATGTGTAATAACACAGATACCCTGAAACAGAGTAAACCTTCCAGAAACAGAAGAATCTGCTAAAGTCATTATTAGAGATCTGTTTTCCCCTCTCTGCCTTCGTAACTGTAGCTTCCTGGTCTTTGTAGCACTGTAACACTAGGGAGCACACTTTCATCAGAAATTATGCTGTCTGAAGCATCAACAGAGGCAGGGAGATAGTTCTGCATATCAGCAGTTGGGCAGCGGGCCAACCCCTGCCCTGCTGCACAGAATGACAAGGCATGCGAAGATGACAGAGCTAATGGTAAACAACGACAGATCTGTCGAGAGTCTGATGGGATGCACCACTTGTTTGTTCATGTACAGTACAGGAATCAGAGCTATTTTGTTCAGGGTGTGCTTAGATGCCTGCCTGAACTCCTCACCCCGCCTTTTACAAATCAGACTTAGCAGTGCAATAAAGAGGGGGGGGGTTTCTGAGCATGAGAGACTTACAGTAAGCTGAAAACTAGGACAAGTAATTCTTAGAGAATAGAGAAAATATACTTGCTCTTTAATTTTATTTATTTTAAAAATGCCCTTGTTCCTGACTGGTTAATAAAACCTTGCTGTGTAACTCTTGCTTCTAATAATCAAGATATTTGTCTACAGAATAAGAGGCACATAAAGGAACAAAGGAATTATTTCTCTGGAACAGTTTTATACTAATATTTAATAATATAATAATGAGTTACAATTTAAAATGCACTAAATTATTGCTTCCTTAAATAATTTCAAAGCAAATGTATTTCCTTATTAAATCAGTTTATCTGCCAATTTTTATTATTATATAAGGCAAATATGTGTACTTTGTATATTGGACCATTGCCTTTTAGGGACTTTAAGGTCTAAATTTAAAATTTATTACCTATTTTATACTTTTGAAAACTTTATTTCATTATAGTGGTAACATTTTTTTTTACTAGGTTAAGGAATTATGATCAGGTTAACTTTAACCTGTGTAACTTAAATATGATTACACATAAAGATGTCTGGAAATCCTCACTATTTATACTTTAGAAAACTTGTCCTTATCATAAGAAGATATGTTGCACCAGACAGTGCTAGAAATAACTAATAAAACCCCCAAAATTAAAACAAAAACTAACACCCCCAAACCTTTCCCAGACCTTCAGCAGAACATCCACACTGAGTTAGATCTGTGATTCACATAGTCCACTTTTATGTCCATTTTATTAACTTCATGGAAAGTTTTAAACTAACATACAAAGAACACTTGATAGACCATCAGCTTGAGTTCAAAACAATATTTTGGGTGTTTCAGGTATTTCGGGCTATTGCTTTACTTTACAATATTTCTCTGCTCTTCTGCATTTATCCAATCTTGCCTGTTGTCACCTCTGTGCTGAAGTATAGTGAGCCAGAGCCTTAATGATTTGTTGTCTGTTTTGTACATCAAGAAGACTGAAATATAAAGAGCAATGGGTCCTTCTGTATCAGTCCTCCTGTTCCTCCTGTCTTTGCGGGCCATAGGCAAGTATTTCTGTTCTTTGGTAGACAGCAACTCCCCTCCCAAAGCATTGAAGCAGACTGCTTGAAAAGACTGCATATGAAACAGCAGTTACCTAGTGCTAAATAAAGAACTCCAGAGCTACCACATTCAATTAAAAAATTCCAGTTGAGAAATTCTGGTATTCAGGTGGGTAATAGTGTATGTGGTCATAGAATATTTAATTTCCATCAGGAGAACTGTACTGCCAGACTCTGTAGCTGTTACTTTGAGAAGAAGCTTGCCTAAAATGAAACTTATAAAGCATTATCCCACATAAGATCAAGTTTGGGCTGCAATTCAAGAAGCTCGACACCTAATCCAAAAGAAAATCAAGTGAAAATCTCAGACAACAGAGTGAATAAATGTAAACAAACCATTGACAACATGGACCATATTGCACCATCAATTTTTAAGCAGAAGTTCCCATTGATTTCAGTGCTTAAAAATCAATGCATTCTCTGCAGAGAAATAGATACAGATGAACAGTGATTATTTCTCATAATGACTTTTATCTGAGGATATCTCCCATTTTATAAATATGTACTTATTATTCTTGTTTAATACTCTTGTCTGTTGTGATATTCCTAATATTCTGTGAAGAAATCATTATCTGTTTAAAAACAAAATTTCCTCTGTTTTTATGCAAAGCTATAAGGAACTTCTCAAGAGACATGTCATCTGTATGGAAGAACCCCAGCCTGTGATGTTACTGCTGTTGTTTGCTACCTGTACCATGATATTGGCAGGAGATCACAGCTACTCAATGAGGATCCATCATAGGAGGGTCTACTTGCACACTCTATAAAAGCTATATGTTCATCTAGAAGGCTTTACAGCCTGAAAGGACTGAAGAGTTAAAAGATAAAAAAAGGCTGAGAGAGCTCAGCTTCCTTGTGAAAGGTCAGTGACAGAGATTGATGCAACAACTGGAACCATAAACCCCTTCTTTAAATTCAGTAATCTGTGCAGAATACAGCCAGAGGTACCAATTCCTCTTGAAAATCTTTATTTAACTTCAAACCCCTAAGGTCTGATTACTCATACTGTTTATGAACATAGAAGACTGAATTCAAAAGGTCACAATGCTTTACTAGATAGTCAGCTAATTTCAGAACTGTGCCAGATTTTAGCAGTTTAAAGACTTCCACAGCTTAAAACTCTTACATATTTATCATATGAAGAATTCTGCTAACTGATAGGACTAGATATATATAAAACCAGAATTACATATTTCCAAAATGCTCTGGTCACTGAATACCTGATCCCATATATAATGAAAATTTAATTCAGTATCACAATTTTTTCCTTTTGAAAGTGAGTAATATAAAATTAATTCAAATGCTGTTTCATTTTATCTTCTTTTTCTAGAAGAAATCATCTAAGATATGCTAACTCAAGTAACTTCTGGTTGGTAAATGTTGTCTGTTTTGGAAGCTGAAATGATTTTCCTGTTAAATAAAGTATATAAGGGAGATTTAAATGGTTCTCACAAGGGAAAGGTTCTGCTGCCACAGGCTTAGCCCACATACAAACTTTTCTTTCACACAAAATAAGGAAAGGCTCCCATCATAATTCTGAGTAAAGTAAAATAACTGCAGAAAGCAAGTTTAATATAAGGTTATGAGAAAATACTGCATATTTTACTCAATAAAATAATAAAAATTCAAATTGTAACATCCTGTCATTGGTGAGTGGAAAATGGAAGTTGTGTTAGTAACCAGTTAATTCCCAGGATCCTATTTTATTCCTTGGCTTCAGAAAGAAACAGACAGCCCACACATATTTTGGAAAGCTATTGTAATCACAAAATCAAATATGCAATTAGGAAAAAAAAGGATGTATTTCACCTGCCATTTTTTAAAGAGGTTACTAAATATACGAGCATTCTATCTGATCTCTTTTTTTACTTTTCTACTCGAGAAAAACCTTTTAGAACTCTATTTGGGTCATTGTAGTATACACAAATATTATCTACCATGTAGAAGCTACAGTGACTTTTATTGTTCATGTCTTCTCCTGAAATCACTTAGCATTTTTTTTGCTGTAGAAACTTGTAATAAAATAGTTATAACAGGAAAGGCAAGTCACCTAGCAGTATAACCCACAGAAAAAATGAACACTTCAGCACTTATTTTTTATGGGCTGGTAAACTTCATTGGATTCATATAACTGCCAAAACCTGACCTCCATTACTGTTGAACAGAGCTGAAATTTACTTCCATAACATATTATATTGACCATTTTAAAGAAATAAAAGAAAACAGAAAAGACACAGAACCTACTTACTCCAATTATTATATTTTTCCTAATCTCTGAGGTTTACCATTAACTGCTACACTGGGTAAACTGGAAAGTAAGTCTGTGTTCATGATCTAAAGCCCTTCAATAATGATCTAGGCATTTCCAAATGTGGTAGCTGCTATCAGATAAACAAGAAAAGGCAAGCCCCTTAATATAACTAAATATAAAATGTGACCTACCACCAAGTGTTAGGAGCTGAGTTACATTAGCTCTGAGTTCTGGTTTGTAATAATAGATGCATTTATATTAGATCTCTATTTCATGTAACAGTTTGCCAGCAGTCACTCTCACTATCTGATAATCTGAAATAAATTGTATCTGTTTTTTGATTCCTTTTACATTACCTTCTTTATAAAGTCTTAGTTATTCCACAAACATATTCTACACAATCAAAACATTTGAATAATTAGAATCTTATAAATAAGGTACTTTTATAATAGTATAATTAAATTGAACAAGCCTGGTAGGTATACATCCTAACAATGAAAATTAATTTAAAATAATAATTATTATTATTATTTTGTTTTCCTTAGATGACAGTAACCCTCTATACTTGATTATGTATGAAAACCCGGGGTTTTGCTATAAACTTTGGTTGACTAATCTGCCTCTTTGGCCTCACCTTATAGATATTTTTTAGAGACTGAATATGAATTTCTGAAAAGCCAAATATGTATATGTATCTGTATGTACTATGTAGGAAATATAGTCTTAAAATTTATGTTTGTTTCATTGTATGAAAATGAATGAAATGATAATGAAAATGAAAAGATAATTTAAATATAGTGATACTTTCTGTTAAGACTGATATTTTAGAGATCAGTGTAACAATATAGAAGACAGAAGGAATTAAATATGACTATTGTCTGACTAAATTATTTAGACTGACTTGTAATTCAATTGTAATTTTACATCTCTTCTTTCCTTACTTTATTTAGTTTTCTGATTTATAAATTTTGCTTTTCCTGCTTGCTGATTTTATTTTTATTTATTTATTTATATTTATTTATTTTTGTGCACTATGTTTATTCCTTTAACTCCCTTATGTTTTAACAGAAAGAAAACAGACAAAAGGTGGTATTATTGCACATTTCCTGGAAACACTGTAAACTGAACAATCAGACTTTGGCATTAAATGCTAACTTTATTTTCTAGAAGGAAGAGGGATTTTACCATAAAATTCCGAGAATTGTCTTTCCAAGTCAAGACATGGAAATTGAGACTAGTTTGAAAATCACAATTTGAGGAGAGTGGTGTCCTCTGCATTGACATTTTTCCTTCTTACTTACTCAGATATGCCCCAAAATTTTTCTAACTGCAACAGGGGTTGGAGACATAATAAGTTGGAAATTATCCTAGTGTAATTCAAAAATGTCAGTAGCTGGGCTGAAGAACAAACTGATGTCATGAGACATTTCTTAAAAGCTATTTTAGCTGTCAATTGAGTGGCAAGGAGACAGCTGTTCTGGAGCCTTTTACAATGGGTGTGAAATGTACATTTGGCTGCTGTCATCACTGACCACAGCTAACCAAAATATACAAACGTGAACTTTATGAACATGTGCATTTTTCTTAATTTGATAGATTAGGTTGGCTAAACATATGGTTGAAGGTGGATGGAGGCCTTTTGAAAAGTGGTCAAACATACCAATGAGTTCTTTTGATGATACATGTATTCCTAATGGTGCTCTGTGGGCAGCATCTTCAGGGTGCCTTGTGCTCTTAAGTCTCTGGGGGTAGTCTAAGCCCCTTTTTGATTTTTGAAACTAGTATTTTAAAAGAATTTAGAATAAGTGTACCAAGACTTAATATAATTTATCTGTATAGTAAACATTGAATTCAGAAACATTTGGAGCATTTCTTCAAAATTTCTTCACTTTTGAAGTTACACATGTACTAAGAAGCCAAGTCTCAAAGAAAAGGACTGGTAAAGGTAGATTTACATTAGCATGATAACATAGTGATATTAGAATTGATTTTGAAAATTTAATATTCTCTCTCACTGCTGACTGCAGTGATGCCAGTATATGTTATGTGGTTATGCTTGTTACCAAAGATTATGGCTGGATCCTTGTTACTGGAAGTTTGCAGATTGCAAACGTAGTGCAGTTGGGAAAACAAAGAAAAGTCTAATAATGATAATTTCTGAATTTATGTGTTAAAACCTCCTTTGACTTTGCAGATTCTCCTCCATTTAATGGATGAAAACATTAAAAAAATGGGTTTTATAGAGATCAGCCCCTTTAACTGACCCTTTTGAGAACTCCCTTTCTTGTCTGAATGTAGGATCTTTACAACTAAGCTCCAAGTGCACCAATTTTTCTGTCATATTAAGCTGAGGAAAAAAGGCCTCAGTGATCAGTATGCATTTATGTTTCTCTCTATCTTTTCCCTCCTGAGACTACAGCAGGACTTGAACCATATCAAACCAATCAAAACTCACATACCAGCATGTGTATCAACCAGCCATATCTGCAGCACTGCTTGGGCAAGCAGTGTGGAAAATGATTACAAGGTAAGCTGTACTGGAAAGAAAGTTCATTTCATAAATTAAGTTAAAACTGTATGTAAGACTATGCATCACTAGATTATATTTTCTTGCTGTTCTTTCCCCATGGAAGTAAATGAAGACCTTAGTTTCCTGGATGATTTACAGTGGCAGCCATTATATTATTTGCCTGGATGGTGTTCATAGCAAGTTGTTCTTCCTGAGCTTTTAGTTTTCTTCACTATTCATGAGATGTAAACCACTCTTGAGTTAGTAAAGTGAAATAAATTACTCAAGCAGACCTTCCTGGGAAGGTTGATGAAAAAATTTCCCATGTCCTAAGTAACAAAAATAATGTTAAATACCTCTTTCTTCCACATAAGTGTACAACGGAGGTTCATTTCTATATTCTTTTGTTTTCCTTTGTTTTAACTTCCTCCACTTGGTAGCATTAAAAAAGGTCTCCAGATTCTCTTTTAGAGTACAACTGTACACTTAGACAGAGGTTTCAAAATGGGATCAGTTATTCTGGAATGATGATGCTGAGCTATCGAACTGTGGAGAAAGAGATGATGTTGACTGGTTCTTTAGTCATTTTTCATCTAAAATTCAGTAGTGGCAGGTTACAAAATAGGGGTCAAGGCAAAGGAAGGGGCAGCCAAGCCACTGCATTATTCTATGCCTGTTACCTATTTTAGTCTCTTGGTCATTCAAATGCAGATGATGGTTTCAGCACTTAAATAGTGAGGTGAAATGTAACTTGATTTAACATTTTAACCAAAAGTGATTGCTCTTCCTCTGCTGTCTTGAAGCAAGTTGATGTTAACCAATGGTGATGACAAATTATATAATGAATGAAGGCCTGGGTTCTAGTGCTACTCACAAAAGAGTTTGGAGACAGTTAAATCTGTGGGTTTAAATTTAGAATAGGCAAGCAATCTGTAATGAATTATTTATTGGGTTAAATTTTACCAACTTTTTTTTTCTGTTCACCAGTTGTCCACAAACATATGGCAAAATTCATGGATTTACTCATTACCTACAAAATATTCATTTATTTCCTCAGTGAATAAATTCTTGGCCTGCAGATTGCTCATGAGCAGTTCATGGGGAATATTCAGAAGTTGCACTGTGTGTGTTACTTTCCACGTCTGCTTTGATATGCTGTGAATTAGCACTATTAATATGACTAAAAGATCACATGAGCAGATGCTGTGCTGACAGCAATATTTTAGCTAGCCCTTTATTTAATTCTCATTGGAACATAACGCAGTAACCCAACATTACACTTCTGGATTTACCTGGAGCATATGATAGCTCTTATTAAATGAAGAATTGCTTTCAGTCTGGATTAGTTTAACAGTCCTGTTTACATCATGGCCCCAACATTGTGCTGGTAGATCTGAGAGGACAGAAAATTGCAGATCAGTCACGAATGAACATTTAATAGCAGGACATCATCACACCAATATTATCAGCAAAACCTATCTGTTTAAAGGCTTGCATAAATGAAAAATGTATATTAATATTCTTGATTTATGTTACTGTGCATGCACTTAGCCTCTGTAGAGACCAAAGAGAGATCTCTTGCTTTTTTACTTCGGTAGAGGATTTTGGTTTGTTTGCTTGTTTTTCCTCATGTTTACAATCCATAAGCATGCATATTTGAAAGAGAATGTTTTTGTGATGGGAAAATATGTCAGTAAAATTAATAAAAGATAATTGGAACATTCCTTCTTTGGAGAGATGACAACATTTGCACAATGTCAGTAGTGTACAGTCCCCAGATGTTAAGGATCCCTCATGCTCTAGTGGAGATCGTCAGGTTTGAGGGAGTGAGGTAAGTAGTGATAACCAATTTGAATAGCGCTCTTTGTAGAAGCCATTTTCATACCCATGCCTTCCTGCCACCTGCAAAGAATATTCTTCAACTTCCCCCTGTCCTCATTGTCTATAGACTGCCTCACTACTTGTCTCCAAGTCTCACTCAAGCAGAGGACTTTGTTGTTTCTCCTTAGCAGAGCATGAATAATACATTTGGGCATAGCACAGAAGTTGGATCTTCTCAGTTCCTCAGAGAATTAAGAGAAGTGGAGAAAATATTTTGCTGTTTCAAGGGTCTTTGTGTATACTCTTGCCTCATGTTCAGATGTACACAACCCAAAATCCAATTTCTGGGTGTTCACTTACCAGGTGTGACTTGTTCTGAATGTTTCTTACACTGTAGTAATGCAACTGAATGTATGGATGAAATATGTGATGTACCTTTGCAAAAATGTAAATCTGAAGAAGAAACAATCTTGTTTTATAACATTTGGCTACTCAGCACATGATAAAGTATCAGTTGAAAAGCTTATGATATAAAAATGAAAGATAATACTATTTAAATAAAATGCTCTTCAATATACTGCTTTTGAAATAAAAGTAAATCACCCAAGTACTTAGATTGAATTTCATGAAATATGAAAAAAATTTAGAAAATATCCACTGAATCTCTAGGTCATAAGCTGTAGATGTAGGTGACTAATCTCCTGACTTTGATCATGCCTGAAAGTGCTGCCTTGCTCAAAGCTGAGTGTTCAGACACATCCCTTGCTTGAGTAGCAACCTCCAGGTTACTGATATAAGTAGCCTCTCTTTGTACAGAACATACATAACATAATTAAACTCTAAGAATATCTGAGCCACTTCTGCTCAAAAATGTTGAAGGAAGAATTATTTTAACTTTCTCACAATGGTAGTGATTGCAAACCCTAAAGAGGGAGAACTGGTTTTGGTGCTTTTTCAGTATGTGAAAGACCTAAACAGCAAGCAGCAAAACTGAGGAAGGGCCCTCCATTGCTTCATATGGAGCTGCATTTCTGTGCAGTCCTTAATACAAGATTTATGAAAGGAGAATAAACAAGCAAGTTTCTTTCCTAGTGGTCAATATCTCTTCATCAGAAGTATCAAATGTGAATTTGAAATTCATTAAACCAATGATTTTCTTGAGCTGAGATTTCCTGCTGCATTCACTGAGTGTAACAAAAATCATTGCAAATGGTCAGTGTGATTTCAGCAAATACGTGGAGGAAATAATTTTAACTCAGAAACTAGGTGAGACATGAGCACTTAAAGCAGAAAAGAGAAATGAAGTTTCATTATATTGGGGGCTTGGTGCTCGTGTTGCCTGGTTTAAGTATTTCTTGTCATACTTCTTGTCCCATTGCAAGTGCCAGTTTTTCTCTTTTGTTGTACATGGAATGTGGGAATGTAAGAAATCCCTGAATTACACTCCTGGGCTCACTGCCTAACACTGAATTGCTGCAATGCTTTGTGCCAGCCAGGAAGCCTAATCCCATTTGGGATCTGACCCAAATGATTCAATTTTATTACACCCAAAGGCATTGTGATAGCTTTTGTGGAAGATTTCTAATATTTGTGAAATAAATATAGGTAATGTGTGTACTTTAAGAGAGTAAATGCTGATTAAAAAAATCTTTCAAATCACTATTATATTTTGGTCCTGAAATTGCACCTGTCAGTGTAGCAGTGAGAAAACTGATTCACCATTAGAAATGGCTATTCACATTTATCATAAATAGGAATCATAATAGGAATAACATAATAAAGGACTGTATATTTGCTTGGTCTTATCTGAACTCCTTTCAGATGTAAGAAATTGAGAATGTTTTCATCTCAAGAACAAAAAATTTTGAAAATGAGGACTGTAGACTCAAAGATAATGGAAATATTTTAGCTATGGTTTTGACTTTATTTCAGTAATCATACTTGGTAAAAATGAAATTTTAATTGATTTATATGTTTTTTTGCTCTGCCGTCAGTTTAGAGTCATTTCAGTTCTCAGAAATCTTATTGTATTTGAAATGATATTTTGAAAATAGTCACTTGAAAATAGATTTACCTCTAGTATAGTTACAGATTGTAACTTTTTGAAAATGCTGGATTTTTATGACACATGATTTAATTGTTCATTATTTGATAGCTCTAAGATAGATACTGTATCATTACAAAATCATGAAATAATTGAGGAAAAATGAGATTTCAAGAATCTATTGGATTAAAGACCTCTTGGCAATATATAGAGATAAATATTGGCACATTTAATGGAAAGAGTATGATCATGAAAGGACCTCAGACATCATCTGAGTGAGGGTGAAATATTTCCCCTACAGCAATAAAAATGAAAATGCAAATTTTTTTTATAAGCTAACCAGTGCCCAAGATCCTCCACAACCTCTGTTTGACTTGTCACTTAGAATACAAATTTGTTCATAGATCATGACTGTCAAAGTGCCTTTTCTGCAACTGTATTAGTAATTAGCTATGCCTTGTTAGTGCTCAAGGCAAGTACATCTGTCACATTGAAATAAAGGGTTAGAGTTTTCACCATTTGAGCTAAGATTTCAGCTTTGCCACATCAACAAAAATCCAAAGGATTGGCAAGACTGTGTCAATGGCTTTTTAAAATGTCTACACTGTATTAATCTGCTATTAAAAAAAATTGTAACTCTAAATGTTTAAAGATATTATATTAAATACCGAGTAAAACAAGAATTTAAGGAGAAATGGGGGGAGGTTGTGAGCTGGTTTTAGTTTAGGTCTTATCCTAAATTCTATTGAACTTCTCTGCGACTTTCTGTGTGCCATCAGATTCAATTGATTTTGATGTAGCAAAGATCAATCCTTTGTCACTTAATTGTATTATAGCTGTCTGTGTCTTTGAAAACAATTACAGAGCTATCTATCAATCTAGCTGCACCAATAAAAGTGACCTCATATAATTATAACTAATAAAAAAATTAGTTTATGTACATTGATTATGGCTATCTTACCAAGAGGCTATAGTTTATTAAATAACCTCATGAACAAGATGGATTTCAAGTATAATGAGGAGGATCTGTGTTAGTATATGATATTATCAATCAAAAATTCAACATTCCAGGTATGCCACACTTAAGTCAACACAGAACAAAAAAGAAAACTGGGCTGTTCCAGAGGAAACTGGCCCACTGGTTGCCATTGACATGTACCCTTTCTCAGTCTAATAGAATCAGGGATATTTAATTTACAGAAATTTAAAAGCAGGTTCGGATACACATAGGGTTGGAACATGCATGCCATTAATTATTACAGTGCAGTCTCTTGTCTTAGCAAATGAGGAATCCTCTCATGTCTTTTGCCAAAATTAATGGGCACAGACAGTGCATGAGATGCCAGGTTTGGTCTAACAAGGGAATGCTCAATTAACTAGTTTTAGCAATTTTTGATACCTTGTTCTGCTTAAGTGTTGCCAGTTGGAAGGAGACAGTGTTTAGACATAGAGGGCAGACTAATGAATTTATTACACAGGTTTTGGATGTGTGAAAAATTATTTTTCAGTGGTATGAAAATCAATAAAACATAGAATCATAGAATATCCTGAGTTGGAAGGTGTAGGAAACACACCAAATTATGAAAAATGGAAAGAACAGGTTTTAATTGTGGATCTTGAAGATAGCACTGGAGAAGCACCTTGAACTACTAAAAGACTCATTGGTGAAATTTTAAAATTGTAGTTTGATTTGTAATAGGGTTTTTTAGTTGAAAAGTTTATGTATCACCTCTCTCAGTCTGTTACCTCTTCCCTGCTGGACTGTTACAATTACCACACCCTGTCCATTGTATCTCTCGGAGCTTCCTTTGTTCTCTGGAAGACTCATCCCCATGAAACTGGTTTGTCTCCTTCCAGGCCGGGCAACCTCCCCCCACATGGGGAGCCCCGGGAACAGAAAGCTCCCAGACCCCCTCTCCTCTCTGCACTGCCACAGTAGGAGCCAAGCGAAACATACGTGGGCTTGCCCTCCCAGTCCAAGCTGGGAAGCCCTGTGTTTGAGGTTCCTATGCCTCTTGGCTAGAGAAGCATGGTTGGGGCTGCAGCCAGCCCCGCCCCTGTCCCAGTTCCATTGGTTAGCACTGCTGTCTATCTCCAATCCCGGGTTTTCTCTTGGTTATTACCCTTGTTTTCTCCTACTGACTAGCCGGGGTACCTAAGACCTTTCCCTTTCCTCGGTTTTCACCCAATCCAGTCCCGTATCTGGCACCTTCCCCCAGAGATCTTATAAAACTTGTGTGTATTTTCCAATAAACCTCTCTTTGCCTGGACTCCTGGCCTGATCACATGGTCTCCCTTCTCTGTGCCCCCTCAGATCCAGAGGCAGGCAGAGACCTCTTCCTTCCAACGCTGCACAGAAAGGGATCCACAAAGATTACTGAAGTCCAGCTCTTGTCCCTACACAGGGCAGCCCCAAGAGTCACACCATGTGCCTGAAAGTGTTGTCCAAACACTTCTTGAACTCTGTCAGGCTTGGTGCTGTGACCACTTCCCTGGGGAGCCTCTTCCAGTGTCCAAACACCTTCTAGGTAATGAACCTTTTCCTAATATCCAAGCTAAACCTGCCCTGTCACAACTTCATGCCATTCTCTTGGTTCGTGTGTTTTCATTAAAGGACATATTTCTTCATGAAAGTTAAACATGTCAATGTGCTTCAATGCAGTATTTTCTTGCTACAACGTACAACAGTCGGTTATTCCTGTTTCAACTATTTTGCTTTTTTGATTTCTCATTTCCTCTGACAGTCCATCTTAGGATAACCTGCATCTTAGAATTCATTAGCTACATAAATTAAATTTCCATTGAAAATAAACGAAGCAAAGATGTACTGCTGCTGTGTAAACATTCTGCACAGTGGATACAAAAACGAAGACCAGGAGGTCCAAATTTTCTGAATTTTCACAATTGTGAACTTAATTAATTTTTTTAGAGTATATTCATCTGTAAGACATAGTTTGGAATGCCTGCCTCTTGATTTATGAAAGAATGCAATGTTCTTTTTCTCGCTTTTAACTTAAAAGCTGTCTATAATGTCATTTGTTTTTATTTTCTGGAGTTTGTATCTTTTGTTTCCAGAGTTTGATCTTTATAGGAAAGACAGCTGCCATTTAATGAAACTGTCACGAGACAGACTACAGAACTTTAAATTCTACTTTTTTAAGGTACTATTAAATAAAACTGAAACTTAGAATGAAACTAGGGGTTGGTGGGTGCTCACTCAGATGTGAGAAGTGAAAAAAACTTCCCCAAAGGATAAAATAAATCATCACATGAAAGTACAATAAGTGAAATACTCAATGTGCTAGCAGTTTAAGATTATATAAGTTATTACAGTTATGACAGTTATATAACTTTTTGTAAGCCTTAAAAATCTTCCTGTACATGCTCGATTTGGGTTTT
>JAOXXN010000001.1:37692564-37706054 GCA_026770055.1 Myrmophylax atrothorax | reverse complement strand
CCTGCCCCCTCTGCCCTTACCATCACCAACAGATCAAATTGCTTCGAGGCTTGCTGGTATGTTGCGTGTACCACAACTGGAAAGCCAAAGTGGTATGCTGAAGTTGGTTATGTGTTGACTTTTTTTTCTTTTTAATTGGCTTGATGAATAAATATGCCAAGGGAAATAAAGAACAGGGCAACAAAAGGGAAGCTATTAGAATGCAACACTGAGGAGCTGAAAAGATGCCTTATTCAATCACTCACAGTCAAGCATAGATAACTGTACTTACAGGGCTTCTCTGTGTCACTGCATTAGAAAAGTCACGAGGAAGAACCTGGGAGGAAATCCAGTTAACTTAGTGAGCTTGCTGTGTGTAGCTCCTCAGAGTAGCATTCAGTTCAGAGTTAATCAACCAAGGCCAAAAATTCAGCTGGTGTAATTTGAAGAAGCCAACTTGAATAATGCTTTTTGAAGACATCAGTGTTGTCAAATTTTTTTCAGATCCTACAGCCTTTGGTAGCTTAAAAGTAATGATTAAGATTTTTAAAATGGTGTCCTGTCTATTGGCAATATATTTTTGGCACTGTAACATTTAAGGTTCACATATTTATCAGTAAAAACCTAATTATTGATACTATAAGAATGATATACATTTATTGTTTAAAAGCATCATAAACAGACAACACAGCATTTTACCTTAACATGTTTATATACTATAAAACGATTGTAAGATTCTATTTCAAATGGAGTAATTAACCTCCATTTTTTACCAAACTCCAGCGAAATTATGTTCCTCAGTATTTTTTTTTAATCTTTAATTTTCTGTCAGGCAGAGTTGCAGCTTGCATCTGCAGAGGGCTGCAGTTTAAACCTCTTTGTTCAAACACAGGCATTACTGACCTGAACATGTAAAATGACCACAGAGGACACACTTGATAATAATTGTGACAGGCAACCATGGTGGAAATGATCCAAACATCAACTTTGTCCAGCTTCTTCTTGGTGCCAGTAGCTTAGCCACAGCTTGCAGGCCTGAGGAAGAGGTTTGCACTGCAGCAACTGCCTCCAAATTTCAGCGTAATTGTACACTGCAAACTGACACAGCACATGCCCAAAGACAGCTGGGACCTACTTCATCCATACGAGAAACCAAGTGGCACCAAGTATTGCCCATCAAAATATTTCATGCCACATACATTTCAAAGACATCTGATGACCTCACCAGTTCTTGGTGCTACACCTGCATTACTGCCTCCCAACTTTCCCTCACCTCAACGTGTTCACATCTGAAACGACACATAGGCTTGTTTCAACTCCACAAACATCAGCCTTAGGGGAGCATTTGACTTCATGGATGCCTGTCAATCTTGCCCAGGCTTGTGTTCCAATCATCTCATATTCTGGCCAAGGTATAAAATTGCTGCATCCAAGGCCAAGCTCAAGAATATGTATATCTTCAGGGGTAATTGTAAGTGACCTGTACCCATCACATGAGGCACAGACTGAACACAAAGAAGTCCACCAGATTTTCAGCAGAGAACTTAGGAAGTCTGAGGTTTTCTTCAAGTCACTGATTGGCTCAGGGACTCACAACATGGGGAATATTTCACATAAATTTACTCTCTTCTGCCATAAATTTGATGAGGACTGAGTTGCTGATGGGATTAAAAACCTTTTCCATTGTTATCCAGTTCTGTTCTTGTAATGAACATGTGCTTTGCACCCTCTGTTGCATCCCTCTGAACCTTTTTTTTTGCACCTTCCAGAAATATCAAATATCTCTGAAGCTTCTGTATCATTTAGTTGGTGCTAGTGGCCTGGTGATGTCAACACTTAGCTAATGCTGTTCATTCTTTAGCTTAAATTCATTCTGTAGTAACAGAGACAATGGTATCAGCAGGAATCACACTTGTAACCCATCCAGTGTTTTCAGTGCCCAGGAAATACACAGGAACTCCATAGTTTCTCTGAGTTGTACAGCAATTAATATTTTTCCTAAGAAATTCCTTTAATGTCCTTTCCTAAGCACTTTCCAACTCTATTCTTTCTGTTCCTTGAAAACATCTTACATTTCTGCTTGGATGTTTAGTCATAATGTTTCTATGAAGGTGAATCATGTCTAAATTTCTCCTGATATCACTATGTGCTTCTTCCCTAACTCTACAGACTTTAATATGTTATCAGCAACATCAGAGAGGAAATTGGCAGCATCTGCTGTGTTAGCACCGACAGGCCTTCAAACTTTTCTAACAAGGCTTCCACACCCACCTGATATTTTGAAGTCATACATACTTAACTCTTCATGAGTTCTCTCTCAGGTAATCAGTTAAATCATGACTGTCAGTTGTTTTGTATGAGTACTAACTTATTCATATAATTACCACCTAACTTAAAAATGTTGAGAGCACATTTCATTGTACATCCTGTTCTTTGAATCTCTTCAGCTGATTACTTCTCAATTGCATGCTACACTAAGATTCTTCCAAAAGAACATAGAGATCCAATTTAAAGACACTTGATGTCATCAGTTGGATGAAATTATTTTCAACTTTGTACCTGGCACTCAGGAATCTACATATGGTAGATTAATGCAACAGCTTTGGGCACATGATAAATATTGCCTTACCTTCATGAATTCCATGTTTTTATCCTTCAGACCTGTCCAGATGCACATGTAGGATCTCTTCTTAATTGGCTTGCTTATAACTTCACAGATACAAGCAGTCTCACTCCGAGGTTGTTCGTGCCTATTACGCCTGATTCTGCACCTGGGATGGGGTAAACCTGGTTGTGTGTATAGACTGGGAAATGAGAAGCTGGAGAGCAGCGTGGAGGAAAGACACCTGGGAGTCCTGGTTGACAGCAAGTTGAATACGAGTCAGCAGTGCCCTGGCAGCCAGGAGGGCCAACCATGTCCTGGGGGGCATCAGGCACAGCATCGCCAGCCGGTTGAGGGAGGGGATTGTCCTGCTCTGTTCTGCGCTGGGGTGGCCTCACCTTGACTATTGTGTGCAGTTTTGGGCACCACAGTACAAGAAAGATATTAAGTTCTTAGAGAGCATCCAAAGGAAGGAACCAAAGATGGTGAAGGGCCTTGAGGGGAAGACCTCTAAGGAGCAGTTCAGGTCACTTGGTCTGTTAGGGTGGAGAAGAGGAGACTGAGGGGAGGCCCTGAGTCTCCCCTCAGTCTACAACTTTCTTGTGAGGGGAAGAGGAGAGGCTGCCACTGATCTCTTCTCTGTGGTGACCAGTGACAGGACCCAAGGGAATGGCCTGAAGTTGTGTCAGGCGAGGTTTATCTTGGATATTAGAAAAAGGTTCTTCACCCAGAGGGTGGTTGAGCACTGGAAGAGGCTCCCCAGGGAAGTGGTCACAGCACCAAGCCTGACAGAGTTCGAGAAGCATTTGGACAATACTTTTGAGCACCTGGTATGACTCTTGGATATGGTCCTGTGCAGGGCTTAGAGTTGGACTCGATGATCTTTGTGAGTCCCTTAAAACTCAGCATAATCTGTGATTCTGTAATTCTGTGATTTTGTGATATGTAGAAAGGACTCTTAAAGAGTGTTCAAGGCGAGACTGGATGGGGCTCTGAGCAACATGGTCTAATGAAAGGCAGGGGTTTTGTGAAAAACAAAGCTAGATCATAGACACACAAAGCAGGGCAAAACAAGATGAATGAATGAATAAATAAATAAATAAATAAAAATATAAAATAAAATAAAATAATAAATATATTTTAAATTGTTTAGTTTTCCTTCATGTGTTTTTGGTCTCACATACCTCGAGATTATGCTTTAATATTCCTGAAGAGATGTTTAGAGGGCAACTCAGACACAGAAATCAGAAAACATTGACTTTCCAATATTTCTCTGATTTTGAAATGAATAATTTCAATTCATATGTATAATTACCAGTTTGTTACAATGAAAAAATTAGAAAATATTTATAAAAATTTACTAGTATTTTCTCCCAATTCCATACTTTAAGAAAATGTCTTATTTGAATTTGAAACATTTATTTGCTGGAATTCTTACAGAAGTTTCTGGATATCAAAATGAAACAAGGTCAAGAGACATAGTTCAGATAAACACCCATAAGATTTTATTAGTATGTAAAATGGTTTACCTCTTTTGATCTGTACAGTTGGGAAGATTCCTGCTGTTTTTTTGTTTGGACAACATACAACACAAACAGCTTTTGCAGTTTTAGTTTTATACTTCATTTTTCAGGTTTGTGGTCAAGAAACATAAAGTTCTATGGAAGTGAAGAAAATTGAACAAGATATCTGAATGTATTTCCATATTAAAAGGATGCAGACATAAATAATAGCAGAAGAGGTAAGGGCACTTTGGAAAGCAACAACTTGAAAAAATGTCAGAATAGGTTAACAATACCTATTTGCTCTAGTGAGGTGATGTGGTAAAATAGACAAGTAATTTTTCATTAGTACATATATAGTCTTTTTTCAATTAAAAATGATATTCATATTCTAAAAAGGATATTAAAAGTTCTACACTCTGAGTCTCAATATAGTTAATAGGTTTAATTTATCACCATGAAATCAGATTACTTGTGTGCAGTAGATAAATACTTTCTAAAAATAAAAACCATAATGTGAATAGATACTGCAGTATTTGTTAGTATAGGAGAAGACAACAAAATAAGAACTTTGATGCTGAAGCCACATACTTGGCTGTTACTAAAAGTATGACATTCACTGTAGAATGACACATATTACCTCCTCGGAAAGGCTACTGAACGAGGTAGCTGAATTTCCTCCTCTGAATGGGTAAATCAAGATGAGATTCTTTTCTGCAAAAGGTGCTCTTGGTAAACACAAGCTATGCTTCAGTGAAAGACAAGCTATTCATCTTATAAGAGATTTAGTGAGGTGAAGGAGAATAGCCTGTGACACAATGACATAATATAATAGTTCTCTGGCTTTAATGCCATAAATTTATGAAAACACAAAATTGTGTGCCTTATTTTCTTTTATGATATGCATTTAGTGTGGAAATTTCTGTTGCACTTCCAGTTTTCACCTTTTCTAAATATAGTATTTGCACTCTTATGAGTAAATTTACACAGTAGACCAGTGAAATTGAGGGCATGCTATGTAATACTTACTTAAAACAAATATTTTATTTCAGTTCAGTTACTTGGTGAAAGCAACTGTTAGGCTGCTAGAAGAATGTGCTCTCTTTATTTAACTTGCTTTGCTATTTACATTTAGTTGTACTAGTTAAACTTATTTTAAGAAGTAAGAAGAAGAAACATTTTCTAGAGAAACCTTTAACAGAGGCCAAGCTCAGGGAAGTAATGCAATTTTTTCCAGTTCTAGGTGTAACAGTTTTCTTTTTTAACTCCTGTTCTGTGGGGAGGGTTATGACATCCACTTTATGGATGAAGAAGGTCTGTACTATCATTAGTGATAATACATATTTAAAAATGACCCTTTATCTGAATTTTTATTCCTACTTTTTTAATCTTCTTCTGGTTTTGCTGCTTTTTTTCGTTAATATTTGATTTTATATAGAACAATTAAAATTCCACAGACTAGATGATTTGGTTATTACATTACTTTCCACAGCTGAACAACATGTAATATATCAATAAATGACATGTTATCAACTGTGGCTTTTTTGACATGCAGTTACCTAATACCTTCATGTATATGGATACAGTGATTGTGTATATTTTATATCACAGCTTATAATATTTGCTTCATAAATGCATATCTTTGTTTATAGGCTAGATTTTGCTATGCCTGACTAAAGGACTTAGACAGAAAACATTTAGGAGAAAGGAAATGAAGGAAAGAAATGCAGAGCCAAGGCTTACTAGAAAAAGTGTGAGAACTGTGAACAGAAGAATGTCCCTGACAAACTTTAAGTGCTGAAGATTAGAGGTGATTTTAAAGCCTCTAAGGACATAAAGGGGAGCCAGTAATCCTGAGCTGTTCTGCTAAGGTTAAATCTCTAAAGGAGAGGCTGGATGCGCCTGTTGGGATATGGATGCTGATGAAATAGCTGGGGAAGGCCTGTGACTCCAAGACTTATTCTAAGAGATTTCATCTCAGAGACCCAGGGAAAGAAGGTGATGGTAAAATTTGTCCCTAGACAAGTTGAGAGGGGAGAGGCTGAGCCTCCTGGGCTAAGTCTCTGAAGATTCAGGATGTATTTCAGATTGATAGAGAGTCTGTCATAATTTTCTGTGCTGGGGCAATCTACCACATCTGAAACTGATTCAATTTCATGGTATCACAAGCCACGCTAATCTCAGTGTACTCTTTCTAAGTTTTTGCTTTTTCTCATAACCATATTTCTGTCTGCAGAGAAAGGGTCCAGCATTTTAACATGGAACTTTTGCCCTTCATGTGTCTGTTTTCATAGCATGCCCACTGGGGTGAGACTATCCAAGGCGTGAGAAGTGTCTGCTCTATTGTCTAGTTTGAATGCAGATTACTGTCTACAAGTGACTTGTGGTTTTTATTTTGACTGTGTTTTCTCTTGGTTTTCTTTTCCCCAATTATAATGAATGCTGATGTCTTTGGTCCTTTGCTCATACCCTAGCCACAGCCAATCAATCATAGCAGTAAAAAAAATAGTCAAGTAAACACAGTTAAACCATGTCACTGGCTGCTGCGTAATCAAGCAAACCAGACTGAGAACAATCTCTCAGCTTTCCCTTCCCTGCTGTGGCAGTGTCACTGTTTCATTGCCTATCAATGGAATGTTTCCCAAAGAGTTCTGGTAACTAACTCAGGAAAATGTATTCCTACTAAATAATTGAGAATCCAAACATCTTTTACTGATTTGTTTGTTTATTTGTTTGTTTTTTCTGGTTAGTTATTAAGTAAAAGATGGAAGCCCTGTTATAAAAACAAAAAACATGTTTGAGTACACTGTTTATCCAACACACCCAGGCAGGTGAATTGCAAAACCATAGAATATCAAGGAAAACTTCAGAAAAGATGGTGATGTGAAAAACTCTTTTGCAGAGGTCTTACATCTTTTAAAAACTGCAAATATAGCATTTTGGAGTGAAGCTTTATGCACCCTATTTTTTTTTATTCTATTTCCATAGGCCTCATGGCAGTGGAATTGACCTTCTCTGAGATGGAGGCTGTGTATTTTCTTAGGGAGACATGAAAAATGCTCCCTGCAATCTACCCAAAGCATTTCACCAAAGTTTGGCTTAGTAGAAACTTGATTTTAGAAAATTATCTAGAGGCAAATCTGAAGTTGTCAGCATGAAATGGGAGTAGTGGCTGAATAAAGTGTGCAAAACAGATCTGTAAAGATTTTAGAGGAGTTAAAGTACATCCATCTAAAAGATCTTCCCAAAATAATAAATCAATTACTGCAGATTTTCCTAAATCTGCAACTTGCATGGTTTTGCAGTTCTCCTATTGTGTAAAACAGCACATTGTGGATGCCTGATGTCAAGTATTCAATGTATTTTGGAGAGAGGAAAGCTGAAATACAACCAGAAAAAGAAATAATTTTGGGATATTTTCATCAGTTAACCCAGTCTAATTTTTCTGTCCACAGATAATGTTAAAGCTGTCTTCTTCAGAAATTGAATCAATGTTATGCAATATTGAATTATGCCAAGTGAAAGAAGAACAGAAGAAATAAACCAACAAACCACAACAAACTGTAGAAAAACTCTCTTTAAATTCACTCCTATGAATTATGCAAATATTTGAAACTATGTGTAAGTCATAATAATCTATGATTTGGTTACTTAGCCAATAATTAAATGGAGAGTGATAAAGAAATCAGCAGTAATTCAGATTTAACTGTAAATATGCTTGGGCTTAACTGAGCACAATTTAGTGCACCAGCCTCTTCACAAGTGTCAGTCAGAGGACTGTGGAGGAAGAAACACTGAAATGTCACTGATAGTGTGAATATTTGTCTGATTTCAGTGGAAAGGCAAATAAGGACAAAAGATTAAAGTGGACAGAAGGATGAAGGTAAACACGGGAATGAAATACAGATGCAATAAAGTGAGATGATTTTGAGTTACAGTGCTAATTTTTGTATCTCCTGTTTCAGATGAAATTGGGAAATACTAGAATTAGCAAAAATGTTAATTGTACAGCCTTTTTTAATTATAAGAATAAAGACAATAAAATCACTACAGAAAATCTTTTTATCCTCTGATTACTAGGTGAAATAAAACAACTTATGCTTTACTTATTTCCTCCCATAACAATTATGGATTCTAGAGAAATTGTCCCCAAATTCCTGAAGTTGACCAAAGTTACTATCTTTTGGAATTCTTTTTCTTTCTACTACTGTGTATAGCTTACTTGTAAAATTAGACAGTATTTGCATCTTAGCTGCTTCCTGACCCCTGACTGAGTTCTAATTTTACTTACATACATGTGGAAATTTATTATTTATAAATTTAATTTTATAAATTATTAAATTATTAAAGCACAAACTAGAAATATAATTTACACCTGTGTACCTGAGAGTAGACTTGGTTCACTGCCTTTTGATTAATTCTGATATGAAGAGTCAAAAAAAGAGAAACATTTCCTATTCTCTCAAATGCATGAGTCACCGAATTTTATCTGTAAAACTCTTTAAGAAAAGGAAATTTAAATTTTTAATTTCTCAATTATTTTCACACAAAATCTACATTGTTGGACTTAAGAATTTTGTAATTCTTCATAGTTTCAATTTTTTTCTTTTAATGTTTAGATGGAATTTTCTGTGTTTGTGTCTACTGAGTCTTGCTTTGTCACTGGATACCATTGAGAAGAGTCTGGCTCCTCCCATCAGCTACTTATACATATTGCTAACATCTTCATGAGCCCTTTTTAGTCTGAACAATCCCAACTCTCACATTCTCAGCTCATGCCACAGATATTCCAACACCTTCATTGTCTTCACAGTCGTGCACTGGACTTTCTTTAGTAAGTGTAATTGTTTCTTGTAGTGGGGATCCCAGGCCTGGACCCAGCATATTAGATGTGTCTCATCAGGACTGATTGGGAGGGAAGAATCACTTCCCTTGACCTGCTGGTAGAGCTTTTCCTAGTGCAGCCCAGGATACTGTTGGCCTTCTTTGCTGTGCTAGCTCATGGTCAGCTTGTCTGCCAGAATCATCAGGTCCTTCTTTGCCAAACTGCCTTCCAGCTAGCAGGCCCTAAATGTTGATGGATGATGTTATTCCTCTCTAGGTGCAGAACTTTGCATTTACATTTGTTGCACTTCATGATGTTCCTGTCAACCCATTTCTCCAATTATGTGGTAAATCAGACACTCCTTCCAGTTTTGCATTCTCTACAAACCTGCTGAGAGTGCTTTCTGCCCCATTGCCTAGATGATCAAAGAGGATATTAAATGGTGCTGGTGCCAGTATGAACCCCTGGGGTACTTTATTAGTGGCTGGCCTCCAGCTGCACTCTGTACCACTGATGTTAGCAGTCCAGCAATTCAGCAAATTTTATTATCATTACTGTCTGTTTATCTAGCCCACAGTTTATCAGCTTGTCAGTGGGGAAATTATGGAATACAGCATCAATAGTCTTGCTCAAGTAGACAATGTTCACTGGTGATCCCTCATCTACTGAGCCAGTCTTATCATGGAAGGCTATCAGGTCACTCAAGCAAAATTTCCCACTTTGACTGCTCCTAACCACCTTCTTGCCCTCTCTGCATTTGGAAACTGTTTCTAGATTGATTATCAGTTTCACAAGGTGAGACTGATCAGCCTGTAGTTCCCTGGATTGTCATTCTTGGCCTTCCTGAGAATAGATTGGCACTTGCCTTTTTCCAGTCCTGAGAGATCTTCCTTAATCCCATGAGCTTTCAGAGGTGGTCAGGAAAGGCCTTGCAATGATTTGAGCCAATTCCCTCAGCACTTTTGAGTCCTGTGTGTATTCATTTCATTTAAGTAATCCCTAATGTGTGCTGAGGATAAGCTTTCCTTGCTCCAGATGTTGCTGCTGTTTACAGGGTCCTGAAAGGGCTATAACAATGTACACCTCTGACAACTGAGGTGAGGAAGGTACGGAACATGTCTGCATCCTGCTTCACCAAAGATAATTTTAAATTACTGAGGTTTAATTATGAACTATGTTTTATTGCACACAGTGCATATAACATTACAAAGAATTTATAAAATAATATTTTTGAACTTCAGTTACAAAGTGCTGTAGAACATACATTTAAATATAGTTGTTGTGGGAGCTGTTCTATGGAACATACTGATTTTTATGGAACAGACTGATTTTTTATGAAACATAAAACCCTACAATACAGAATTCCGTATTTTTCCCTTCATATAGAAAAACAAAAGCATAGACCTGTTGAATCAGTAAAATGTGTCCAAAAAAGTTGCTTATTTACTCAATTTCTCCAATAATAGTCACTCATTATGGAGTTGCTAGATATATTGCTGAGTTAACTGCAAGGTATGATATTGCGATTACTGGTGTGTTGGGGATATGTTTCTACTTACATCTGACTTTCAAGGGTAGTTCTTCCAAGATCACAAGGTTTCATTTTGTGAAACACAGTTTTAGATGTCTGCTATGTAAACTGCTTTATTTGAATAGCCATTTAGATTCTTTTCAGAATCTTTGAAATGAAAGTATACTTATGGAACACAATCCACTTAAATTTATAAGATAAACATTATCATAATAAAAAATGTTTATTAATAATAAAATTACAAAAATCTCCTTTTGTCATAAAAATATGATATTTTTATGTTATTAGTGAGAGATCATATGGTAATAAGAGTATGTGTACCATTACAAACAAAGGAGTATAATATTAGCATGCAATTCTGAGATAAAAAAAATCAACAGCAGTATTCTCTCACCTTTTCCTTTCTCTTCCCTTTCTGAAAATACTAATAAGACAAATTATTATATTGTCAGTTTGTCTAGTTTCTGAGTTATTGCTCAAATGCTAATTAAATGTATTTTACATTTAAAGTCATTGAAGAACTTTCTGCAAGAAAGGCATTTTTTCCACCCTCTGTAAAGTGCCAAGTTTTTTTGCAATTTTTTGCAACCTTTTCTTCAGATGAAGGAATTTCAAAATGCATGAGGATTAGCTTTGTTGGTTAGAGGCTGGTGTCAATAACACCAATGTTGTGGTTTTGACCTCTGTATGCACCATTCACTTAATGGTGAGTCGATGAACCTTGTGGGTCCCTTCCAACTCAGAATATTCTGTGATCATCTGTGAATAGCCTTGCATTATGGAAAATGAAATTAGGATCAAAAATTTAAGCAAGACAAATGACAAAGTTGAAGAGATTATTTTAAGAAGTCTGGTCTCTAAAGTTTTTGAAAATAGAGAGTGAAGGAATAGAAGTCTTTACTTCTTACACCCCAAGGTGGGAAAATAAACATCAGGAACCAAGTTATTTTCCACTGAAATATAGTGGTATCTTATAATTATCATTATAATAATATATTTATTTATGTGTACCTACATATTTAACTCAGAAAAAAATGTCGTCTGCTATACAATATGATAAAAGCTATGTCTAGTATAAGTGAAGGAGCTGTGTGTGGGTGTTCACAATATACATGCATACTGTAGTAATAATGGGAAATTTAGAGAAGTTGTTTTTCCTTTTCAGTGTTCTCATATCTTGTTTAAGCTTAGAGGAATATCTTCTCTGTTTGCAAAAGGTTAAGAAACCCACAGATGAGAAAATGAAAGACACAGGAAATCATAGGCAAGCCTCCCAGTTACAATGTTGATATCCTGATAAGAGGTGGAATTTATTTCCTCATGATGTTTTCATTGTAGCAATGGAATTCATGTTTAAGGACTTCTCAAATAGCAGTAGCCCAAGATCCATTGACTAGTACCTAAGTGTATAAATAAAAGTAGCCCAGGTCTTTTATTTTGTAACCATTTGAAAATTTTAAAAAAATATTATGGCAGTAAAAAGAGATATATTTTAATTTTTATGTAATTATATAAGTAATAGGATGATAATCAAAAATGGAGCATAAAAAGTCAGGAAAATACCATCTTTCTTTATAAAAATTATGTAGAAAATACACTACAACACTTGCTATCCTTGATCATTCAACATTATTTTGCATTTATTTTATTTTTACTTGATACATTTAATATGTTAAATTAAAAATGTAATAAAATAGTAATATAAATATTAACATATTTACAATTATAAAATGTTGAAAAACTTTCATTATATCTAATGATATCTGTTATTTTTATTCAATTGCTGGTGGTATTGTTGAAATAGTCACTCTAACAGAATTAGTCTGCAAATGAGGGCCACAGACTAGCTAATTTTAAGTCACACATTCCCTGTCAGTTTTCTTAATGGTTCTAAAATGTAAATAAGCCTTTTAGCAGTGTCATATTTGCTCCTTTCTTGTTATATTTGCTCATGTACTGGACAGTCAAGGAAGCTACAAGATAAAATACAATTTCCCTGAAGCCCAAATTATAAATGTTCATAGGAAGAAAATGTTTCTTTGGACACTTTTCTTGGTTTTCAAGGAGCTGGATACTGTAATGAATAGGCCATCATTTGTCTTTAAATTGTCTGAAGTCCATTCTGCAAAGACAAGTAGCACATAAATTAAAATTCAAGTGAGGCAATTTTAGTGCACTTATCACAGTGATATTTAATTAACAGTGGGCCCTACAGCAGTACACATTTCCAATTGCCGGGTGTCTAGGGACTAAGACCAGGTAAAATCCTAATGAAATCATTTTGCTATTTAACAAGACATGTAAATAGCTAAAAATATTTAATTTAAATTTAGCACATGTCAGGGTTTCGTCCCATCTGTTTTTTTAAATGCATCACCTCTATGGTCTGTTCGAGGCTGATTCCAAAATCTGAAGTTGTATCTGAATACCACAGGACACTGCAGATCAGCTTTCTAATAATTTAATTTCCAGTGTATGTCAGTATATTTCCAGGATTATTTATTTATTTACTTGTTTATTTATTAATGGCTGCATAGGTGGAAGTATTCTTGATTTCCTATTTGCTACATCCCAGGTGAGTAAGACAGAAACTCCGTTTTTTCAGGGAGGTGGGTTTTTTTTGTTTGCTTGGTTTTGGTTTGGTTTTTTGTTTGTTTTTTTGAGGTTTTTTGTGAAGTTGATTATTTCTAGTGTGGCAAATTTCTTTGCTGTATGTGTACGAAGGTAGGGTTCTTCTCATTTCTCATTTTCCTAGTTTCAAACTCAGATTTTCTTTCCTGCCTTTTGTTCCCATGACTGCTACAGCAGAAAATGGCAAAACCTTGTGTTATTTATTTACACCTGGGATGCATGGAACCATCTTCATTCCAATTTTTAAATTATTGCAAAAGCTGTAGTTCAGTTAATTGCAGAAATTTATGATTTGTTTGATACATCAGCTATATATCTGGACTGACTGCAAGTTGACACTAAGTGTTGGAGATGGCAAGGAGGAATGGAACAATGAAAGGAGCAAAGTCACCGACTTCCATGTATGGAAGACTCAGAAAG
>JAOXXN010000001.1:37647101-37671011 GCA_026770055.1 Myrmophylax atrothorax | reverse complement strand
AATCAGCTGACAGCTCCAGGCCTAGTCTGAACTTTAAAATCCCAAATTTAGGCCCACCTAGGTGAACCCATGACAACTTGGTAAGAAGCAATCCACAGCTGTTGGCACCAGCTATGCAAAGTACAAGACAAAAGAGAAGTTATTATGTTTTCTTCTCAGTAAAATGGTTGAATTCTGACTTTTGGCTGTTCTGCTCTGGGAAGCAGTACGTATGTGTGTGTGGTGCGTGGGGAGAGGGAGGGGGGGCATTTCTGCTGACCAGACACTCTGCAGACTCTTCTCTGGTTCCAGCAAGGCCAGATCTAGAGGCTGTTGGTTCTACCCATCATTCCAGACTAAATCCTTTGTCCTGACAAGAAAGGCACAGAAGTCTATGTTTGACTCCGCTGCTTAGAGCCCTGGGAGAGGGAAAGGAGAAGTCGGGGTTTAGGTTAGCCTCAGGGTGAATGATTATTATATGTAAAGAAATACAAGATTATTTATTAATTCTCATCTCTTTAAACATTTAATGTACTTTCATTCAGACTGAATGCCAGGATTATATTTTTGTCCTTGAGATGGCAGTGACAAATGCACTCCTGAGGTATGACCTACCACACTACAGCACTGTTACCAAAATTAAAACTTACTGAATTCCAAGAGGAACAGAAGAGAAACACATCAACATCATAAGGCTTCTGAATAATCTGCCAATACTAATATCTTCTCTTTGCTAGATCTCATAGAAAATCAAAAGGGAAAAACATATCTGGCAGCTACTTTACTTTTTCTCCAGTGCATTATGAACCAATCACTCCTAAATATTCCTATAGTTCTTTTTCTAGAATTGTGCTGACACAAGACACCCAAAACAAGGGAGATGTGATACTCCAGCAGTGTGTGTTCTCATTTTAGAGGTGAACTAGAGGGTGTCTTCTTATTGGGTGTGTGGATTGCTATATGAAAAGAAATGGATAAAATTCTCGAAGGCTACTCACACAACGAAAACCACAATAAGTTTAAAAATAAATTATGTAGAAAGAAAGCAAACTGTGGAGCCAGTCATACATGGGCCTTCCAGATCTTCAACCTAAAAGATCCATGAACCACTCTGGATGTGTTGGACCTACTATACAGGCATTGGGTCAGTGTTTTCTTCATTTTCAAAAGCATAAAGCATAAAAACACACAGCATATACAAAAGAAGGCCACATGAAGCTCCATCAGAGAAGATGGATTTTTACCAAGTCTTCCCTATGTATTTTATTTGAGATTTTTTTTTTGTTTATTTGTTTATTTAGCTTTGTTTGGATTGCTGATGTGGGGGAAGGTTTAGCATTTATGGGATTCAAAATGTATATAATTTAGAGGCCATGTTTCTCTGGGCACACAATAATGAATATGCAATGCATACCTCACTACTTGAGAACTAATTAAATAATTTTAAAAAATTAAATCAAAGTCAATTCACTATTTGTTGGTTTCCAAGTTTCATTTGTGGTTTGACACTAACAAGCCTCTAAAGCTCTAAAATCCAGGGCTCAGAAACCAGCAAAAACCTCTGTCTTTAGTATGCCTTAAAGGTGGCTTCTTTAGTATGCCTTAAAGGTGGCTATATTCCAGGAAGGATTTTTACTTTATATGAATATAATATTAAACACAACTCCAAGACCTTTCATCACTCAACATTCCTATTGTCAACTGATACACCCTAAATAAATTGAAGGACATTATATAGTGACCTTAATAACCAATTCAATAAAATAATAAAAAATGAAAAATAATATGAATGAGGCCAGGACTGAATTAACTTTTCAACCTCTGATGAAATTGTGTTACTATTTACTTGAAGTGCTTTATGCTTCTATAGTGCCTTGCATTTGTGAATGGATGCAGCCTACATAATGATATCATCATTATATTGAGATAGTTGACTGGGTTTAGTATATTAAAGTTTTTTTCTTTACCAGAGATGAACACAGTGTACTTGGCTATGGATATCTGTCACTCTAATTCTACTATCACATAATCTTACTGCACTTCCCCCCAGCCATGTGTATTCTGGACAGATGAGAGCTTTCATTTTACACAGCCATGAAACTGAGTCTGCTGCACCAGATCTTGTTTTTCTATATATACCATACATACCAACTCCTACATTGCAGTTGAGGAGTTTCAATCTTTAAAGTATTTGTCCTTTTAACATCCCTGGCAAGCTGGGAAATGATGTTATTTCCTTTAAACACAGGGGAACTGGTGGTATTGAGAGATAAAATGGTGGGTTTTTTTTCTTTTTTTGTGAGGAAGCCTGCAACAAAGCAAAGACAAGAGAGAGAATTTTTCAGATAACAATAATCACAAGAAGTTATTGTATTCACTGTGCAATCATACAGTGACAGATTAGGGGCATTTGTTTGTTTCATCCACTAAAGTAACCTTCTATCTTTTACATAATACTGTACATTATTCCTAAGTATTTATTGTTTTCCATTTTTTAGGGTAAAACATGTAACAGAGGTCTTCTTTTAAATTAAGTCAGAGGAGACATGATTATGTTTTAGGTTTGGGGTTTTTTTAAAAAAAAACTAGCCTGCTATTTCAGTAAAGTGGTGCTTCAGATAGAAAGCTATCAATTCTGTGGTTCTGTGATTACTGCAAATTAAAATTCCTATTTCTAGACCTTTACAACATATTTTGTAAAAGAAATTAGGCAGTGAGCTGATGACATTCATTATGACCTAAGGTATAAGACTTATTTTCTTAGACATCCAAGAACATTTTGTAAAGAAAGAGATCTAAATTTCAGTTTGAGTTGATGGATAAAATTCATTCTTTCCCTCTTTCTCTTTTATTGTCACTCCCTCTGAAATGACTTTTCACTGAAAGGATTGAACTAAATTGAATTAAATGAATAATTTGTTTTCTGAAAGCCCTTCCAGAGCAAAAAAAAGTAGCAAACAAACAAAAAGTAACACTAATGATACCATAGTTTAATACAATTCTAAAATCTAGTAAAAAATCCAAGTCCTACCATTACTCATATCAGTTCATCTTCACACAAATTGAAAATATGGCCAAGGTAGGTTAAAGGAAACTTTAGACCAATTGGATATCATAGCATTTCATTTAGTATATGGGAAAAGGTTGCATGGCATCAGCCTATGTGAATCATACCTCCCTGGAGGATTTTAAACTGAGATTGGACGTGACACTGAGTGCCATGATCTGGTAAACAGACTGGAGTTGGACCAGGGGTTGGACTTGATGATCTCAGAGGTCTTTTCCAACCCAATTGATTCTGATTCTATGATTGCTGACAGAATTATTTGGAATTGCAGAATCTCTCCCCTGACAGAAAAGTCCCTAACTATCCAGCACCAGTCCCTGACTTCTCATCATAAGCTCTGTAACACTGCAAGCTTCTTCAGCTTAAATTTCCAGACACAAAGTTTCCAAACTCCATTTTATGTCCAATAAAATTTTTCTCCTTTTCTGCCACCCATTTAGAAACTTCCTGTAACTGTCCTGTTCCATTAGAGAGTCTCCTCAGATTTTACATGTATATTTACTCATCTCTCATTCATATCCATTTATTCTTGGACCAAAAATTTCCTACAGTTTGATTATACCTTGATGTTCATTCACATAGGATGTTCCTAATAACAACTGTGTGGTGTGACTAATTAAGTGGGATTTTTTGTTGTTGCCTTTGTGTTGGATTTCTTATCCCATTTCTGTTTGAAGCACATAGTCTAACCTTTACCACATGTAACAACATTACCCCTCTCCATCGCTGATAAAAATACCTTGTGTCACACGTCCTGAAATACCATTCACTTCTGTGATCATATTATTATATCTTTGGTCCATGACCACAGTCAACTCCAGATTTTTCCTAAGTGATATCCCTGTGCTCTCAGCAGAAACTCTTGTTATTCATTCCCTTGCACTTCCCGGGTACATTCTGTGTTTCTCTCCCATCATTTTTTACAGATTTATTTCATCTTTCTCCATTACAGATGGCCAATCTCTACGTAACTCCCATTATGTCTCAGTTCCTTGTACAATGTCTCTAATATTTCTCTATCTCTACTTACACTGGCAGATGTCAGTGGCATTTTTCATGGTTCCTGCACATTGCTGCCTAACAATCTTCCCCTTTAGTCTCCCTAGTTGTCTCCAGCTGAGTCACCAGGTTGGAGTAAAAACCTTTGCTATAAATTTCCCAACTCACAGCCTTACTCTTTGCACCACCGCATCAAAATTACAATCACATTTTTATTCCTTCTCTGCTCAGTTGCATTGTGGCTTTCCTGTAGGGTATTTCCATAAGAGTCTGGTCCAATAAAAAACATGAAGAAAAGTACAAAGATCAGTGTCTACAGAGCCATTGTAGTGTCTACTCTTTTATATGGGTGTGAATCACGGATCATCTATTGCCACCACCTGCGGCTTCTTGAATGCTTCCATCAGCGCTGCCTACATTCAATCCTAAACAGCCACTGGTCTTATAACATGATCAATGTGTCCATTCTTGAACAGGCATGGGTTACCAGTATCAAGGCCATGCTGATGAGAACGCAGCTATGCTGGGCAGGGCACGTCTCCAGGATGGAGGATCACCACCTCCCAAAGATTGTGCTCTATGGTGAACTTGCCACCGTCTGCAGCAAGAGAGGAGCCTCGAAGAAGAGATACAAGGACTCCCTGAAACAACACCTCAGCCTTGGCCATATTGACTGCCATCAATGGTCCACTCTGGCCTCCAATCCGGATTCATGGAGACATCCCATTCACGATGCTGCTGCTTCCTTTGAGAACGCATGGAGAATCAGTCTTGAGGACAAAAGACAACGCAGAAAGAACCGTTCCTCACCAATATCACCTAAGGAGATGTTCCGCTGTGCCTTTTGTGACCAGACTTGTCTATCCCACATCGGCCTTTTTAGCCACCAGCACACTTGCAGCAAGCGTGCCCTTCCCAAATCTTCATTTGCGAAGCCTAGCCATGATGATTTTTTGCACTAAGTGTAGGAAGAAATTTTAATAGCACAGGTCACAGTGTGTTATTGGAAGCCTTGGTGCACAGCCCCGGCTGTGGAGAGGGAAACAAGGTCCCTCTATCCTTGAGCCTACTTCAGGAAGACCAGTAAACATTAAGGTATGCAGCAGCTGCTAGGAGAAGTAGGTAGAGACAGTGATACAGAGGGACATAGTTTAGAAAAAATCACCAATCAAGCTGTATTGTAAAGCAAGCACATCCTAGCCAATAACCAATAATATTCCTGTACTATTTGTGGATTCAAGATGTATGCGATAAGTGTGTATGTTTTAGTAAATAAAGTTCAGAGCATTGACGATACTTCTGTGAAGGTGCTCTTGGGAGCTCAAAAAATATAGACAAACATTTTTTACTTTAACTAAGTAAGCTGTATTGTCAAAAGGACATTGTAGAGTCTAGGTCAATGATTTAAGAGAGCACTGGTTTATCATTGCTTATTAAATACAATACTGAATATGAGAATCTGGTCAGAAAAGAGTGAGGAAAGGAAAACTCCAATTAAATGGTCCAGCTAGACACCTCATAATCTTTTCATCAAGCCATCCATTGATGGTCATTGCACGGAACCCACTGTTTGCACAAAGGCAGAGACCAGAGCTGTAATGTATGAACTGTAAAGGACCACTGGTAATAGCAAATTCTGAGATCTAAATGAATGCCATTCATGCTATCACTTTGGATAAGTCTGGTTGTTACTTGGTATGCCATGAAGCAATAGGTCCCTGAGCATGCAAAAACCACAAGTAATTGCCTGTGTAAAGGGAGAATGTCTGGGATTACAAAATATCTCAGAAATTTTTACTTTACTTTTGCAATTACAGTGACTGTTGACTATTGCGGTTGTAAAAACCCCCCATCTTTAAATTATCTAATCATGCAAAATTTTTTAAAAACCTTTCTGCATCTTAATAGATTAGCAGAAAAAACCTCCACTATGTGGTTTGATAAATGCACTAAAGCAGAACTCCAAACTTACTGTGGTGTCTTCCCTGATGGTAGTCATTGTGTGCCAGGCACTATTCCAATGCTCAGAGTATATGTGTAATTTCAATTGATTATTCCTTGGCAACTGCACTGTGATGCTCATGTGGGGTGTTGCTGATGAGAACTGTAACATATGTTTCATGGAAGAAGCAGGTTGTGTTCTGACACTTAACCAGAGAGATATAAGTGAGCACATTTTATACTACAATTTTATAACACATTATTTTGATCTATTTTAATACTGAACCTTTAACCAACAGAGTTAACTATTAACAGTTTCATAAAATACATTCTGAAAAGCCACTCAGTTGATAATGCATGCTTTGAGCTTTTCAGGGCTGCTTCTTTATCAATTTTTTAAAATAGTAATTTTTGAATTCCCCTTTTGCCCTCAGTGTTTCCCCATTTTCTAAGTTGTATAGTAAGAACAAGACATTTAGAGAGAGTCTTGGTATGAAAATGAAGCAGAAAAGACATATTCAGAAAGTTGCTTTTTTTATTTCTGCCTTTTTCTTTTGTTCCTAGTGAGGAAAAGGAAAAGATGTGGTCCCTGTTTATTGCTGTTGAGAAGATCTCACTGGGTTCATTCTTTCATTCTTTTTTCCTTTCGAAGACTACTTTTATTTGTTTATTTTTCCTATGGAGGAATGACAGCAGAAGTGGAAGGAACAGTTAATAGTAGTACTTGAACAGTGAAGGAACAAAGGAGTTACCGAGCTATTCAAGATCTATGATTTACTCAGTCAGGACTTCTGAAAAGCTCAGATCTTATTTGAGCATCAGATTTAATGTTTTCAGAAGCTTGGCTTTTTCAGTGCTGAATCTCTATTAAAAACATGGGCTTCAGAGCCATACTGAAGCTGCTGAGTTATGAGTGTTTGTGAATGCGTGGACAGATACTTTGGTGCTAACTGTCTTTACAGTCCTGTCCCTAGTGTGCAAAGGCACACTCTGGCTGGTAGTGGTGTCAGGACCTGTATGGGGAAGGCACAGTGGAAAGAAACAATTTCATGAGGCATGCAAAGTGTATATATTGCTAGAATCAAATTCTATTTTTTGTATTATTAATTAGTGACTCCTTATAAGGCTAAAATTTTGTTTAGTCGCAAAAGAAGGTTTTCTACAGAAAGCAAGCAGTTTGTTGTGGTTTAGCAATCAGGCAAAATAACATCAACATTTATGTACCCAGGGTCTGGTTTTTTCAGCTTTTTTCAAGCAGGAGACCTCTAAAATCATAATTTAGCGTGTTGTCAAAACAAGAGAAAACTGAACAAAAAGATCCCTTGAATCAGCAAGAGGTTTTGGAGGGAGTGCAGAAACTCATGACACTCCAGCCTCCCAACACTTTCACATGGTGCATCTTGTCCTATGCTTTATGGGTAGGGCTCTCCTGTCACACCATTATGGCAGGAAGACCAAGGGAGAGGTGCTTTTTTAGCATCTAACATCATTTTACATAGCACATATAAATCAGGACATGTAAGTTCCTTAGGAAAAACAAGATCATAAAACAGATCTTGGTTTGAAAGAATATTGAGCTGTAATGAATCTTGGTGGCAGTGGAGAAGCATCACATCCTGCCATGGAGGAATGCCCAACACAGATCTAGCACTGAACTTCTTCCTTTACCACTTGCATTTCCAAAGCTTTAAAACACTGCTTTCAGCCCTCTGTAGAAAGAGCTGCAGACTAAGGAATATGATATTCATCAGGAAGTTAAAAGATTCTCCTTTCAACCTGACAATCATTCCCTTAGAACATCTGTTTGGTTTTATTGTACTTCTGATATTTTTGGCTGACATTTTCTTGGTTTTAAATTAATTTAAATGTGAAAATAAGTTAGCAAGTTAAAAACTAACTATAACAATTCATGTTGTTTCCAAAACACATAATATTGTTTCTAGTTTTAATATTACTTATGTCTAATAATTGATTAGATTTCTGAGATTTTGTGCGACAAGAGATAACAACATTTTTAGTTTCTCAGAAAACCCTATTACAAAATTAAAGGATTGAGAAATGTAATTTATTTCTGCTTTGGATAAGTAGTGAAATATTAGAATGTATAGCCATAGTAGCTTAAGAGGCTAAGCTTTGAATGAAATAATGGCATCTTTTATTAGTCTAATTTTAATAGCTGGAAAAAATTGGAAAAGCTTTCAGGTTGGTAAAAATCTTCATATGTGACTGAATATACATTTACTCTGGTATATTACATAATGTAATGAAAAAGACCAATCTCTCTGGACAGATTCTGTCTACTAGTCTAATGAGATATCTTAGTTATTTTCCTTTACATACTGTTTCTCACCAAAGGAAACTGAGCTATTATGTGGCTATTATGGATTAATAAATGTTTAACAGCTAGAAAAAAGAGGGTAGAAGTACATGATAATTTTTAAGATGTAACAAAGTTATCAATGTTGATAGTAGACTCTGCTGTTTGCCCTATTTCTAAGGGAAATGAAAATGAATGAAAATTGAATTGAAATGGTATTAAATACTACAATATTTGTGATAATCAAATCTCAACCTGAGTCTGGAGAGTTGAAGAAGAGTCTAGCCAGAGTGACTGAGTGATTAAAATGAGAGGTGAAATTAAATGACAGTGAATGCAAAATAATGCACATGAAGAAAGCAAAAAATTCACATAATCAAAGACTGGTTTTCAGAAAAACAATTTTTACTCACTGTGATATCTGAAAATATCATGCTAATATTCAATGATTGAAGATGTGCCTGAAGAAACTTTCAGGAAAGCAAAAGTGAATAAAATGATAAACATATATATTGAAATTGAGATCAGAAAATCCCTGAACCTTGAAATGCTGGCAGCCAACAAAAAGAACTTCAAATTTCTGTCTAAATCTGGGGACTTCTCTTTGTTTTCCTTAGCATCCTTCATTCACTACTGCAAGAAGCAGTATTTTAGGCTAAAGAAATATTTATCCTGTCTCATTACAGAAGTACTTACATTATTTAAAATAGCTTATTATTTTAGAAAGATATTAAAAAAATTGGACCATATTCTCACATGATAATGGGCATGGTTCCACTCAAGTCTGCATAAACAAGATGATTTACATCAGTTGAAAATTTCCCTTAACATCCACCTTTTTAGCTTGGAGATTACTTCCAGACATTTGCCAGCTATTGGGCCTTTTTTGCTCATTATGAATTCCAGTTAGAGGATTTCCTAAATTCACTTTTCTACTACACCTATGGTTATAGTTATTCTATTCTCAAAAATGGACAAACTGTTTTCTTAGCAAAGCTTCCAGTAAATTCTCAAAAATATCAGAGGAACATCTCAGACATGAATTGCTCTTGTTCACAGACACTGAGAAAATAAATTACTTAAAGAGCTCCAAAAGAGAGTTTTGACACTGACAGTACTATTTATAGTTAGCCTAGTCTAAGAAGACAAAGTGAAATCAGGAGAATTTCTGAAGAGTTAATTTAAAAGTTACTATTACTCAAGATTTTTCTCCCTAAATCATAAGGCATATATGTCTCACTAGTTGGTTGCTGAGAAGGACTGTTTCTGTAACTAAAGTAGGTGTTCAGCAGAGTTCCTTTGACTGCAAATCATCGTTTCCTCACTCATTTTGTCATCCCAAGCACCAGTCATTCTAGCAGGGCAAAGATTAAACCAAACAACTGAGTTCTGACCTGTGGGGTCGTGGAATGGGAAGCAGACCAGGATACAATCTTGGAAAGGAATAGGTGTGCATTTATCACATATACACAGGTCACTCAGAATTTGCTGAAGAATTGTGATCTTTATGGTATCTCTTCCCTTCTGACAATACAATTTGCCAATGTGTGCTGCCATGTTATACCTGCTGCTTTGGTAAGTGTTAATTTTTACATGGATTTTCCTAAATTATTTCATGCATTCTCAGGAGACCAAAGTTTTTATGCAATGAATCCATAGTTCTGAATCCTACAGTCTCATAGAAGGAAGTTTCTGGCGATGGAAGCAGTGACATGTACTGATGAAGAACAAATTTTCCAGGCTCAGTACAGCTCTGTATAGATAGCATTCAAGATTCTTCTTTGGCATAGCCTCCTCATTTTTCTCCTGTCCATGTTGTGTTAGGAGTTCGTATTTATTGTTTCCACTGTGTTACAGTGCATCTTGTCATCTTTCTATACCTTAGCATGACCCGCTACCTCCTTTCATCCTTCATGTCTTTGGGAGCTATAGTTTCTGCATGACCCCTACTGCCTAATAGGACACCATAACTTTCTTTCCCTTTATGAGCTCATGCAACCATTACCTTGAAACCTTTTGCCAATGCATGTGGCTGAAAGTACATTTTATTTTCAGGAGTATTTCATTGGATAAACTGACTCTTGGAGAGTTTAAATGAAACTTAGGTTCACTAACAGATACAATGAAAATGCAGATTACTTAAATGAGGTCATCAGTATATGTGATGTTGCACGGTCTGTATGTCCTCTGAAAAGCTTTTGTAAATGCTGGTGAAGGAGTCTTTTTGCTATTTATCATATCTTTTGTGCATCTCTTATCTTTTTGTCCCTTGACCTCAACATAAATAATATTAAGAGCATAATTTTTACAATGCTTATACATTACTGAGGTCCAGGAATCCAGTTATAATAAATACTAATGCAGGTCAGGGGCTTCAAGCAGAATCTAGCTTGGGTATTCATGGGTGATGCAATTTTTACTTTGACTTTGAATAAACAGCGTAATGGCATAGCATTGTTGTCATTGTCTTTATCTAATCTGCATTAGGCAAATGCTACCATAAGATACTATTTTGCTCATTAAGACATAATTATTCAAATCAGAAAATCTGTCTCTTGTGCTTTTACAATGCCCCAGAGTGGAAATTCCTGATGAGAATTGTACAGATGCTCAATGAGAGGAAAATCAGAAACATACTCCATATTTTGGAACTAGGCCAAACTATTTTTGTTCTTCTGAACAGGGTCTGAGATTACTGGTGCTGTTGTACAAGTATTCACTCAGAGGGTGGTTTATGTATAATATACTGCACAATTTCTGGGCTGTTGCTGCCAACTGGGGAGTCTTCCAAAGAATTATATCTCAAATACTGAATTACATTTGAATGGGATGCATTTCCCTGTTATTTCCCAATACATCCATATTCCATCTTGCCTTTTTAATTAGTGAATATATTGACTGTATATGTGTTATTATAATTGCCTCTGCCAGCCTGCATGCTTTTAATTCTGGATAAATTTATTCCATCATCTCTTCCTAATTATATAAGTCTATGTTTATTGCAATTACTACTGACTGCTGGAAAATGGTCTACCTACTCCTGAGTCTTATGCTCTGTCACACATGTGGTTGTTATAGTTTGTTAGATTATTCACTGTTCTTTCCACCTTGCGTGTGCCTTATATAGATTTTTGATCTTTTTGTTAATGTCTGCTGTGACTGTACCTTGCTTCAAAATTCCTGTTTTTTTTTTTTAACTATAAAAACACAAAATATCCCTGAATAAAACATCTTGTAGCTGTCGAGGTTTCTAGCTTGGCTGCTGATGCAACACAAAATATGAAGGGCATTATCAGTACTGGTGCATTTTTCACATCGTCTATCATCAAGCACTAATATGTTTAATAGTAACTAATTTAATAGTAATGGCCGTAAAAAAAAAAAAACCACACAAGTAGTTTCACCTCAACATGAGAAAGAACGTTACATTACGGGCAGCAGAGCACTGGAACAGGCTGCCCAGGGAGGTTGTGGAGTATCCCTCTCTGGACACATTCAAAACCCACCTGGATGTGTTCCTGTGTCACCTGCTTTAGATGACCCTGTTTTGGCCAAAGGGGTTAAACTGGATGATCTCCAGAGGTCCCTTCAACAATAATTTATTGTTTCTGTGAATAAAATTCACACTATTTTCTGAAAGAAACAGTATAATTGAGGATACATTTTATAAAAGTGCTAGGAAGGTGATGTTATTAATTTTGAATATGGAAACACTAAGGAAAACTTTTATTTGACTAAGTGTCCTGAGTTCCACAGTTGAAAATGACTAACCAGTGTTTGTCAGGGTTCTCTCACTGATCTTTACTTCTGTGTATTGCTCCTCTACTTTTCAGGTATAGCCTGATTGTATTTCTGAAACTAGGTTTCTTAATGTTTTGTTCTCCACTTCACATTTACATTGCCAGAATGGATCAAAAAAAGACTTGTTACTATTTTCATACTGAGATGATATTGTTCAGAGCTAGAAACTAGCTGTGCATCTGGTTAAAATGTCAGCAGTCTGATTATATTCATATTATTTCCCATTGCTTTTGTAAACATTATTCCTTTGAGTTTTTCCAGTGTAAAGAGCAAGGTCTCAGAAAGAATGAATAACACTCTCTCTTCCCCCCCCCCCTTTAAATATTTTAGCTCCTTTTTGCTGCAAAACAAAACTAAGTATAACATAAAAACTCCTTTTCCTCTTCTTTTTTTCACTATCATTCATGTTGTTGAATGTGGCAATTTGTAAAAGTTATTGCCTACATACAGATCCAAATGGTAACAGGCAAATGATGCAATAGGTACCTAATCTTTATTTCTCAACATAATGAGCTTTTTATTGTCTTGGTCTGAACAATTCAAGCACAGACATTGTGTTCCATAGCAGCTTGTAATTTAGCATTTTTAACCTTTTGTTTAAAGCTTTACCTTCAAATGGATTATACTTACTCATGTAGTTTTGGGTTTAAGTAAAAGTTGAATAACATCTCAGTCCTGTTCCACCATCTCACCTTCCTGGGGCAAGTGAGAGATCAGTGATATCAAATGAGTAATCTGTTGGCTTATTGCACTTGAATATATCTTCTATATTCCTTAAAAGTTGTAACACAGCAACCACAGCCTACAGAACGTACAAATATAGGACTTCAAGTTGGAAAAGAAAGTGGAGATGAATCTGGCAAGGTTTTATTTTGATCTTGAAAATTTTATCCTTAGTGAATAAGCAAGGTAAATAAAAAAAATATTTTTTTTTCTGTAGGTCTTTTTGACTTTGAAAAAAACCCCAAAATAGCCTTCTTTATATTATTTTAAAAGTATTTGCTTTGAAAATACAATATTCACTGACAACCACAAAACATCTTTTAAGGGGAAATAAATATTTAAAATGGATCATTGTATTATTCTGAGTTACATTAAAACATATTTAAATATCTTAGAAAGTTATGGAAATAAGTCTTTAAAATATTATGTGACTTTTTACCATTACTGAGGAATTTTGGTAATTAGAAAAGTAAATAATTCCAGTGTTTTGAGTCTATAGTTTTAATGAAGAATTGAAATGTTAAATCACTTGAGAAAACAGAATAGATAGGACTTCACATGGAAAAAAAAAAAAAAGACACCAGGTTTCCTTTTCCAGGCTATTCAGTCATATGAAGAGATTGAATTTTCTAACAATTTTATGGCCAGCTCTTTAGAAGTTCAGGCTTTGTAGATTAATTTCTCTCAGTAATCTTCTTTCTTAGCCTTCCATAAATGTGTATATCCACACATTCCATAAAATATATGACTGGAGTAGTCAGCCACATATAGTTAGAGGTAATTAGAAACTGTTTCCTAATATTTTAGCTATTTCTGAACAAACTTCATTTTTTGTTTCCCTAAGCTCAGCATCTTCAGGGAGATATCACAAATTTACTGGATACTTCTGTTATTTCCATTTTGTGTGTATATGTGTGTGGAATGGGAGATATTGCACAAAAAGGAATAAACTGGATTATTTAATTTGCTAAATTAGCTCTATAAGGCTGATTTTGTCTCTGGTGAAGATGGATTTTCTATGGGTTTTCTGGTAAATCACCCACCATATTTAATACAGTTTCTTTCTGAAGGAGAACCATACTTTAGAGAACTAGGGAATTTCTGCATAATGTTTTATGTGACCCCTTAACTTTTTCAGTTGATTCTTCTCAGTTCTTTTCAGAAGGATGAATTTATTCATTCAGTTATTTCCATTTTTGTCTCATTCTCCCTTTGTGGTTTGTAATGTTTTATGCCTTGCTGGGACCTCCAAATTTGGTGGAAGGTTTCTTAACTAACCCAAATCCACTTCTTTTTTTTTTTCTTAAAATAACATTCTTGACATGAGTCACAAAAGGAGTAAAAAAGATAAAGAATTTTAGTGCATTTTATAAATAAATATCAAAGTTTTCAGGTAGAAATCTGCAGCATCAGGTCCCAGTTCAAAGCAGGACACCTCTAGAGGATATACAGATCCACACTTTACAGGAAACTAAATAAGGTACTTTGTGTAGGATGTGCAGCTAAAAAATGCACACAAAAGGTACTATTTGACAAGTGTCACCTCGTCAGTCTAATAGAGCTGATGTGGTTACACTGAAGAAAAACTAATATGAGCACACTTTCAGGGCTCACCCACTGATTTCTTTGAACTTTGAAGCCAAAGTTTCATAGAATATAGTTCCACTGATAGGTATTTTGCCTATAAAACCATAGCTATGAATGAAAGTACACTCTGCTGCACTTCAGTATCCCATTCTAACTTTAAGATTTTCTTATGAATTATTTTTCAAAGTGATTGAGTAAAGGATTACAGAACTTTTTGAGGACAAACATTCCCCTGAACTTCCTGGGCTGTTTATGGATTTGAATGCATACTATGGCAATATTGTTCCTTTGCCTTTCTTTGTTGAGTTTTATTTTTTCTGTCCTGAATAAGGCTTCATTGCAGGTTACCAGTGTGGTGGAAAATCTTCAACAGTGTTTCACAGTACTTAATTTACTTAATTTCTCTCTTCCAGCACTTTCATTTCAGGTTTTGTATTAGGCTCAGTTTTGGCCTTGAAACAGTATCTCTTCAATTGGAAGAATTGAGCTTTTTTACTCTTTATGCTGCAGTCCTGTATGATCAGACAAAAAGCATTCTTCTTGAAGAAGATGAATGGAAGACCAGCGCAAAGAATTTTCCTGTTTTAAGGTCACAGTGTTTACACCTTCTTAGCAATTCTGTGTATGAGGAGTCACTTCAAGAGGATTTTAACATTGCTTAGAAGTAAAAAGAACTCAAAGAGCTTCACGTTGTCTATAAGGATTTTGCAAACAGCTGTACAGCACCTTAGGTGTCATCATCCCAAAGGGCAGGTGAACTGCACAATTAAAAAATCACATAGTTCTGAAGTGTCTTTATGGGAATCTTCTCTTAGTTGACTTTTGTCTCCTAGAGAGCTTCTCAACACCCAAGTTCTGAGAGATTCTGCCTCTCAAGATACCTGTCATAACTTTGAAAAACTTTTCCTTATTTTTTTCCCCCACTTTTAATAGAAAGGGGATGGAAACTGGCTTTAGGCAAAGGGTAAATGACAAAGGATTGTCATCAAGGCAAAAAGACTTCGCTCTTATTTCTTCTAACCACAGAGATTTGCTATTTCTTCCTCTTCTTTCTTAGCTATATAGAAAACAAGCCCCTTACAGTTTGTTCTATGACTTTCTCTGCACCCTGTTGCTCTGAGTTCCCTCTTGCCAGAATTTTTTGTAAGTCATTTTGTAAGACATTGTACACCTTTACAAAGTAAAGTAAATCTTTAATCTTCTGTGTATGCATTCTTTGAATTTGGCTGCAAGTAAAACTGAGAAAGGAAATTCTGAAGGAGGAAAATTGAAGTGCACATGATCCCTATACCTCATTCCTTCTCTTGTAGGAAAAAAAAAAAAGAAAAAAGAAAGGAAATGAAGAGGAACAGAAGAGTGGTTGAGGGCTCCTCCTTAGTTTGAATTCTCTTGAAAAATGGAAAAGGAGGAAACAAATCATACTTTTATATTTTGAGCAGGTTGTACACCTTGCATAGCACATTACTTTTCTCATATCTACATGTATAGAAGGACTAAAGCCTTCTTTCTTTTTATTCCTCTGACCCAGCCCAAACCATTACCAAAGTATAGGCCTGACCTTGTCTTATTAACAGGCATTGTTTCCTGGATTTACAGTCCAAACTTGCTAATTTATTCTTGATTTATCTATTATGATCTTGGTCCTTTAAGGATTTAAACTGTAATCAATTTTATAGTCTGAATTTACCCAATGATTTGTAAATATGAATGAAAATATAGTTTACAAGATAGACCCAGATTAACCAGGTCAGAATGAATAGAGCTTGATGGTGTCCTCTTTTTTAATGGGATGAATTTAACGGGCTGTTATCCCTCACTGCCCTTCTTTCTCTGTGGTAGTTGATAAGACCACAGCTGTAGCAAATGTTTCTCCCTCTGTCAGACATCTCTCACAGCACAATAAATACACTTCATGGTGTGTTTAGCTCTGGCAATGCTCAGTTATTAGTATGAAAAGGAGAAAGTATGCATGAATCTGAAATGCTTTCTATGTCTAAGAGAAGACTGGTGGTAGCATAAACCTTTTGCCTCACACAGTTCCCCTCACTGTGTCTCTCGTGCCTTTCTGTTTTGGAGCTAGGGTCTTTCTGTGTTTGTTTGCTTGCTGCTTTCCCTCCTGAACAGCTATTTGTCTTCTTAGTGTTTTAAAAACAATTAAATCTGAGGAGTTTTTTTATGTGTGTGGTTTTTTTTTCATTTAAATCAACACTGTAACATAATAGTGGTGCTTAAGAAGTATGTAAACAGGCAGAACTATTGTATCTGTGCTCAGCAGTATGGTGGGAAAAAAAACCCCTCTTTAAAAAAGGCCATAGCTGGGCAGTTTAGTGACAACAAAAGTGTAGTGAGTTCATAAATTGTGTCTCTTGGAGGCACAATAATGACAGACAAGATTCAAGGGATTAGTCCCTTGGATCTGTGCTAGCAAGTTTAATGACAATTACAAAGTGCATACCATTTGAAGCAGTGGGGTGGTGCCCAGCACTGTGCTGGTGCAGCAATTGAGACACCAACATTTATCTTATAAAGCAAATGGAGACTTGATTTCTCTTTCTCAGGGCAATGATTTAGCAGATAACCATGAAAAGCAGTCCTTGTGAGCACTGTATCTTTATACCTATAAATTCTAGAACACTTTAAGTGTGCAAGTGAACGTAAAATGCACTACTTTAACTAAATGGAAGAATCTGAAGTGTGAAACTGCAGGGTTTTTAATATTAAGTTGCTGGTTTCCATTCTGACTTTAATCTGTATGATGAAGCACCCAACAGTACCAACATGTAAATCCAATCTTCAGATATTTTGTATTCTGTTCTTTATGTAATGCAGTGGTAGAAGCATGAAAGGGATGACTGCATATATATTTGTCCTATCTAGCCCCATGAATGCATTAATTCCTTTTAAGTGTGCCCTTTCAGGTAGGGTAGGTTGCTCTGGGTTATTATGAGGGTGTAAAGTGTGGAAATAGTTTCTTTCCAACCATGAAAACATTTCAAAATAAGAAGGAAAAATGGAAGTTTAGAAGAAATTATTTTTAAAGAACAGTGTTACTCACTATTTTCGAAAAGCCTTCCTTACAGGGGAGGAAAAAAGAGAATGCTGGAGAAAAAAACCACAATACAGAATATCTGAAATTAAATGCAGAAATGAGAACACAGACATCTAATACTGGGCTTTAAACAGCTCACTGTGGAAGTCAGCATCAGCGTAAAAGAAGAACTTGAATTAATGTTAACAGTGCAGATCTTCTGTGACAGTGGACACAAAATGTCTACTTGTATTTTTTGTAGATCTTTAATTTTTTTTTTGCTATGAGCTGATGACAAAAACAGCCACTCAATAAAAAAATTCCACCTTATATACTATTTTAACAGTTTAAATTGACAAAAGATAAATGAAACCAATTTACTGCATATTGGATTCATTCAGCTTAGTTAGAAGCAGTAGCGAGAGTCTTGAACTAGACTTGAACTGCTATTTCATTACATAGGAAAACGGGGACATAGGAGACCATGGACATCATCTTTACTCCCAGCTATTTCTTCACTGTTATACTTTTAAAAAACAAACTATCAAATTATTTTCTATTATTTTGCCTACTGTTTCATTACCCAGAGGGGTATTCTTGTTCACTGCCGTACTTATGACTAGAAAACTTCTCATATTCAGCTTGAATGCATTCAGGTTCACTTCATAACAATGTGTCCTTATCTTTCTTTAAATGTCTTCCCTTGCTTTCTTGGTGTGCAGAAAGCCTCTGTTTTACTGTCAGCCCTTGTTTGGCTAGGCCACAATGATTCAAATACCAACCATGTTTTCCTCCCCTATCTGTTCTTCTGGAGGAGGTTTAACATTTCCACATTTCACAGGCATCAATGACACAGATGTGTGACCAGTGCTTATTATGTCTATCTGGAAAGCAAAGGCGATGGTGGCCTTCAACATGCTACACTACCAGAGGCAAATAAAGTATATGAGACACAGGATATTGCAGGCTGGATAGCCTCTATGACTTGCAAGATCCCTAATCCTGGGCTGTGCAAATTACTTTGGAGCCCACCAGGACCATATCAAGTTGTTCTTTCATACCTTGAGAGTGTCTTGTTGCTCTTTTGAGATGATATTTTTACTTGAAAAATTCAACTGATCATTTTGTAATAGCAGTGAGAGTTGCATAAAAACCTGTATTATCAATTTAGTGTGAATTTATTGCATTGATTCTATTAATAGTACATATGAAGTAATACCTCTTAAAGAACATCAAAAATGATACAATAGTTCAAAATGCCTAAAAGAGCAAGTAACTATTTGTTCAAATGCTTTGTTTGTGGCAGACAGCTATGATCTAATGTAAATGTCACTTTTTTCTTTTGTTTCCCTGCAGGGATTAGAATGGGTTAATTTTGTCTATAAAGATCAAGTGCTGCACTTTCATTCATTATTCCATACCAAAATGGAGTACTTTTACTGTATACTTGCCTGAAAGACCAGAGAATGTATACTTTTAATATAAGAAATGCTGAACTACATGCATTTGTTCTTAAATCTGGACATCACAGTAGTAAGTGGAAAAGGAATGAAAGAATTCTCACAGTTTTATGAGCAACAAAAATGTATGGAGAGTAAAATGTACCTTGAAATATTGTTCTCAGTACGTTGTCACTGTCCTTTAACCTAAGCAAAAATAAAAAAAAATCACTATAAAATAACTATGTCATTTCTAAAAGGCAGTTTTTTCATCTGACACTTTGACCTGTTAGTGTGGTAATTCTTCCTTTACCCTTTTAGTGCCCTTAGCTTAATTAAACCTTGAAAGTAGTATTGGCATAGCAACTCTTTTAAGGAAAACATGAAAGTTTCCAGCCTTTGTGCAGTTTAAAGGTTAATTATGCACACTGCCAATTTCTGCGAGTAGCCAGGATTTTTACATTCTTCTAGTGTAAAGCTGAAAAGTGCTATTGGAAGAGGATACACATTTTAAAATAAAACTTGTGAAGTTCCCCTTTTTCATTCAAACATCCGGCACTGTCAGTTTAGCTAACCTTTGTTTGCTTGTCACTGTGTTCCCATGATTAAATGTGAAGATTATAATCATTAACTGTGCCGAGCGTTCACTGTGGGTGGAATTTTGATGGGTGGATGACATTCTGTTTATACGATGAAGTCAAAATCAGACTTCATCTCTTCCAGCTCAACACCCGGAGGTCTCTAGGTTAGCTACCAAGGCCTAGATGCAGTAGCTATTAAAGCAGTGTCACCTGACTTTAATATTAAATACTGCATCCATGGCAGATTGGAAGGTATTTCACTATACTCTTTAATCTCTGTCTTTCCTTTTAACTGGAATAATCTACTGGACATCGTTGAACTTGATTTGACCTAGAGATGAACTTGTATTAAAAAAAAAAAAAGAATAATAACAATAATGAAAGGGGAGACAGAGACACAGAGGGAGACAGAGAGAAAAGAAGAAAATCTTGTTTAATGTACAAAACCCCAGAATTTTTATAGTTTTTCCGTTACTATTTCCTTCCTTTTTTCCCATAGATTAAAAAAAAAGTATAAAATTTTAATTTCCCTTTTGATTTCAGTTCTTACACTCTTTTCTTAAGTAATCTTATTGATAGCATATGAAAGTAATGAGATGAGAAAGTTGTATTATTATAAGAGCTAGCTATTCAAAACATAAATCTAAAAATAGTATTTCTGAAAATGTTATTGTAATTTTAATTACAATTATACTTCCTTAAGGTTAGTTTAGCTTCAAAGATGTAGAATAGTTCTAATATTTGAATTAGCATAACATGGAAGATAGACTGAAATATTTTCTAGATAGTAATAGGAAAAAGGAAACCATATAATGACTTGTTTGATTTACCGTTTATTATATGATGTGACATCAATTTGTTAATGCAACAACAGGTATTATGTTCACTTTTAAGTACTGTATTTTATTTTTATGCTGTTAGTTAGCCAGCAGAGATTTTACAGAAAATCACAGGAAATGAACAGGAAAAAAAATCATAGAAAAAGTATAACTTTTATTGGGCATTTCCTTGAGCTTCTTGCTAGCTCACATCATCTTTTTCTCATTTCCTGTCAGGCTTCACCATCAGATAAACACATTTCTGAATCACACTGAGGTATGCACCAAGATTCCAACGGCTTTCACATGTATGCCCTGATCTCAATTTTACTATTTTCAATGTGAAAATAATAAAATGAATAGAATTCGGGAGGATATTTTGGCAGGTATCACAGGTACAGCTGAAATGCAGGTGAGTTTTTATATCTTTAACAAGAGATGTTAGAGGGCTAAAGGGCTTGTTCATCAACGTCTGAACCTCTGATGAACTCCGATCTTGCCTTTAGCCATTCAGACTCTCCTCATCATCCTTAACCCACGACTTCAGTCAGAATGGGCCTGTGCAGAAGTAACTTCAAAGATCCTTTGCTGCTGTTTTCAAAAAAATTTAGGTGCGCTAATATCTCATATTATTCAGCTAAGTGTGTGAGAGAAGTGAATAATCCTAGGAAACCTAAAACCAAATTTCAGGGTCTTTCTTTTCTTTCTTTCTTTCTTTCTTTCTTTCTTTCTTTTTTCTTTCTTTCTTTCTTTCTTTTATTTAAATTAGGATGAAATAATTTGTTACCTCTTAAAGTCTGTATTTCTGGACTACTGTTTTGGAATACAAATTTAAAAGATTTCCCTCTTTAGAGCATATGAAAGTATATGAAAATTCTAAGTATATTCGTAGGAAAATCTACACATGCATTTAAAGAAGAAAATGCAATTGAGTGATACTTTCCTGAATATAAAAAAACCCCAAATACAATCAAAATCTCATGGTCTCATTTGGAAAGCTAAAAGTGATTTGTAAATATGTTTTGCTTAATTTGGATAGTTATTAATTTCTTTATATCCATTGTGAAGTGTTCAATAAATGAAAATTATATTTAATTTACAACATTATTAAATACTTTGGGGTTTAGAGCTTCTTAGTCACTAGACTGGTCATCCAGTATGGTATCAAGCAAGGTGGAAAATAAGTTAAATATTTGGATATTGCAAGCAGCTTATAAGGAAATTTATAAGGAAATATACCACTCATTTTACTTGCTATTTTGTTGCCATTTTCTCATTCTTTTTTTTTTTTTTCCTTTTTATGAGTGAAGCCCAACAATTAAAATGAATTAATCTGGAAAATTATTTAAGCCAGACTACTAAGATTAGATGAAATTATTTCTCAATATGGAATTTTTTTTTCAGGAATTAAATTTTTTTCTTCAGTTCTTTCTGGAAGGAATGAAATGGTCTCCTGTTTTGTGAATCAGTAACAAGTAAAAGCTTACACTGATGATGGTTTAATGCAACACTCTGGAAGAATAATCAGTTGAATGCAGGGATTTGATCACACATTTTCAGCAAAGTGATCAACTTTTAGCAATATCCCACTCTCCTCCAAGCAACACTTACAATAATCTTTCACTTTTTCTTTGGACAATTATTTCCTCAGTTTTTCAACAGAGTAGTTGCAGTGGGAGATCTGCCATCCGTGGAGAAATTCAAAGTGATGCACCCAGCTGAATAGAAGCTATTATTTTACATTTGATAATGACCTTGCTTAATTACAACTGAAAGCACAACCTGACTTCACAGAGCAAGCTGGTAAAAAAAGCAAAATATCAGCTGTCTACCACACCACCTGGTATCTTAAATCCTTCTAAAGCAGTTCTTTTATCTGGGGAATAGTAGGGAGTAAGTGCTTGTTGCTTTAGAGCCTAACTTCCTTCTATCCAGAAACAGCGAAGTGTGTCATTTCTTATAATGCCAAATTTCCCTGTGGTACTTGGTGCAGCAAAATATCTAATGCTGCTGCCCTGCCTTCTGGAGATGACAAGGACAAAGTAGCATTCCTGTCCGATCAAGCTGAACTCAGATATCTGTTGCCAAGGAAATGTCCCCTCATAGTTAGTACCTGCACATCTGGAGGAGGATGGGGCTCAGTTGCCCTTGCAACCTGGTCCAAAGGCGTAAGTAGCTGATGGTGGATATGGGTAGTTCCAGCAGGCAAGACTGAGCTTTGTGTGCCCATTCTGTTCAGGGTAAATAGCACCACCTTGTGTTCTCAGCCTTACCATTTGTAAGTCTGCCCCACTGTAAATTATTCCTATATGTTATTTTCTATAGTAATTAAAACAATGCTCTTTGCTGTGCCCCTGGATTAATACAGTTTGTTTTATTCACAGACCAAGTCATTTGCCTCCCTGCAGTATGTTGCTGCATTATGTCTATCCAGCAGTGTTGAGGGAGCAAGTAGAGTACATTCCAAGGTCTACATAAATCCTGTTCAGGTTATTTCAAATGAAATAATAGGTAAATGCTATGTGCTTGACTCCCATAGTGAAAACTCCTAGGAAGATTAAGAAGGATTCAGGAAAATCAAAGCTTTGTCTCAGATTCCTTCATTTATATATGTGAGAAGAGGGAGAAATATGAAGATGAGGATAGGAACTGGGCACTCTGGAAACGTTGTACAGGACAGGTCCATGACCACCATAGAAATACCATCCCCTCTTTTGAAGGTGGGTATGAGTATCATATCCTTCTCTTCAAGATGACTAAGTCATAAGTCCAGTTATCAACATTGACACTTATGAAAATCAGTGGAAATTTTCAAAGAACTGTAAAAGGATCTATCTTAGAAACCAAACACTACAGAAAAAGCCACAAGCCAACTAGTCCAGTTCATCTAGAGAAGGATGAGAACAGAGCAAGTATATATAATAGTAATATCCTCCCAGCCTCTAACAATTTTCCATTTAGAGGTTTTCCTATGCATTTTATGGTTTAAATATAGGTATAACAGATCTTACAAGTATTTCAAGCAGTATACAGATCTTCCTGTGGAAATTAATATCATCTCTTGGGTTTGGACTTGGCTTTCACTGAGGTAATTTGATAGTGACTTGATCTTTTAGTGAAAGAGGAAGGAAGAAATGATTCCCTATCATCCCCCTTCATGCCACTAATAATTTTTGTAGAATTCCTAGTGACCTGTTTTTCAAGCTGAAAAGTCCCAGCTAATTTCATTGTGAAGCATAAAGAGATTGTCATTAGAGACCTTTAGCCACCTTTATTGACCATGAATTTATGCAGCTGCATAGTAATCTTTTCTGGTTAGTTCTCTATTCCTTTCCTAACAATTTGTAACATTTGATTTGATTTTTTGAATGCTGCCAAGAACTGAATTATTTTCACACAGTCATTTGTCATGATTCCAAACACTTTCAGTTTGTCAGCATAGAGTTCATTATTTTGTACAAGAAAATAGGACTGTTTCTCCCCACATCTATAATTTTACATACATTTACACTGAATTCCATCTGCCATTTTATTGCAAAGTCATTCAGTCTGCTAAGGTCCTTTTAAATTTTTTCACAGGTGTCTCTCAACCTTAATACCTTGAGAAAACTTGTTTAATCAGTTTTAATT
>JAOXXN010000001.1:37581247-37605771 GCA_026770055.1 Myrmophylax atrothorax | reverse complement strand
AAACAAACCAATGAGGAGAAACTTCCCAAGCCTGCCATCAAACCAAATTGAGATGGCAGCCTGGTCTACACTGTCCTGAAAAATACACGTAGCCACAGGACAAGGACAAGATGGCCACCCTTCCACATGGTTTGCCTACCCCACACCCTCCAGCCCCACCCATCAGGAACAGCTGGAGAGTCAGCACTGACAGGAAATGGTGGCTAGCTGGAATTTGATACTTGCCTGGTGCTGAAGTGAGACTGCAGTGCTGGTACAGGCAGTTGGAACAGGCCTGTGGACTTCACAGGTAACTGGAATGACCAGCAAGACACCCATTGGATCCAGTGATGAGACTTGGTTGCTGCAGTTCTGATGATCATTGGTCAGAGTGGTGGTCACAGACTGGATCCATGAATGTGAAGATGGAATCCCTGGGTGCAGAGAGAAGCTCCAAAATGCTCAGGTTCAGGTGGGAATGCCTCCAGTACCTCTCCTGGCATGGGAGTTTTACACTGGTTGCTGTAATACTGTAAGTCACCAGATACTTTTTGAGTCTTTGACCCTTTCTAAGATGTTGCAGCTGCCTTTCTGTCAGTGCAGTGAGTCCCTTATAGCCCATTATGGATCATCAACAAGAGATGAATACCTTCAGGCCAGGTGTGAATGTTCCAGCACTTAATCACAGCTGAGTCATCTGTGTAAGGAAAAAGAAACACTACCTCATCTCCTGGGTTTGTCTCTTTCCTTATCTTGTTAAACACCCAGCTTGTAGCCTGAGGTGTTGGATGTGCACCCCTTCAGCCTCTGGCCTGGCTGACTACTCTGTACATTGCAAAACACTCTGCAAGGCACTCTGCTGATTGAGCCATAAGCACCAATAATCCAGTCTCTTACAGCACCTGGGTGGTCACTGCAGGTGGTAAATCGTTTGAGCCCTTGATCACTTTAAAGTCTCTTTAAAGAAGGGAGAACACCAAAAAGGTACACTTGCAGAAAAGATGGATACCAGAGTTTTTGTGTAACCCAGGAAAACAGCACTTTGAATAGTCACTTGATGCACTAAATCTTTTGTCAATGACTTCTAATTATTATTATAATTAAATACAGCATTTTTATCTTTGGTAGATTTAAAGTTTTGATAGTAAGATTTTGCAACTTATCCTTGTGTTAATTCATTCTCCTAACTGAAAGGCCAGAAGTAACTTAATGGCTCTTTTTCAAAATTAAATAGGATACATTCTGAAGTTAATTTAATTTACTTGGTTCATAAGCGACATATCATTGCAGTTAAGCATTTTCATCAATGTACACTTAATGATTGAATGGATCACCATAGCAAATTTTATTAACTTGACTATTGACTCCAACTTTAATCTAGTTCCCTTGTGAATTTCATCTGTTATACACAAAATATGTTTGAAGTGATTTTAAAGAAAATTATGTCTGGTTTGATTAAAAAAAAAAACAAACCCAAAAGGTGAATTTTAGATTGCTTTTTCTCCATTATTTGTTGTATCTTACCTTTTTATACATATTTTATGAGATTCATATAGTAGTCAGATCTTTTATTGTTTGAAGTAGCCACAATGAAGAGAAAATTTTGGTAAAGACATTTTATTCAACTGTGATGAATATTTTTTCTGATTATATTTTCATTGTTTCTACTTTTACAATTAGAAAGATTAAAATTCTTAATTATTGTTCATAATTCATAATTATTGTTCATTTGTATTCACATGAGGAACTTCAAGAGTAAGATAAACACCTACAAGTGATAATACCTTGTATAGATTTTACAAGCCCCAAAAATTTGCTGTTCCACAGACCCTTCAGAGGAAATGGGAATACATTTATGCATACATTAGAATCACAGAATGTTCTGCGTTGGATGGGACCCACGAGGATCATTAAATCCAGCTCTTAACTGAATGTCCCATACGGGGATCAAACCCATGACCTTAGTGTTATTGGCACCATGCTCTAAGCAGTCAAGCTAATCTCAGGGTCCTTAATTTAGATATACATTTAACATACAAAGGACATCTATATGATATTTGATAATAAAGAATAAAGTTCATGTCTGATTGTTCCTATTTGTAGCCATTAAAGAATCACAGTGTGGGTGAGGTCAAAAGGGATCACAGAAGGTCATCTAGTTCAACATCTCTGGTTCAGGAGGGTGATCCTAGAGCACATTGCATAGGATTTCATCCAGATGGGACGGTTCTCGAAAACTCCAGGTAGGTGGACCACATCACAATCTCTCTGCGCAATCTGTTCCACAGTAAAGAAGTTCTTCCTCTCTTAACTTAGTTATATTAAGTTTCGAGGTTTGCGAGGACAGTACTGTAACTGACTGTACACATTGGAGCATTGTTCATTCAAAGATTTTGTATGGTGTAAAGCACCTGAATTTCACTGCAGTTCTTATTCTGTAATTCCTTGCCTTTATCTCTCTATCTGTCTATATTGGAATAAATCTGTTGGAGAGAAAGTTGTGAACAGAACTTTAAAAAATAAAAGAACAGAAAAGCAGTCATTTAATGTATTTCTCTCTGCCCTTTCTAATGAAGAGGTATCAATTTACTAAATATTTGGTGAAACTGCTTCAAATTGTACTTCGCCTGATCTGAACTTGTCCAGTGAAACCATCAAATATCAATGTATAATGAGTCAGTACAATATTAGTTAAAAATAAAAAAGGACAGGTGGAATTTGAATTTTTAGTACTCTCCTCTATTGTCCTCTGTTGAGAACAGTAACCTCAAAAAAAAAAAAGAAAGCATTATCTCTTAGATATCCTTTATAAAATGCTAAACTCATTATTGTAGCACTGTTAGTAATAACCTGTAGGAATTAGTCCACTGCATAAAGTAATTAATGTGTTTGTATTACAATTATGGGGTCAGTGCACAGAAGGGTTTGAGATGAGAAGTGAATATTGTCTCACTAGGCAGGAAAATGCACACTACTATTATTGGATATTGAATCACCAGCATGGAAGATGCACTCACCTGGCCTGCCAATATTTTTTTTTTAATATTTAACATTTAGTAGAGCTGAGGGAGGTTAAAATGGCAAAAATGCCTCTCATTTTCAAAGGAAATAAAAGCAAAGAAAGTGTTTATGATGAAAAAAATTGGCTGAGAAGATGGAAAAGTGGAAATGGAGAAGAAGAAGGGCTAAGTTCTTGATACATTGATATCTCAATATGGGAGTAAACATTTGAGACTTGCTCCTGAATGAGAAGAAAACTGAAAGTTTGCCTAAAAGTGAGGGAAATTCAGCCACATCAGAAGGAAGCCAGACAACAATGATGTCATGCATACAGACTGAGGGTCCTTAAAAATTTTGAAGACATCTCTTACTGCAGTACCATATTGGAATACTGCCATCACAGCTGAAAGAGAGAGCTCCAAAGCAGGAAGAAACCTACCCACATCAGTATAACATTACATTTGGGCTAACTAACACTACTGGAAAATACTAAGCCTACTGCTTCATTGTTTTTATACATTCCTCTACCATCTCTGCATTCCCTCCACCTCACAATTAAAAATAAACTTACAGCTTTGTACTTAATCTTTGCAGGAGAACAAATTATCTGTTAAAATTTTAAGAAAAGGGAAAAACAAAGATTTAAAGGCATTTTGTTCACTGCCCCATTTATAACAGCTCTTACACCTCACATGGAGACTGCCAGACTCAAATTTTTTTTGCAAAGGTTGCAAGTCTCTTTTTGTGGTCAAAGCTGTGAACAGACTCACAAAAGAAGACAGACTTTTAAAAAAAGAGTCACACAGAAGGAACAGATACAGGGAAATTTTTAAACCTGAGATATTCCTACTGTGCAGGAAAATGCACTGCCAATAATCTACAGATGTACAGCACATGGGTGTGTAAAGCTGTGACTGTTAGAGGTGTGAAAGGAGTTCTTACTATGTTTATTGAATAGCAAACGTACCCATCTGTTGTGCTGAAATAAGTAAGATCTACATCTAAAATCTCATACATTTGGGAAGTTAACATTTCTGGGGAGTGATATAACAGAGGTAACAAGGTGTGCTCCCTGATACTGGCATGGGTAAACTTCTACAGTATTCAAAAGTAAAAGTTCAGGGCTTATTAGAACCAGTTGCACATTTTTTCCTCACTTATCTTTTTGTCATGTCATTTCCTATCTATCCAATTTTAGCCCAGGTTACCTTTTCAGAGCAGAGCAGCAACATACCTGGCCAAATATGTCTTTTGTGTATTATGAATGGTGGCAAGGAAATTGAACAACAGTCTCCATGATAGATATTTATGGAATGATGAGTTCAAAATGGAGGGTTCTTTCTAACTTAATAGCTATTGGATTGCTATATATCCTCAGGTTTGAAAAAATATCAGAAAGTATTTTGAAAGCACCTGCTTGATTTTGGGCACTGAAATTTCCTTCACAAAAGATGGCACTGCAGATCATCTGTCCACACTCCTTCCCCCCACCAAAAAACAAGAGCCTGATGTAATTCAAGCAAGGTGAGCTGGGACTTAAAATTTTTCCATATAGCAGCTGCCTCAACTTGCTACACCTCTGAATCTGAATCTGAGTAGGTTCACAGCTCTTGTCTAAGTCTCATTGCAATCAGTAAGGAGGGGAATGGATATTTCTTGAATATAAGTTACATATAAAAAAAATACATATGCATGTATGTATGTAGATATCTGTTTTGCATTAAGCCCATATTATAACCATAGATCTTTATTAAGGTCATAATAGTTAGAGCACTTACCAAAAACTGCGATAACAGTATTAATTTGTCTCCAGCATTCAGGTGGAATTCTGCCTATCCAGAGGAAAGTTTCAGATGTGAAAAACCTATATGCTACATATTTTCTAGAAGGGCTATATCTTGTAGGACAACTTTTATAGTTTTAAAGTTGTCCTAGAGAACAGCAAATAATGAATAATATTTGCAATGGAGCAGCCTGTGCAAATTATTGTGGGACTAGATTAATGGGGAGAAAGCAGAGTCCTTAATCTATCTCATCTGTGATGAAATTCATTTATGCATTTGAAATTAATCAGTCATTTAATTTAATAATAACAATAATAAAAATAAAAAACCCACCACCTCCAATAATTCTGGAAAAATTTCGAAGTCTGAATGGCCCTAATGACTATAGAACTGATAAGTGATTTCTTCCTCAATGCTTTAGGGTTATAAGCTCCCACTTTCACCTTCCTTTCCATATCAGAATATTTATCTTTCTCATGTAAAACTAATACCAGATGCAAAACAAAATCTCTAGTGACTTCATCTTAGAGTGATAGTTACTGTGTTGTTCAGGAAAAAATCTTGATTCATGGTTTATTTATGGTCCTACTAATTCATTTTCCATGTGAACTGCTCTCATTGGACAAAGTGATAGGATATGTTTCTTGTGGGTTTTGAGGGTGCACAGAGACACTAGGCTTCTTTCAAAAGAATCATTTTGTTAGAGATACTGAAAGGTCATAAAACAGTATGAGATAAGAAGCAGTACTCAAATCACACATCTGGAAAATATGGCATGTCCCTGTTCTGTGTAGTCTTTATTTGTTTCTTCACTGTTCTTCACTTCACTGTTTGTGGCCAGACAAATAAGAACTTTTGATGCTTCCAAGTCTGATAATTTTTGTGAAAGAAATCTGCCTCCCACACTGCAAGACTAAAGCTTTGTTCTAAAAATCAATTCGCACCAAGGTTTGGTTTAAAATGAACTTGATCAAATTGAAATTATAAAGCCTGAAAGGGAAAATCAGGCATAGCTAATACAGGGAGAGATTGGCAACTTGCTACCAGGAAAAAAACTTTAATCTATAAAATCAGTAAAGGGGGCCTGAAAGCAAAAGAAAGATGTCAATATGGGAACTGCATATAATCTCACCAACCAGTGGCCATTGTCACTGTGTAGGAGTCTACAAAATGGAAGTACATTTGCAGCCTTGGGCACTGGAGACTAGTGTATTCATACTGACCTGCAGGTTGCACTAAAAATCACCTGTGGTTACGTGTTACTTTTTCCTACAGCGGAGACATAAAAGTGTTGCAACTCAAATCAAAAGGCAGTAAGTAATTCATTTGTGCTTTGTGATATTCATATTTCATATAATTTGTTTGATAATATTCAGACTATCAATAAAAGACACTGAAGGGAGACATTTGTTTCCGAAATATCTCTTCATTAAAGCATAGTGATCTCTTACATTCGTCTCTACTATAGTTTTCTTCATTATTCAATAGCACTTTCAATCCCCATGTGTGTGACTTTCATTATTACGGATCATTTTTCCTTAGGATGTGTGATTTAATTTTAATGCAGGAATCTAAATCAAAATCCTTTGCTATTTAGTGGCTCTCTTGTGTAATAAAGGAGAGTAAGGCTTAGTCCTCTGCTTTTGTGCTCAGAAACATTTTGCCATGTATTTGAATTATGATAAAATCAATTGGAAGAACCTGACAGTGAAAAGTAAGAAGAAAGTTTCCCTATATGAAGCTGGAGAATAATTACAGATATTTTTCCCAGCACAAAAATGCTGCAGGCAAATAGCTTGTTAATTCAGCATCTACCACCATTTAACCTTGTTTGTCCTCTTGTTGATAGAATAACACAATTAAAAGGCTTTCCCTTTGAATTATCAGTGTCTGAAGTTAAAATGGCCTGTGTTTTATGAAAGCTGTGTTCTCTGTTAGTTCCATAAAGATATGTCTGAATTGTTCACTGAGGCTTGCTCACTCTTAGCATCTCTGGGACTGCAGCACCAATGAAAGCTTTTCTCTTTCTGGCACAGAGCCAAGGTGAGCTATGATCTAATACTGCAAATTATTTTTTCTTTTTACACTGGGGAACTACTGTGTTAAAAGCTAGCTTCCTTTCCTAGCTCCAGGAGAGTGAGGCACAGACAGGTGTAGCCCGTTTGATTGCACTGAAACCAGTCTCAAGGCCCTCCACAGTCAATGCTTCAGTGCACAAGCATGAAGTACATTTTTCCTTACTTTCCATTTTTAAACCATGGCCTAATCAGCTGCTTCACAAAAGTGCCTCAGCTTGTGAATATTTTTTTTCTCTGTCTAAGTACAAAGATGAACGCATGGGAAATTACAGCACTAAAAGAATCATGTCATTTTTACCTGGGTGCTCTCTGCCAGTTCTGGCATGATCTGGAGCTTGAAATTCAAGACATGCAAATGATATTAAAAAAATCAGACTTCAGTACAGGTAATATTAAGAAAAAATACTTGATCTAGGACTGTTGACCATAAAAGATGAACATGCTCTGTTTTTTGCTAACACATCACCTCCTCTTCAGCCAAAGAAGAGGGAAAGGATGTGGAAAAAAGAGGTTCACCCATTGAAAATACTGTGAGAATGCAAGAAACATGGTAACAGTACTTTCTACAATGGCTGTATGGGCCTTGGCAAGCAGTATGTGAGATATCATGGGAAAAACCGGAAGGCCCAAACACTGTTTATTATTACACTGGATAAGTATGGCATTACTATAGGAAATTTCCACCTTTTTTGCCTTGGCTACAGAATGCAACTATTTTTTCCCCCCCCCTTTTACTGTATCTTTATATTGTTAAAACATATACTGTTCATAGTCCTATATTGCTATATACCACTAATACAGGGAGGTATAGGCTAGCTCCCTTAACCTGAAGACATCCAGAAATTCTGCATAAATACTTTTTTGTACAAGCAGCTGCACACAAGAAGGTTAACATCTCAGCTACTAATGCATGGTCCAAGCGGCATTCGGAAACAAGTTCTCAGTGGGATCAGTGCAAAAAATCTACATGCTATCATTCAGATGGAAAGGAGTGCTGCACAGTATGGAGGAGAAGAAGTCCAGAATAAGGGACAGAAGTGACAGAAGGTTTTAGAAGTCAAAGCATGGACAAAAGCTGACTTCTGAAATCCAAATCTGCATTTTGTTGGATTGGGAGACTGAGTTTAGTTAGAGAGTTTGGTGGGAATGATATAGTGGGGCAACCTGTGGTTCAGTTTTCTTCATTTTTGCAGAAACATACTCATGACAGTTGGGGAGTGACAGACATCAGAAACGGAGAGCATACTTATAGAGAGAGCAGAAAACAAAGGACATCACATCAAAGCCAGTTCTCAACCCTACTCAAGCAGAAGAACTTCAGCTGATAAAGGGCTCAGCAATGCATCCATAAGATAAACACTTTCTAAACCTCATATTTTCTACTTGCAGGGGGTTTTTGTTTGTTTTTTTAATAGTTATATATATAAATAAGATCAAAAACATAATACAAAATTAGTGATAATTCTTGGTATTTGCAGGCCCAGAAGTTTCAGTTGATCCTTGTGTATACTAAAGGACTATATATACCACCACTCTGTTGAACAGGAATTTTATATACAGGACAACAGAGAAAAAAAAAGGATTGTTCATTGTCACTTTACTTACGTGGTACCCTAAACCCACTGCTCATTAAAATGTGGTTTAGACTATTAGGTTCTTTGGCTTGAAGTCTTGCTTTCTCCCTACTTGATACAACACATTTTTTTACATTTAATTTTGAGCATCACAAGTTTGTCTTTTCCCTTAATAACTGACGATTTTTGTTCAGAAATCCTTGCAATCCATTGTTTTCAAAGCTAATTTTTGTTTGTTAGATTTAATTGTTTTTGATGATGATAGTGTGCAGTATTAGTGATTGCAAATTGAGGAAAAGAATTCTGGTGCCAAATGAAAGACTGTCAGCTCTGGCATCATATTTTTAAAGATACTTCATACTTGATTGACTTTCAGATTATTTAAATCACAGAATCACAGAATGGATAAAGTTGGAAAGGACCACAGTGGGTCAACTGGTCCAATGTCCCTTCTCAAGTAGGGTCCTCCTAGAGAATATTGCACAGAACTGCACTTTAGTTGGTTCTTGAATATCTCCAGTGAGGCAGACTCCACAACCTCTCTTGGCAATCTGTTCTAGCGCTTGGGCACCTGCACAGTATTCTTCTTCTATTCAGGTGAAACTTCCTGTGCACCAGTTTCTGCCCTGTCCTATTGCTTGGCACCATCAAGAAGAGCCTGGTTCCATCTTATTGACACTCTCCTTCCAGATACTTACACACATTGATGAGGTCCTCTCTCAGCTGTCTCTTTTCAAGTCTGAACTGGCCCAGCTCTCTCAGCCTATCCTCATAAGAGAGATACTCCACTCTCCCAATCATCCTTGTAGCCCTCAGCTGGACCTGGTCCAGGACCTCCATGTCTCTTGTACTGAAGAATCCAGGACTGGACACAGCAGTCTAGATGAGGCCTCACCAGAGCTGACTAGAGAGGGTTGTGTTCACCTCCCTTGACCTGCTGGCAATGGTATCCCAAATGGACACCAGGATACCACCATCCTTCCTGGCCAGAAGGCTGGTTCATGGCTGGCTCATGGACAGTTCGTTGTCCACCAGAACTCACAGGTTCTTTTCCTCAGAGCTGCTTCCCAGCAGGTCGGCCCTAAGCCTGCACTGGTTCCTGGAATTATTCTTGCCTAGGTGCAGGACCCTGCACTTGCCTTTGTTGAATTTCATATGGCTCCTCTCTGCACACCTCTCCAACCTGTTGAGGTCCTTCTGAAGGGCTGCACAGCCCTCTGGGGTATCCACCACTCTTTCCAACTTTGTGCTGCCAGTGAACTTGCTGAGGTGGCCTCTGCCCCTTCATCCAAGTCATTGAGGAACAAGTTAAACAATACTGGGCCCAGTATTGAACCTTGGGGGACACCACCCACGACATGCCTCCAACTAGACCCTGTGCCACTGATCATGACCCTCTGGGATCTGCTGTTCAGCCAGTTCTCAATCCACCTCACTGTCCACTCATCCAGCCCGTACTTCCTGAGTTTGTTTATGAGGATGTTGTGAGAGACAGTGTCAAAAGCCTTGCTGAAGTCAAGGTAGACAATATGTATTGCTCTCCCCTGGTCCCTCCAGGCAGTTGTTTCATTGCAGAAGGCAGTCAGATTAGTCAAATATTATTTACCTTTAGTGAATCCATGCTGGCTCTTCCTGCTCATCATCTTTTCATTCATGTGGATAGAGATTGCCTCTAGAATGAGACACTCCACCACCTTTCCAGGGATTGAGGTGAGGCTGACTGGCTATGAGTTCCCTGGGTCCTCCTTCTTGCCCTTTTTGAAGACCAGGGTGACATTTACTTTCTTTCAGTCCCCAGGCTCCTCTCCTGATCTCCATGACCTTTCAAAGATGGCTGTAAGCAGTTTAGCTAAAATGTCTGCCAGCTCTTTCAGCACTCATGGGTGCACCAAGTGTATTAAAAGTAGATTTAATAGCTAGCATTGATATTGGGCCAGCACTGTACCAAAAAAAAAAGCAGCTTTCCTGATGAAAATAAATCAAAATTGTTTCAAGCAAATTCTATCTTTTCTCATGGTAGGATCTGACTCTTTCACAGCTTCAACTCTTGCTCTTCATCTGCCAGAATTGTCATGGACTAGACATTTCTTGGATGTCTGGTAGGACAGAGAAATCATTCTAAATGTGTCTCTCTACAACCTGAAAAAAATGTTTGGTTCAAACTGCTACTCATTTACCTATTAGGAATGCCATGAATGCTTATAGTCATATCGCATTTTCTATAACATAGAAATACATATTTTTTCCCCCTGGGGGAATTACCTGCAAAAATAACTTTTTCAAGTATATATTTTTTCACCAGAATAGCTTTGTGTTTGGGGCCTTGTTTGTTTGTTTTCCTTTTTTCCTTTGTCTTTTTTTTTTTTTACCTAAAGAATTTCAAATGGGAAATAAGGCATTTCAGTCTTCAAAAAGAACATTTTAAAGGACTCATTCTTTTTTATTCACTTAGGAAACCAATCATGGAATCCCATCTCCTTCTTCAAGCAAGAAAACACAACGCAATATGGAAAATGTCATGGTTTTCTGTTGATTTATCCTCTGAGAACAAAAACACGTTAGTCAAATTATAAATAAAAAGAAAAAGATAAGTATAATATACAATGTAAATATTTAATTTTTTTAATTTCTATTTCATAAAAAATGCAGATGATTTTCAATTAAAAAAAGTTTGAGATCTAGTTTTCTATCAGATAATAATATAAATGGAAAATAATTCATATATTATTCTTATTTTTAATTTCTTTCTATTCTGCACTACTTCCATTTAATTTTTAACCTTCTATGTCAGTTTTAGAACAGGATCAAGACGCTTTTAAGAACTGAGGTCCTATCAGCACATAGAAATGTGTATTCTTTCTTCTTATAATGTTATCCCTTCTTATCTGATTCACTTGAAATATCTTGGACATGGTGTCAAAATTGATGTATTTGCAGATGCTGACAAGTGGTAGGTGCTAGGCCAGTAAATACTTCCCCCAGGCTAGTCTACTGCAGAACACTTTTCAAGTCACCAAGGCAGCGATACAATCCATGGTGCCATGTATAAGGAGTAGCCAGAAGAACAATAATTCATATCCAGAATCTGTCATTTCTAGGAATGATTGCTCGTATCTAGATTTTTATGAACTCCAGTACTTACCACCCTGGATGCCCTTTGAAAATAAGTAAACTTTTGTAATTCAAGTGAAGAGTTCAGAATAAGGGCATTCTGCAGTCCTCAAACAATGTCTCTATTCTATTTCTTTAAATTTAAGGGAAAAAAGGGGAAAAAAAAGAAAAAAAAAGGAAAAAAATGGGAAAAAAAGTAGACAGCTCTCTTTTCTTTTACTTTCCCAAGCTTTTGTCAGTGCTTTCAGAATGCATCAGCACTCTAAGACAACACCCTGCCCTCATTTCTACACATTGTTTGTGTACCAGGCTCAGAACTGCCATTTCAAATCATAGTACATTGATTTTTAATGTTCTTTTAATTTAGGCTAAAGATGCAGAAATCTTAGCTCTGTTAGGCTGTATGCTGACCTGCATTTGAACTTCTTACCAGCTGCTCTTAGGTCTCTGACAACAATCCTTTTTTTAAAACCACAATTTAAAAAAGAAATAAATAAATGACATTACAGGCTGTTTTTAATTATGTTTTAACATTATTTTTGTTCAGTCACTCACAAATATGTTCTTTCAAAATGGTTGTAAGGGACACAGGATTTAAACAGATACAATAATCTCACTTACTTCTGTGTCATTTGCTCTTTAGATCTATTGCTGTTATCTGATTTACTAAGACACAGCAGCTGGTATGGCCTTTTTGAGCTCTCTTTGCAAGATTAAATTCTACCACCTTGACCTAGCATAAATATTGAGAAGTGGCACAGCCCAGGTTCATCATGGGATCTGGTGCATGAAATTAATGCTGGGAAGTAGGATAACAGAATGACAGTGACATGGATGTGTCGGTCTGGATAATCCAGGAGTTCTGGAAGAGGGGAAAAGTTCAGTAAGACAATATTACCTTACTGAGTAGGGCAAAAGAAAACAATGTGTTCCCATATAAGCTGTTTGGGGAGGAGAGGAGTAGCAGGAATAAGATATTACCATATTTAAAAGTTGTTGATATGCTCTGAAAAAAGACACTTAAGAAGCTTCTGCAGTCCTCTTTTCACTCTGATATTACAGTTTGCACTTAGTTCCATCAGCAAAAGAATAGAAATACTCCTGAAAAAGTTGGAACAGTGAAACTGGAAACTGGTCCTGTGATATCAATAAATGAAGGTCCCTTCACTGGATATTTTAAGCAAGCACAGACTGCAGAAATAACTCTTTTCTTTTTTAAAAAAAAAAACAACCAAAAGTATGACTAAAAATGAGGGTATTTTTAGTATGCTTTTATTATTCTTACAGAGCCACTTTTAGCTTAACCTTCTCTTTCTAAAACACATTGGAAAGCTGCAAAAACTGTTGTATTCTTGGTTTCATTTCCAGCGGCATACTGGCATACTACTTTCACAAGACTGCCTTGAGCAGTATTCTGCAAACTAAATGATGATTATGCGTATATGAGCATTGGGCCAATAAAGCAGAGAATTTGCTATTCACTTTTATAACTGCTATGTGGCATCTCTTTCTGTTAAGGCAAAGAAGACTTGCTATTATATTAAGATGCTGAAGAAAATAAAAATCAACTTGAAAACCTCTGTGTAAGGATATGCACACAGAGTTTAAATTAAACATATATTCTTTGGTGGATGCAAGAAAAAGGAATCATTTGTTTTGCTTAGTACTATAAATTTTAGGGCACTAATTTTTTTTCCCAACTGGAATTTTGCTGATTGTTCAAATTAGGCACTGTAGCTCCTAATAAGATAATAATTTGCTCTGCAGTAAATGTCATTCGGTAGTGCTGTTCAGAGTGTAGGCTTCTAAAGGGCAAAATTGACTCAATTTTAAAAAAGAAAATTTACAAAAAAACCCACCTATAACAGATGCTCTAGCATATGGTTAGGTTTAAGTGAGTGCATAGTTGAGCACAGAAAATAAATAAGGGCATGACAAGACCCCCCTCCTTCTTTTGCCCCATAGATACACTAATCACATGGTCACCAGATGGTACATACAGAACTTTGAATGCCATACAATATTTATAGCCACCAATTTGCGGCCTTAAAGTCAGAATATTAAAATGTTTATTTCATATGGCAGAAAAGAGGCACTTTAATGCTGTTTATTTTTGTTGTCATTACTATTCAGAGCCCAGGGAATCTGGAGTGGGCAACCATGCCTTGAAACTGCCTTGGTGCTTTTGCAGTTTTGGTGAAGATAAAAAAGCCAGTTGTGAATCTATTAGTCTGGAAACCTCTAACACCTTGAGTTGAAAAGCATAGGACTTAAGTTTGTTGGAAATCTGGGGAAAGGTGATCAGTTCCTCACCATGCCACAGGATCCCTATGGACAAGTATTGCAAAGGTGGCTTTACTCCCGACCCCGCTGTCACCATTATCCCCCTGTCCCTCTCTGGTGGAGGAGATCGCATTGCACAGATGCCAAGTAGCATCTGGATCCTATGGAACTTTCCCCCAAAGTCTGGTTTTCCGCCTAATTATTACAGGAGCAACAGCCGTGCTGGATGTCAAAACAGCATTTTATTTGCTCTTACTATCGGAGGCCACAAGAGGGAGAAGAAGATAACAAAGCCACGGTGTGAGCGGTTGCACGCTCCAAATCATCTTTCATCTCCATAAAGTCAGTCTGCTCTTCCAGTTTCCTGGGTTCAAGTAAGTAATCATTAAGCTTTTAAAAGCTGAACATCTGAAAATCGCAACTGAAAGGTAAATGAAAATGAACTGGAGCAACGTTCCCCTTTATGATGTACCATACTGTGTCCAACAAGGACTGGATATTTCTACAGGAAATAATAATAAATACCTCATAGAAACGAAAATTTTTAAATACTTTAATACAAATAGATATCCAATTAACCAGAAAAATATTGTCTGCCTTGAACACATTCACAGCAAAACAGTTTTTCCTTCATGGAAGATACTGCAGAAGATTGCACAATCTTTGGGGTATTTGAGCTTTTATTAATTGAAAGAAAAATATTCAGCTATATTTGTGGAAGTGCTTTTATATCTCAGGAAACTGATAATGCCTACTCTGTCTATTTTAAGGAAATCAATTTGCATTACAGCACAAATTTCTCAGATGCAGTTGTATTAAAAAATGCAACATTGTTATGAATATATAGACTTGAGAAAGCAAATTGTAGGAAAGGTATAGTGTTTCTACTAGACACTACATCAACCCTACTAGCATTAAAAAGCCCAGATTATATAGGTGTATAATAATCTTTTAGAGTGTTTATGTAACCATTTTCATGAGTTCACACTGAGACCTTTACAGAACACACTGTTTAACAACACTGCTGAAGAAAATACGTAAAGATGATGAATAAGACGTATTATCCTGGACTATAAAATACCCTTTTGCCTTCTTCCTTTTGGTTTATTATTTGAATGCTTTGTTCCTAACATTGTTTGAAGACCACCAAGGGACTATGGCAATTCATAATGTTGCAACACTAAAAATAATGTGCTTGATTTATTTTTAATGTGAATACAGTAGTGATTTTGTTTGTCAGAAGCCACAGGGAACAAAGTTGAATATTATAAATTATCAGCTTCCATTTAATGCAGTAGGAAATGTAATTAGATCATAAATAGATATATGATTTAAAAATGCACTCTTTTATATTTAATAAAATGACACTAAAATGTTCTGCTCCTAAAAATAGAATATGTGCATGTCTAGTAAAATTGTAAAGCTTCTGTTGAAAAAAAAATAGCATGGAGAGGAGAGACAATAAAAATTAGCATAAACTGCATTTTTTCACGATAAATTTTATTCTGTTTCTGAATATTTTTGATTAATTTATTGTCTCCACTTTCTTTTTCTGATCTAAAAAGAATAAGCAGTGAAAAAGAAGTGAAAATAAATGGGCAGAATGCCTTAATCATTTCAAAGGTTGTGCCTAATCTTGTGCAAGTACTCGTAAAAGACCAATTAAATTACATATGCAGCTCTTTGTAACAGGAAGTCCAATCAGTTTAGTATTTAGTCGTGAATGACAGCATGATCTCAAACAATACTTTTTTTTCTCTTCTCCTTTTTTTTTAAATTTTTCTCTTTGAAAATTTAATTTTAAGTTATTAATTCTATTTATAACTTATACGAGACAAAATATATACTTTCACCAAAAAGCTGTAGGGGTTTTTTTCCACCTTCCGTTGTGTCAATCCCATACTTTTCCTGTCATGTCTCCAGTGCAGATTACTTTACAGTTAGACATTCAATCTCAAGAAAACAAGACAAAAATAACCTTGCTTTAATGCAACCAGAGCAGTCATTTTGTTTAAATTTGCTTGGACTTTGGAGGTTTTTTCCAAGCACATTTTTGTTATTTGCTTTCTAGATTCAGACATCTTTTACAGACTTAGGAATTAAAGTTTTCAAACTCAGACTTTACATTTTATAATTAGCTATTAAGATAAAAAGAAAAAGGGTCTTCTTCCCTTGGATTTTCCCATTTCTAATGTTTTCAGGTCATGATGCGGATTGACATTTTGCTATAGCTGTTATTTCAACTTTCTTATTTAGCCTGTTTTCAGGCTTGATCATGGTTAGATTTACTCAAAAACTATACAGAGCGGCTGTACAGAAATGTGCCTTTTTTGTTAGGTTGTTTGTTTTTCTGGGGTTTTTTTTTGGTGGTGGGGGGATGGAAGTTGTTTTGTTTTAGTTTTTGTTTTGCTTTGGGTTTTGTTGTTTCTTTTACTGCAGAGGGTTACAAAATATGCTGGAAACTCTAAACCAGTCCTGGTCTATGACAAACAGTAAGTGTCACTGCTTACCAAATGACAGATGCTTCGCTGTTGTACAGTAGTTGTGTGGGCCACCTGGAAGACTAGAGACCACCATCAACTTGCAAGCCACTGTCATAAAATACTTCTTAATTTACCATCTGCTTTTATGAAATGTCCCTGAAATAAAATATCTTAATGGAAGCATGGATTGGGGGGGTTCACTGTGAAACTTTCTGTGAGTTCAGTGAAGGAATAAACCACAGATTATGTGTATGTTGTGCTGTAATTTTTTAAACCTGTACTCTTTGCCTGTAATAAATCCAATTTACAGTGGATTTTAGTGTTAATATTATCATGCTACATTTTTACGCACTATTCTTATTTTTTCTTAACAAAATAGTTTTAGCTCTCAGAAAATGCAAATATATTGCTCACATTGTTAGTATATATATAATGTGAAATAACATAATATTTATGATATACATTTGTAAGAAAATAAGCTCTTCAATTGAGTAGAGACATATGTGGGTTTCCTAGATCAGATTTGTATTACTGTAATAGATTTCAGTATATAGATCTTGCTCTATATCCATTTATAGAGAGAGGTATCTACATGGAAGTCTTATTCTGTAAAGAGAAGTTATGTAGAAAAGACTTATATTAATAAAATACATTTCCAGAAAATTCTTAAATGAACAAGAAAGAAGTTGGCAGGAATAGTTTTTTGTATAAATCATTACTAAAAGGTTTTATATAATACAAAGGAAATATTCACTTTTTAATTAAATCTTATACTTATTAAACTCCACAGATTTGCTCTATGACCACCAAAAAATGTGTTTGATTCATAAGGCAGATTATAGGATTTTCCTGAGAGTATTTATCTGAAGAAAGATGTGAAAGCACTGAAGAGATTTGCTAAGTGCTCAGGATAGCAAGAGAGAGATGAATATTTTAGTATTGGTAACTGCAATGTGTGCAGGGAAGGTCTGTATTTATGTATCATCTGAGCTTGTTGCTTAACTTTATAGACACTGCTAATATTTGGCTTTTTTTTTTTAATTTCCTTGTCATTGCCAAAATCTTTCCATTTCACCTGTTTGTGGGATTTTTTTCTGTTGCTGCATGCTTGTTTTGTTGTGATTTTTGTTTTTGTTTTGTTTTGTTTTGTATTGTTTTGTTTTTAACACCTAAAATCTATGCAAATGCATGATCCTGCCCTTGAACTTAAAGAGTTCAAAGCTTTGTATATGTACATGTGTGAGCATTGGTGGAGAATTTCTACATTCAGTGAATGAAGCAAGATTTGCAGGCAGAAACAGCAGGTGATCAAAAAATTAATTTGCAAAGAATACTCATTGGAAGCAGTTCCCAGTCAGATGCGCTTGAGATGGCTGAAGGCTGGAAAGGCCGAGATGCTCTTGGAGTTCAGCAGCAAACATAGAGACACATCCAAGAGGCATATACAGAAGTTGAAAAGTTCAGAGTAGGCCTTAAGCATTCCAGTATTTTAGGAAATATTTATAGTTTATCTGCGTCAAAGACTCACTGAAAAAAAATATCGTTGTTATGGCGTATATAATGACAAAGGATATGGTTTTCCTTGTTGAGTTAGTTTTTTTTCTTCTCATATTTTTTCATATGTTTTAAGTCTATTCCAGGCTAATTCATGTATTATAGTTAAGGAAAGATATACACTTTTAAAAGCCACAGTTTTGCTTGGGTTGTGGAAACTGGAGGAAAAGTGGTGTAGTTCTGTGATGTGTGTGGGATAGAAGACTTGTGCAAGCATAGAATGAGAAAATAGGTAAAAATTTTTGTCACTTTTATAATAGCTTATTTGTGGAAACTACCTATCAAATGGAACGCCATAAAGAAATATACTTCCAATTATTAAATACAAGGTTTCATAGCATTATCTAAAAAATCAGTTAATGCTATTTATTTTAACTCAATCATTATGTGGTGATAAAAGCTATGTCTTTTTCCTGTTGCAGTTTGTAAAAGAATATTAAACTGATGGTAGGGCTACCTAATTTTATGTTGGTTTTTAAAAATGTATCTTTTTAAAAATAATTCCTATAATTATATAGCTTTATAGAAGGCTTTTTTCTCTTAATATTTTGTGTTCTAGTCATTTATGCAGGTAAAAATGCTTCAAATCTGTATACTCAATAACATCTTTCTAAGGGAATAGATGGAGAGTTGTGTTTTTGAGTGTATCAGAACTAAACTCAAAGCTGGCACTACTAAATCCATTCAGTGCAATTCTAAAACAGCATTTTACAAATGTGGTGAAGTGAGAGTATGTGGCTGAATATGACTGAAAAAGAAAACAATAAAAACTTGTACTTATTAGTAAAATAGGAACAAAGCAGGCTTTTGTTTGTGGTTTCTCCAAAACAAAAACTGACAACTGTAAGTTATTCACAGTTACATCCCTGACTCCTGTGAAAATGCAAAGCATTCTGCAGGGTAGAGAACACCTGGTATTACATACATATTAACAGACACAAATATATAAATTTAAAGAAACTTTGATGCAGACCTCCTGTCCTTCAAATAAACCAAATTTAAAAATACTATTCTCTCTTAAGATAGTGTCAACATTGAATCAAGTTAAATATGGTAATGGTATAAATTATAAGACATTCTATATTTAGTCCCATCATGGAGACTGACCTACAGTATAAAACAGAGAGGAAAACGCAGTGTTGGCTTTTACCAACATTGTGTCCAACAAAATTTTATATGAAAAGCTGCACATAAGGCTAAGCAATCTTCCCCTGCGTGTAAAAACAGCTTTTCTGTTTCAGTAAGGTATACTCACCTGTGAGACCCTTGTGGTCACACAGAGCGCAACAGAGGCTAGGCAGAACATGAGCTTATTAAGGAAATGGCAAAGAGCTTTGGTCTTTCTTTTTCTGAGGTCTTGACATGTAAAGTTTCAGTCCCATGTAACACAGACACACATGCACATTTAATTAGATATCTAATAGACAGTCTTTAGGATTGCCTCTGTAACCCCAAAGTACATAAGTAGTAATTTTTTCCCAGCTAACTTTGTGGCTGTCACCTACAGTACTTTTTTAGTCAGTCGACAGCCCTTGAACAGCTGTCTGAATGATGCGCGTACAAGCAGAATTTTGATGAGATGATGGTGTAGAAATTAGATGGACCATTTTTTACTTCTCAAGTGGTCTGCAAATATTAAAGTCATTAAAATGAAATAAAAATAAATTTGTCTTTATGGATTGCAGCTCCTTTATGCCCCAGTCTTGCAAAGAGCTTCATGTAGGCAGGCAATTTTGGTTAAGTACATCTGTTTGATGACTTCTTGCAAGATTATAGATTTCAACAATGTGAAAATTTCAATACACAGATCCTGCTTTTGCCTTGGATTTTTTTTTCAGTCAAAGCAATTATTTATTTTTTTTAGCAGAAGTGTAAGACTGACTTTTTATGCTCATGCATGGAGTCATCAAAATTTGCTACTTACTTGGGTGAAACTTCTCCACAAAGAGAAAGACATATGAAGAACTCTTCAAGACAGAAGGGTAGTTTCTAGTGACTTCTATAGGTGAATTCAGAGGACATGGCACCAGATCACTTTTATCTCTACTGTTGTTTTCAGTGAAAAATGAAAATATAATGTCAGAAATATTTCACTCTTCAATTTTTGCTTTCTACAAAATATTTATTCAAGGAAGAGAAGGGGGGAAATGAATTATTTTGCTGCAACATTCTTGCAGGAACCTTGTACGGTTTGAAATTTTTTGTGTCTCTTAAAAAAAAAAATCTGCTTAATGCTCACCATCTAAGGAAAACCACACATAAAAAGGATAAAGATCCATAATATTCCCTGATAGTCCTCTGATTTCAGTAGTTCCAGGGCCCACCAAACTATTTGGTTTTTATAAGTTTCATAGATACAGAGGGATGAAATTTTCTTACTCACTGTCTACTGCCAATAATATTTTGTAAGTGTCATAGATTTTCTTGCTACAAATTTACTTTGCTATGAATGAGAAACAGAATATATATAATCTTTAAGTATAATGAGGACAATAAAGTTCACTGTCTGCATATAAACTCAGGTTTAATTATTTTTGCTCAAATATTTCCATCCCAAGGAAGAGAAATATTTTTTATTAGGTGGTGGTTATAATTTACAACAGTTTTTTAAGAAGTGATTTTAGAAGGAGAGAGAAGGAAACAGAGGAGAGATAATACACTGATATGTTTTTTTCAGAAGGATACATCACTTTGACTCAGCAGAAACAGCCTGTTATTCCAAACACTCCAATTTTTTGTATCGTGTATGAGTTTACTTGGCTGAATGGCAGACACTCAAACTAGTGCCAAGTTTTGAGATGAACACTTGTGTTTCCTCCCTTTAGTGAATGTTGACATTTTTAATGACAATGTCCTGTTATTTCTGTTGAACAGAGAGTACTTCAGTACCCACTCTCCAGTGCTAACAACCCTCAGCAACTGCTCACTACCTGTGTGCCGGAATGGTCTCTGCCCTTTTAACATGAGCAGAAGGGAAAGCACTGAAAGTGAGCCTTATAAATCATTAATTGTTTAACTTATTAATACCCATAATGCTCTAATCCTATATGCTAATCATATATAGTGAATTCTATTCTAAAATCTGTTTACCAAAACTCTTAAAATAATTTCTAATAGTGTTTATGGCAGCACTGCAGACCCTCCCTTGCTAGGAAGTCCATAGGTTTTACCTGTATAATTTCCCTGCCTTCCTAACTGTATTGTTCAACATATTTCTTTTGTTTTGTTTCTTTGTGTTTTACAGAGCTGGCAGAGCATAGAAATAGTTGAAGTTAATCAAAGAAACTTAATACATCAGGGTGGCTTAAAAAAATGTTTAAGGCTCCAGCACTTTCCTTCTTATGTTTAGGAAATTAATGAATGTTTATATTTATTTTTCTTTAAATGTAAGACGAATTTCTTCAGTTTCTGACTTGGTTCTGCACATAAGGTTTTTGTTTGTTTCTTTTTTACCTTTCTGAGGCACAGTGAAATCTAGCCCTAAGGAGATTAGCCTCTTTCTCACAGTTTCTGAAGTACACAGTATATTTTGCCTTAAAAATCTGGCTTTATTATTACTTCTGTAAGTAGAGATTTATCTCCGCATTTCCAATTGAATAAATTAAGTTTAAAATGCAATGGGTTTTAATAATTCTATTTATGGAAGAGATATACAAAGCCATAATGGCAATTTGTGTTACATATGTTCAATTGGGCTATGACAGAATTATTTATATATGTCTGAGAAAGCTTTAGAAATGTATAGTAGTGTGTGTAAATCTTTAAAAAAGCTACTTTAATCCAATCTGGTTTATTCAAAAAGTGCATTTTCTTTAAATTTCAACTCTTAAAAATTAAAAAAAAAAGAAAAAAGTTCATTGTTGGTGTACAACTACCCAAACTTTCCAAAATGGAACTTTTTATAGTTTCTGTGGGAATAAAGAAAGATTTTTGAGTTGACAAAAAGAGGTTTTAGAATTGCAGACAGGTTCTAAGGCCTGCTGGTAGATGCAGGTTTAGTTCTGTGAGAAAGAGACCAATAACTAGCAAAACCAAAGGAGATTGGAAGGCTTTGGGTTATTCTCCTCATGGGAATGGAATGTTGGGAGATAACGTGCTCATGGCAATGGCGAACATTTGTCTAAAAGTGTTATCCAATTAAAGCTGTGATGAGTTTTATAGACACTGTGATTCAGCCTATGGGATGAAGCTATGAGTGGGAAAAAGGGATATATTCTGTAATGAGAAGTTAGAGCTTAGCTTTTACTTGTCTTTTTTCTCTCCATGGAGTTATTTTAGTAAACTGTGTGACACCTGTAAGCTGTGGCCTGATTGATTTTCTGACGCAGCCAAGATTTACTACGAACTCGCACATTCACTGTACTACAAGATTCCATTCTGTACCTATTTCTCTGTACATATTAATGAGTTTTCAGGGAAATAAATGCATACCATTTTTGGGACTCATCAAATATTCTTTTCTCCTTCATCTATGGTTCCAAAAATGTTTTGGAGTCATGTATCACATTATGTCCACTTCCAACTGCATAGTAGCTTTGGTTTCTGTGGTTGTTATTTCTCAAATTACCAGAAGAAGAAAGGGCTTCTAATCACTCCGTAACCTGATCTAAAATATTTTTTTAAAAGTAGGAAATCTTGCAGGTTTTACATATTTATTTTTTTTAAACAAACCAGGGCTTACTGTTTTTGTCTTTTAGAGTTTAATTTAACTACGGGTCTTCTTGTCTCTTTTCCATTTAATTTCAACTTGTCTATGCAGGTTTTTTATATGGAAAATAGAAATTGCTGGAACAATATTCAGTCCTGTTGTCATTTGAGTGAGTTATTCTTTTAAAAAAACCCAAAAAACATTGATCTTAACAATTGTTAGTTTAGAAGTAAGTGGTATATTGCTGATAGTGGAGAAAGTTAGAGAATGCTATTGCATTCACTCCCATAGTTATTGGGAAAAATAAGGGTACTACCAATGATTAAAAAGACCAGTGATCCAAGCTGTTATCCTCTCTGACTTCTTTTCGCATCCAAGTGATTTTTGAATTCTGTAGTGCAGTTAAACTGTTTCTATGAGAATCTTATGTTTCATATTTTTAGTACATCGCATTCAAATGATCTTTTGCACCTTGATTTTTAATTTGATAAGCTAGGACTAGCAGGAAGATTTTTCACTCTGTTTGTAGATATTTTGCCCCTTTTAAAATGATTAAGATATTTTGCCTTTGCCCTCTTCAAGTTGTGCTGGAAGCAGATGTTAATATTTTATATACAATTTTCCTTAACCCGTAATTGGCAATAAAGACAAAATAATTTCATGTTTCAAGATTCCTCAGTATTAACTAATTAAACCAGCAGCAGGCCTTGAGCATGGGACAATGGCAAACTTTCAGATGAATTAATTTTATGGAAGACCAGCTGAGTAATTGGACTCCAATTACAGGCTGTTTAGCTCCCTCATCACCTTCACATATAATTAAATTCAATTGGTTGATACAGCTTCTATTTTTATGAGGGCACTTACAAGCTTTTTGAACCCCACTGTGACTTTGGATCTAGGCCAATCAATTATTACTCATTTCTCTTTCAAATGGAAATTCTCCAGATTAGTCATATCTTCTGTAATGCATTGCTAGGATTTAAAAGGTCTGTCTAAAGTACAGTGCAGCTGAGACATGGACAAAGAGAAATATTGATAGATATTTTTGTTCTACAAACAAGATATAGTGTGCAACTGCATGTTTTCCATGGGTATCGATGAACAGAGGCCACATGTTCTTATGACTTGTCTTGAGAGATATGGTGTTATACACAGGGGGTTTGATTTACTGTATTATCATATTTGCAAATGGCATGTTTGTTCATATTACAAATGATTACTGAAATTGCTCATTAGATCTAAAATTGTCTTTATTGGCATGTGAAAACTAAATATATAGCTAGCTGGTAATCCCTTAGTTCTACATCTTTCCTTTTTTAAATTCACTAATTAAAAAAACCCAAACAAACACCAAAACCAAAAAAAACTAACCCCAGAAAAATTATTGTTTATTGAGAGAAAAATTTAACAGCTCTGTATTTGAACATGTCCTCTGCCTTAAGTAGATTGACTAAAAGAAACAAAATATATTTTTATTTTGAGAATGCTAGAACAGATTCTGTTTTAAAGAATTTGGCTTTGAATTAGTACATATTTTCAAGTGCAAGCAGAAAATTAATTATTAAATATGTTGTAACATTTTACCCATAACTAGTCTATAAGGAGTTTAAACAAATTACTAGAACTGATATGGCATTTTTGCCTGTTCTTAGTATATTGGTTCCAGTGTATTTATCTCCAAAGAGACCAATATATCATCATTAATAAAAGAGGAAGCAGAGAAGCAATAGTGACATCAGTGATCTTTTCCAGCCCTACATAGTGATCAATAAAGAAAAAGGCAGTGTCAAATATGAAATATTACTTTTCTTTAGACCTTTCAGTTAGGGAAATATCAAACATATTTGTTTCATCCTTAAACTCTTGAATTTGAATACAAGTCATTGATTAGCTATGCAAAAAAAATGACATTGAGACATAACCAAATTACAAAAAAAATTCTATGAAACTGATTGACTAGAAAAACAGAACATTAATGATTAATGATGTCATAATAAATTGCAGAAATGTAGTGTTCACCACCTTCT
>JAOXXN010000001.1:37556248-37566761 GCA_026770055.1 Myrmophylax atrothorax | reverse complement strand
ATTTTAAATGGAATTTTAAAGAATAAATGTGAAGGGGTAATGTGAATAGCTGCCAACAATTGAAAATCCAGGCTATATTGCATTGGTCTCTAAAATGGTAACATCAAGAGAAATACATCTCCATTTTGCCTTTGTAACATAAGAAACAAGTCCTTGTACTAAAGGAAACTTTACACACTATAGTCAAGACAAATAATAAAATAGAGAATTTTAAGGGTTAACCCTGAAATTATTTCTATGTTGAGTAGCACTTACAGGTAATGGCATCCTTTGAGAAATTCAAAAATATTGTTTTATTGCATTTGGGGGATGGAGGGGGTGGGGGTTGTTAGTTGTATTGGTCTAGTTGTGTGGTTTGGAAGGGTTTATTTGTTTGTTTGGGTTTTTTTCCTACAAGAATGCAAAATACCTTTTATGAGCTGCTCATTCATTTATATTCAGGGTCTCTCTTTTCTAAATGGTTAAATGATTCAGCATTTCCTTTCAGAGGTTTGATCTGTAAGCTTCTGCTAAACTTTTCTCTTATATGAAAGAGAATAAAGAAGATAAATGGGAAGAGATTTGGTGAGGATCAAGTTTTTACAATAATTTGTAGATCACTGCTAACTTTTGTCTTAAATAAATGAGAAGGACAAAGATTTGAAATAGGTGACACCATTTTTAATCAAAGCAACTGGTATAATTAGAAAAATACAGTACTTTTTGGCCACATAATCCCTTGTTCAGGTAATCGGACAAATATAATTGACAATGGAAGACAAAAGATAATAGAATCTCATCCACTAAAGGATCGTCAGAGAGCATATTTTGTACTTGCCTACAGAATGTTATTACAATAAATCAGGATCAATGTCCCAGGGGATGTGATCTCCACTTAAAATAATTTTTCTGATGGCATGCCTCTTCTATTACACTGAGCAAGATTTTCTTAACTGTGTTGGCCTGAGACCTACAGCTGCAGATGCTGAAAAGTGGTAGGAATGCAAGATCACGGTCAATGTTACAATGCAGTTACATTTCTGAAGATGGATTTCTTTCTTTTCATTTTCCCAAGAGTTTCATCCCACTACTTTAGGGTTTAGTAATTTTTTTTCTAGTATTGTCACTTACTAAAAGGTTCTTTACTCCAATATGTGTTAGGACATAGATGAAAAGATTCGATTGAATTCACTGTGGAGGCAACTCTGTTAATTTCAAGGGCAATAAATTGAAAGTCAGTTTGTCTAATGGAGATTTGCTTAACATCAGTGAATGAAACTGAAATATTTCCACAATTATAAGTGTTTCTATTTTGAAAAATTATTTTGAATGTTACAGAAAAATCTTAACATGTTTGAAAGAAAAAACACATGTAAGTAACATACACACATATCATTTCCAATCCTTCTATATTTTTTAATTTTTGCTTACATTAATTTGCATCAGACTTTAGGATTAGTCTTGTAGCTATGTTTCTCAGTAATCAGGCTAAGAGCATGGCCCATGAGCACTAGATCACAAGCTTCTCTGCTGCCTAATTCTTCCTTGCTTTTTTGTCTCTTTTGGTTTGAAGAAAGCAAGATCAGGTATTGTCCACCATAGACTGTGTGAGCCAGACCATCCCACTCTGAGAGGAGAAGAGAGACTGCCTTCAGGACAAGAGAAAAGTCTCCCTTGTCCATTAATACTTGTGTGACGTTTGTGGCTACAGAACCACACTGGGTAGAAGCCTGGTTATCATTAACAAAGGCCAGTTTAGTGCTGCCATGATGTTAAAGAAGTCTAAATTTAAAGTTCAGTGAAGTTAGAATTTTACTCTGGGTGAGAACGAGTTCAGGAATGTCCACAAACATTTCCTCTGTTATCAGATAGATTGTCCCTTAGCACCTCTTGCCAGCTGCAGAGGTGGAAGAAGCTGGGCCCCAGGACTCGGTACAGAAATGGAGTTTCATGCAGCATTTGTGAAACTGGAAATAGCATAAACATAAAATCTAAAGAAGATCTTGAGATGTCTTCTTGTTAATTTGATAAAAACTTCATCCATTTCAGTAAGGATGTTTCTGAGTGCTACCTACTGCTTTTTACCATTTCTATTTGAAGCTGAGTGGCTTTTTTAATGCAGATCCCTTCAGCATAATTTTTTATCACAATGTTTTTTTGAATGGTTTTCTTCTGTGCCTGTTTACTTTTGTTTTGCAGGTTTTTCCTACTCCCTTTACTCTGGGGAGAAGGAAGAGAACTTTAGAGATCATGGAGATCCAAACCCTGCTGTGGACCTTCTCATTGTTGTTAACTATTATATTTTGGACAGGGAATCAGAACCAGAGACCTGAAATGCAGAATATAACCAAACATAAGAATTTACCTCATCTGTATTTTAATTTTATTATTTTTTTTGTACAATTTTCAACAGTTTTTTCTACACTAGATTTTTATAATAAAAATTATGTGTATGAAATTGTCATGGACACATTACAGAAAATGAACCCTTTTATGATGTCAGAAGATCAAGACAGAATAAAATTTTAGTTTATTTTAATTTTTTAAAATTTAATTATGTTAATTTTCATTTTTACTTTTCAGTGCTTGAAGTAGCTCTAAGAATTTGGAATGTATTTTCCAGTTTGCCTCCTTTTTCCTTTCTGTTACAGAATTTTGATGAGCTAATAGAAAAGTTTGAGCTCACAGCTATTTATTTGACTTTCTGAGAGTGATTTTCCCTTTTTTTTTAAAAAAAAAGGAATCTTAATTGATGATAGAATACATACCTACAATATGTTCTCAGTCTGTTCACACATAACAGTGTGTATATCCTGGAGAAATGTAAATGACAGAACCTCTGTTTCAGTGAAGTAATTACTGTTTTCACAGAGACTGATAAATGTAAAATTCTGTACAAATGATTATAGTTATTGCTACTATTATTTGCTTCCAAAGCATATATGGTATAGGTCCTTAGGTACAAAGAGAGAAAGTTGTACTACTTGTTCAAATTAAGAAGCAAAATTTTCTTTTGCCTTTCTACTGACTATCCTTAAATTCAGGTGTGTATTAGTGGATATTTGCTTATGTGTTGGCTGAAAGAGGAGGATCATGGGTGGAATTAAGATTCTACTTCTCAGCTGATATAACTGAGATGTTTTAGATCTACAAATCTCTGTATTCCCTTCAAGAGAATTGAGAGAGGAAAAAAAAGTCTCAGAAAAGTTGATCTGCCATTTGGATTGCTTATGAAGTTTTCCTGGGAAATTTTGTTTGCTGTTCAAAAAAAAAAAAAAATGGTAAGCTTTGGTGAACATCTGTTATATTTTATCTTTTCTTCTGTACAACTTTACAGTTATTCTGGTAATCTAACAGTTTGTCTAAAACAGTCCACCTGTAAGACTTACACTGTAAAGTTCACCACTAAACCACCTCCCTGATTTAATTTCGTTTTCCCCACTGCCTTCCTTGAGAGACATACCTTCTAGGACTGTTGCTGTTCATTTGTTCACTACTGTTATATATGCAAAATGATCTCAAAGCTGTCATAAAATTTGCAGTTCTATGTATGTAAAATGATCCATAATTTTGTAATAGGGTACACCTCATCTTTTAATCTTGCATATAATCTATAAATAAATATTTTAATTTCTCTCTGGAGAAAGTATTGCAGTAGTTTTATATTGATAGCACTGGCAACCTCTCCTTTCAATGATAAAGATGATTAAAGAAAGGTGTAACAAATGCTATAGAAATTCTGTAAAATTTAATCAGATTTGACACAAAACTCTATTGCTTTACTGCACAAAATTAAACTACAGACATAATGGTTTCAGCATGATGGTGACATGGAGTTTTATACCTCCATCTCACCCCAAATAAAAAGCTGTCAAATATTTTCCTGTGTCTGGGTAGTTCTCAGACACAGATGAGAGCAAGCTGGCTAAGTCTCATACAATTCAGACTTAAATGATTATTGTGGGATGTGGAAAGCAACAGGAGGCTTTGGATGAGGTTATATCATCTCCTCTGCTTTGAGTGTATGTGCCTGGTTTTTGTTCGCGAAGTTCTCAACATAGGGATCTGATTAGATTTGCAGTTGCTTCTAGATGATCAAACAGTACAATAGCACTAAGCCTTCTTGCTCCACCTGCATCTGGTTAAGAGCTTGTGTGATTTCCTCTCTGAGCAGAGTCCTCTGCCGGTGACTTATAATTTTACTACCATAATGGTGGTGTGCAGCAAAATATAGGACGACACCTCAAATTCATGCTGCGGATGTAAGTGACAGAATACAGCTGCCCCTTTGATAGAAAGGAGCAATTTATAGTGAGCACAGTGATGTTTGCATGTAAAGATATATATTGATGGCCGTTTGGTTTCTTTGTGGAATTCTGAGGTCCGTTTTGACTCAAAAAAAATGTCCAGGCAACCTGGCAGTGATCCATATGGGACACATTTTCTCCCAGTTCAATGTGCAACCAAATGTAAGACAGAAATGTAGTCTGGAGTTCAAGGATCATTTTCTCTGGATTTCCCTGAAGTAATTTGATTTTTTTCTCTTCAGTTTTGCAATAATAAGGATTGCAATACATATAATAATCTAATGCACTTGTGCTGATTTTGTCTGGAATAAATTTTTTTCCTAGGAGCTTCTATGGTTTATATTTGAATTTGTGATGAAAAGTGTGTTGATAAGACAGGGATGTTTTAGCTGTTGCTGAGCAGTGTTTACACAGAGTCAAGAGATTTTCTGCCTCTCACCCCACCCCACCAGTGAGCAGGCTAGATGTGCGTATGGAATTGGGAGGGAGCACAGTTGGGACAGCCAAATGGCCAAAGGATGTTATTCTTCATACCATACTGTATGGTGCCATGTTCGGTATATAATACTGGGGGAAGAAGCAGGAAAGGGAAGGGCATTCGGAGTGATGGCATTTGTCTTCCCAAGTCACTGTTATGATGGATTCCTGCATTCCTGGAGGTGGATGAACATTTGTTCACCCATTGGAAGTGGTGAATCAATTCCTTCTTTTGCTTTGCCTCTAGCTGTCTGTAAAAGCAGCTGTTGCTTTACCTATTAAACTGTCTTTATTTCAACCCACACGCTTTCTCACTTTTATCCTTCTGATTCTTTTTCACTCCAGCAGAGGGGAGTGAGTGAGCAGTTCTGTGGGGCTGAACTGTCAGCTGGAATTAAATCATGATGGTACTCCATGTATTATAGCAAATGTGTCACTTTGACTTCCTAAGTATATTCACACTGTATTTTGACCTGTACTACCTTGTCAAGAGTGAATATAGCAGAATACAATAAGGTCGCTTATTTGCAATTTCTTTCACATTTAGCTCTGAATGAAACTATGCTGTTTCTATGTTATTGCCTTCCTCTATCTCCCTTTATCTATGTTTGATTTATATAATGTTGGAAAATGCAAGATTTCTTAATAGTACCTACACATTTGATATCAATAGATGAATCTACACTTGAGTCAGAGGAACTAGAGTATTGAAAGGTCGACCTAGGCTCATCAAATGGTGCAAACCCCTGGCAAATTCAGCCAAATATTGATCCTAACACTGTGAAATTTACATTATATAGCCACAAGCTTTTAAAAAAACCCAAACAAACAAAAAACCAAAAAAAGACAAGAAAAAGAAAGAAAAAAGAAAAAAAAAAGATGATCCTTGAAGTAGAGTTAATTGAATTCATAAATGTGCTTTAGGAGATGTCCCCTAAACCTTGTATACAGAATAGTGCTAATTTTATACTTACTCTCTGCACTCATAGATGTTGATTTTATTTCTATGGTGTTTCTATAGTGTTCCAGTCTTAGACAAGTCATATGTCTACTTTTATATAGTCTGAAGTCCAGTGACTGTGGTATGCTGCAGCACGTTTGGTTAAGGGTTAGCTAAAATATAGATAATTTTTAAATAATTTTGTCTCCGTATCATAGCTAAACTGTGGATCTATCTACTCTTTTGACCTTTTCTAAAAGGTAAAACCTGTTCTAGCTGCAGTTTTGGAGCATCCCAATACCTGTAGCTTGCTGTGCACCAATCAAATATGAGCTCCCTTTGGAAATTATGTTACCCCAAATGCTTACTCTGGGTTCTTCATGCATTATATTAGAACCAAGTATGGATCTTCTATACTTGAGTTCAATAATGAAACTGCAGGTACTTAGAGAAATTTCACACACCTGGAAATAACCAATATGAGGAAAACCTGTACTTTTTGTCTCACTCTTCTTTTGGGTATAGATAATTTGTATTTACTTTGCTCACCAGTTCAATTTTAAGCCCATCTCATTTTGTGCTGTTGATTTCACTTCTGTATTCTCATTAATGGGATGTTAAAATTGTGTTGAGATGATATTTCTTCTTTTTTAATTATTATTTAAGACTTTTCAGTGGGTTATTTTTATTTTTATTGACCTTTTCATACAGAAAGCTAAAACAAACTTTTCTGCTTAGTAGAGCATAAAAATTGGATGGTTCTTCCATTTTCCCCACTGGTTATCAGCTGTGCACTAACTAAGTCAGTTCGAGGATGCTACCTTAGCACTGAAAATTACCATTTTTGGGGAAAAAAAATATCAATAATTGAAGGGGTTTGTGAGAATTGCCTTTGATAACAAAGTATTTTTTGAAGTTTTGATTAACTAAATAGCAATATAATGAAATGGTCCTTAGAACAGGCATCAGAAGTGAGCCATCCAAACAAGTAATGAATGCAGTCATTTTATGGCTTTGTTTTGGTTTGAGTTAGGGGGTTTTTGGGTGTTCGTTTGTTTGGGGATTTTCCCATGCAGGGAACAGACACCTGAGAACTGGCTGCTGATTTATTCGATTTGAAGAATAATAAGCATCATGTATCAGGTACTGGAAATAAGAACTATGCCGCAGCTGAAAATATGAGTGTTAATTCAGATAAGTGTTGCTACTTACACAGAAGGTTTTCTTTATGTTGGATAGAAGATGTTTGTGTTTTCATCATTTCTTGGCAAAGAGTTCAATTGTAATCTTGCCAGATGGATGGTCTCAGGCGAGTTTAAATTAAGCAACCTCCAAGCAACACTTTAATATTCTGAACTTCTCATTAGGAAACCTCCATTTATAGGCCCTATAGGAAGTTGTTTTCCACATATAGTATATTGGGTATAGAAGGAAACTCTTCCCTCAGAGTCTAGTAAGTTAGTAAGACTAGAATTTCTCGGGACACCATAAAAATACTCAACTTCATTTGCATCTGCTACAATGAAATGTTTAGGATAATTTGAAAAACAGAATTTCTATGTACCTTCTTCTTGTAATCTGTCTATCTAGCATAGCTGCAGAGCAGAAATCCCAGGGATCTTAATTCCTTCTGTAGTGAATCAATACCGGTCAGAAACATTACATCCTTTGTATCTTACTACCATAGGCAAGCTCACTTCTTAGATTTGTGGAATAGCTATGCTTTCATATGAAAAAAGTCATTCTTTAATTCTTTTAGGGAGCATAAATTTCAAATGAACTAAAGCAACATCACCTACACATTTGAACTGCCTCAGATGTGTAACCAACTGCCTGGCTACACAGACATTATGAATTCTTCCACACTAAATCATAGTACCAAGCACAGAATCTAGTTTATGATAGCCAGTGGATTTGTGACTTCCCTGGAATAGTTGGAGTTGTAAACCATTGAATGAATAAATGATGCATAGCAGTAGTTTCCTCATCTGTTACAGATGCAGTAATGGTCTGAGCATATTTTTCAGGTAATATGACTGAAAATTTTGTCCATTCTTCTTATCCCAGAAGTCCTACATTTTGGACTTTTTGTTAGAAGTAGTATGTACTCTCTACTTTTAAAAATCTTCAAAAATATATCTGCAATGGATATAAAACTCACCTTATTTATCTTCTTTGATAATATTAAGATCATTCTTATTTTCAGTTTTTCTTAGCATGTTATGGATATTATTTATATTATATTGGAAGACTAAAATTTCTTTAGAAATTTCTTTAGGAGAATCCCTCTTTTTCAAAGATTTTAGTGTTTGCTATGTTAATAATGTTTTGAGCTTTTTCATGGTTTTGTACTTAATTTATATGATGGACATATAAAGCCTTTTAACTATGACTGAAATATCTTCTGCTACAGTGAAAAGAGCCTGTATTGCAAAGTTTGGAATGAGGATTTGAGCAAATAGTTTTCAGTTTTCATTGGTTATTGCCTTTGAGTTACTTATTTTCATATAACATTTCTCTTGGAATTATCAAAATTGAAAATCAGTTGCAGAGATTGTTTTGTAGAGTATCGTAGCCTGATGTGCCTTTTTTTTTTTTTTTACATTAAATTAAAGGCATTTTATAGGTTGAAGAGGTTTCATTTTCTTAGGCAATCTAGAAGGTCTTCTCAGTTACCAGGCATAAATTTATGCCTTCTAGCATCCTGATGCCGTAAAGAGCCGAGGTCTTATGTAGAACAATCTCTTCCCCATACCTAGGGAAAGGAAATCCAGGGAGGGGATCTGGACAGATTTAGACAAAGTCTTGGCTGTCATGGTACCCTTATTCAATGGTCTTAATCCTTGCAGCTAGATTTAACATAAATAAATTCTAATATTTGCTTTAAAATTGACAATTATCTGTCACTGATCTTATTTCTTGCAACTGGTACTGGGTGTAAAGGCAAAAGGTACGTAAAATTTCATTTAAATTTAAATGGCTGTTGACATTAAAGCCTGTCACATACTGACCGATCTACAGGCAGGAGATACCAACAGGAGTATAATCTCATGACGTATTCCCTCCCTTGTCTACACATAGACACTAGCTTAGATAGTGAAGTTTATAACCTATCTAAAGTGATCTTACCCCATAATTTAAAACTATTTTCCTTTAAAAAATAGGGGTTTTTCTGCAAATCAGGCTATTCCAATTAAATTAGTTGTTTCAATATAGAATTTTATGGGGTTTTAATTTTTTTCAATATATACTGAAAAAAAATTTGATAAGAAATGGACACTTACAGTAGAGAATGCTAGAGTACTTAAAATACTAGAGTAGCATCATCTGCTGCTGTCTGTATTTAGCTAATGCCTAGGAATCCAAATAATGAGTTATGACCCTTTGAGCTATAAGGTGTGAGGTAGAGCTAAAGTATTTTCTTGCCTCAGCTGAGATGACAGTCATCCTGAATGCAGGATGAAAACAGAGCACTGCAACAAGATCAGGAGACAAACATTGCTTAGCAATATAGACTATGTTTTACTGCACCAATTGCTTAGGGGTTTTGGTTTCTTTTATGCATCATAGCCAATAACAGTTTTAGGAAGGGAATTGATGGTGAATTGCAAGATAGCTCCAGGGGGCTTTTAAAGGAGATCCTCCCAGGCATGAAAGGCAGTATAAGAGTAAGCCTGAAATTGCTTGCTGAAAAATGCAGCAAGAGCGATGAAGGTAGGCATGCTTGGCCTCAGGAAATAGAAGTGTAGGTACATAGTGTGAAGATTGGCCATTAGGGTACCTGCTAATAAAGACAAATAGTGTATATTTGGTAAGATATAAAAATCAGCGGAAGGGCACAAAGGGAAAAGAAGTGAGCTAGGAAAATATTCCTTACAGTAGCATTCTGAATAGATCTGCATGAGGCAACATCATCTCTCAAAGCTGAAAAATAAGACTTTCCAATAAGCAAGATATGAGATGATGAGGATCTAGGGAGAGATTTAACTGCATAGACAGAGAGGAGTATGGTATCTTATAGCTATTATGCAGAATGAATCAACAAAAATTAGATGTAGCTGGGTTATGAGGCTCTGGAGAGCAGGCTGACTCAAAGATGATGCCTAGGTTATGGTGCTTAATCTTATACTGAGCCTGATAGGTTCTTTAACATTAAATTTGTTGTTCACCATATTTTTTAGAGTAATTGTGTAAGAATATTTCAGTAGAATAAGAGGAGTTTGAACATCTTTTTCAAAGTAGAAAGGGAAAATTGCCTAGAAATGTGGGGGAAGTAGGGGAAAACCTTCTAAAATACCTGCCCTAAGTAACACATATGATCAGCTTCCACCATTTGTGACAATGCAGTTCTTGGAGAACTAAGGTAAAGGAAAAGCCTAAACAATAATTCAACTTCATACGCTCAGTTCATCAGTATGAGGCTGAATTGGAGATCTTTGCTCTCTGTCATGTTCAGTACCGGTGACATTTTATTAATTCCCTCTTCACAGTGTGCCTACCCATCCTAAACTGGGAAGCAGCTTACCTGTTCTCATGCACCAGTTCATCTGAGTCTCCCACATCCTGAAACACAACATCATACAGAAAATTTTTTGCTTCCTTTTTACACTGAGAATTTGGAATGCCTGTGCCATAATATGATTGCTGAAGGTGTCTTGGGTTGAGCTGGCAAAATGCCAACTGTCCAAGACAGAGTGAAAAGTGTTCCTCCCTCTTCAACCAGGCAAGAGGAAAAAAAAACTTCCAAACTAGGTTTATGCTGAAACTAACTATATATTTATACAGAAAAAACTAAAAGAAAACTACAATA
>JAOXXN010000001.1:37506887-37518748 GCA_026770055.1 Myrmophylax atrothorax | reverse complement strand
GACATTTGAAGTGATGGCGTTTGTCTTCTGAAATCACACTTACATGTGATGGGGCCCTGCTTTCCTGGAGATGGCCAAACAACTGCCTGACCATGGAAATAGTCAATCAATTCTTTGTTTTACTGTACTTGTCTGTATGGCCTTTGCTTTCCCTATTAAAGTGTCTTTATCTCAACCCAAAAGTTATCTAGCTTTTTCCCTTCCAAATCTCTCTCTGATCCCACTGGTGGGGGAGTGAACAAGAGGCTGTGTGGTGCTTGGTTGCTGGCTGGGGTGAAACCTGAACAAAACCAAAGAAATACTAACTGTAAGTTCACTGCTACCATGTGAAACTTAATAAAAGGTCTTATTTCAGACTAATTCTCTGAATATTTTGGATTCAGTATCATCTGAGTACAAAACCCTTCTTCCTATAAATTATATGGGTGCTCTCTACCAGCCCTACAGAGTTCACAACAGGATCAGGTGCACAAATAGGGAATTTGTATTGAAATGGTACGGTGCTCAATTTTTAACTTTTTTTTTTTACATAATTTGAAAAAGTTTAGCTAAAATTACCCTTGAAGCTAAGTGTTGTGGTTAAACAAAGCATATAAAATGCTGTTTGAAGGTGAATACTTCTCCCATAGAAAGTTGCAAAATCTTAGCTATATCATTTGATAGCACTAATAATCAAAATATTTGTTATTCAGATAACACAATCATGAAATAATGAGATAGTTCCAGCTGTGTCATAATTTGTATGATGTTGTCTTTTTTATCTGTAATTTAATTTTCTTTTTTCTTTTTATGGGTAGGTAGATAACCTTCAGGAACTTCCTGATGAGCAATTGGATCGTTTCAGTCCCACTGAACTGTCATTTCTCACTTGTGCCTCACAGTTCACACCATGTGGTCATACTGAACACACAAAGAAGTTTGACCTGGCAGAAAGAACTTGCAGTTGATAAAGGCCAGGGACTGACCAAATCCAACAGTAAGGGTTGGAATGACAAGTGTGTGAAAGGAAGCCTTTATCAGAATCATGCAGAGAGAAACAAACATGAACAATTAGCTGTCTTATTAGATGACATCTCAATATCACATAATAGGTCAGGTAAAAGTATGTTAGCTTTGAAAGGTTTCATAAAATGGTAGGAAGTTCTGGAAATCATTATTTACTGTTTTACTCTGTGGTCTGCTGGTGATTGTTAGGCACAGTAAAAACCTACTGCATAGCTTGTACATAGTCATGCAACTGTGAAGGGTCATCTCTATTTCTCTGTCTGTGTCTTACCTAAGTAGTACTTTGGTGCTAAGTGAGAATTGAGCAACACTGCATTAGTGCCTCAATATTAAAAAAAAAAAAATAGAGTTGGGACACTGCGAATGAACAGTCTGTCATTGAAGTTGAGATTCCAAAGGGAAAAGCTTAGAGGATTAACACAGAAAGAAATTTAATCTTAAAAGCCTTCTTGAAATCTTACATCAAGTCCCAGAAGAGAGAATGAAAGATAGAGGCAAAGAAACCATGAAGGAGATGTGAGCTACAGAACAACTTTATTTTAATGTTGGTTTGTTTGTTGTTTTCTTTTTCAACTAGACTTTGTCATGTTTTGATTCTTATGTCAAGGAAGTGTACTTTGTAGTATATTACATGTCCCTGGACTCTGGGAACCAGCAGCCCTTAATGATGTGATGTGATATTTCTACAACGTCCATAGACAGACAGGATTTTCCCATAAAGTGAAAAATTTTCTGCAGGTCTTGTTTGCTCCATTTGTTAGACACTTTAACATTTGTCCATATTGGAAAGATGTTACGATTATATCTTTCTAATGTCAGTGTTTTCATTTGTGAAAGGTACACACACATTGAATAGGTGACTTGTTACTTCCCATATTACCGCAGTGTTTCAGATGGGAGTCTCCTTGCCATTCATACCACTCATTTAATATTTTATGCTTTTTTGAAATTCCACCTTCTTTGAAATCTTGATTGGATTCTGTGATTTGCTTTCTGCATTATCCCAGTTTTCCTGGAGAGCCATTTTACAGTCTTTTTTATTTTCTTTAAGCTGAAAATATGGAACTTAACAGGTAATTGCACCTTGGAAAGATGTAAGTTTCACATCATATAAGTCTTTACACAAGAACTCAATTCAAAGTAGAGCAGATTTAACCTTTTTTTTTTAATTAAATTTTCTGTTCTTTTCCTTTCTCTTGGAGGCATTTATTTTAGACTGTGTTCCAGTCTAAACAGTCTAGGCATTACTGTAGGAATGAACAGTAATCTGTCTGTCTATCTGCCTTTTTTTTTGACAAAAAATGGAATTTGGAGATATTATTAATCATTATTATAAATGAAAGCAGTTAAGTTGGAAGATTTACAAAGTTAGAAAACACTCCACTTTGAAGTGGAAATTATGAAGTATTTCTGTCTTTCATCTGAATGAAATGAATCTATAACCAGAAATTTCATTTTATACTTGCAGTATTGATTGCAGAAATAAATTTCTATGCCTGAATTGCCTTCCTTTTTTTTACCCTTTTTTCTTTTCTTCATTCCTCTCTTGCCTCTTCTTTCCTTCTTGAGATATTTGCACAGGACATAATATTTCTAGATTGAGAAATATTCTATTATTATAATCTATTACTGAGATTGTGAAAAAATGTGAAGGAATATTGAAATACTTTCCAGCCCTCCCTAAATGGTATTTTAATGTAATATTCTGCTCTATTTAACAAAGCAAATTGAAGACACAGTCATATGCCTACCAGACGGAACATTTGCAAACTAAATAGTTTTGATGTTTATTTGGAAAGGTTCAGGATTCATACCTGCCTTCTCAAACATTCTAGTGTAATGTTACTTCTCTGAGAAGATATTGTGGACTTTACAGTATTAATAATAGCTATTGTATCTTATCTGTGTGTATTATGAATTAATTATTTGAAAAATATTTAATATGGGAATTCTGTAAAAAGTCACAGAGAACCTTAAATTTATTTCTATTACATTTTTTTTCATGTAATTACAGCAATTACTTAGAGTGAATTTACTTGGAATACAATGGTATTGAGCAATAACAAGTACAAATTGTTAATGTTAAATCATGGCAATGTGTGACTCACTTTATATTCTTGTGGAACTTGCTCCTGAAGGAAGGGAGAAGAAGACAGAAGAGGAAGAGTACCTGAGTAGAAAGAAATAAGAAAGTACATTTGAGAGTGTTGCAAAATCTGTGACCCTAATTAGAAGTTTCCTCTAATCTGATTTAAATAATAAGAAAAAAAATAAAAAAAATGTTTGCTCATTTCCATCTTTCTATTCAATGCCTGGATTTTATACCTTTTAGAAACAATTATACTAATAAGCAGAATGCAAATAGGTAAGCCCTTTTTTTACTGAGAATGTTAAAAAAAAATTTTGTTCATGATACATGGTTGATCCAACCTCAAGCAAAATTAAGGTGATGTTCTCCATTTGGACTCCTGAAACACCTCTCTCTGCATCTTGCACATTTTTCTGTCATTTTTTTGCTCCCAGGCTCTAAAGAGCTGCACTGCAACTCTTTATTCAGTATGTCAGGATACAAAAATAATCACTTTAAATATCAGGGCCCAAAGGAGAGTTTCTTTAGAAATCCTCAGTAACTATTGCTTCTAATCATAAAACCGTAATATTATTTTAGATACAGATATGTAATAGGTAGTAAATATTTTATAGGTTGGTATATTCTTAAAAATTTCATTTCCTTTAAAATAGTCAAGATTTATTCGATATAACTAATGTAAAGACTACTGTGCAACTATAGACTGGTTTCTGTCTTTGACTGCTAGTTTTACCTTGGTAAATGTTTAGTGTGCTCACCTTCAAAGTAAACCTTTTTGGCTTTTTATCACTGCCTTGGCATTTTTGGGGGATATCTGTGTGTATCTTGCTTTACACTACCTATTCATTAAGTGTTTAGCTCATAATTCTTGCTCAGCCAAAGCAGGGGTTAGATACCTCTTATATGAACAAGAGGACATAAGACAAGGAAAAATGTGCCATTTAACTTTCAAAAGAGGTTTTTACCAGTTCAAATTAAATCACCACAAAGGTCTTAGTTGTTGAGAAAAATATATTTGCCCCAGTAGGTTTTAACACCTGGTAAACATTCGTATTTGTATGAAAAACAGAGGTGTAAATTGCTTGTAAATGGAAAAAAGTAGCAGCAATGTTTTTTATTCTGATCATGAAAGTAATTTTGTAGTTTATGAAGCAATTTTATTTTGGTTTTAATTGGTTTATAGTTAAATTCATTTTGAAAGAAAGCATGATCCTTTCTAAAATTGCTAGTATATGTGAAGTACAAGAGTGTGATGTGGTATAAAAGTGCACAATTTAGACTAGCTAATTTTAGAATATAATATGCACCTAAATTTTAGTTACCTCTTGAGAGACTGATTGCTTGCATTCAATAGCTAGTCAGTGAAGACCACACAAAGCCTAAAGGAGGAGAAAGTGTCTGTAAATGAGGTTACTCTTCATGAGAGCTGGGTTAGAAGCATCTTGATTGGCTTGCTTGGACCACCTATTACAAAATCATGGCTTGTGTTCAGTATTTATCATCATGCCTGCTCTCTTTACCAGCAAAAAGTGCTTGGCTTTACTTGAATTGGCTTGGCTTGTGGGACGGCTTTCCATTCTCTTCTCTTGCCTACTTATCTTGGATTCAGAAATGCTTTCTGGGAAAGCCATTTTGGGGATGTTATGAAAAAGAATGAGAGAAATCCCTTTTCAATTAACATATTTTAACTGATAGCTTCCATAGACAGAGCTAAACAAAACTAACAAGATACAATATACACATCACTACAGCATATTTCATACACAGAGGCCAGAAAAAAACCTGAGAAGTTAACACTTTAGACAACCAAGGACTTTTGTTTGGAATTACTTTATTTTTGTGTGATGCTAAATGCTTTGACTTCATGGCAATGCTTTGAGCTTCATGGAAAAGAACTCAAAGAGAAATATAAAGATCTATTGAAATTATAGATACTCTTTCAGTAAATAAAAATGTCACAACTTTACAGTTCATTATCGCTAGTCCTCCAGGACTGGAAGTGAGAACTAGTTCCTGTTTGGCAAATGTTTTTCCTGCTACAGTCATATTGCTCCCCATAGCCGGGAAAATCTAAGATGTCTTTTTGAATTTATAGTCTATGACTTTTGAAAAAAACCCAAAACCAACCAACCAACCAATAATAAAATATTTTATATGCATCTTTAAAAACTAAATAAATGATGGGTTACAGTGATCTGCTTCTGTACAAAGTGTCATAAGACTCCATCATTCCGATTTTGTTGTCTTTTACAGCCATTTTGCAGTTGGACAGCAGTACATGATTGTACACAGGGCAGTGTAAAAATGAGCACTAGTATCTGAACAGGAGAATTTAGGACTTGATAAAGATTTTGTGGAAGCCAAGACATGTTATTCTAGAAAAAAAAGGAAGATAAATATTTTGTAACAAAATCACAACCTAGAAACAAACCCCTTTTTGAAATGTCCTTCTGATAAAAAACAAACAAAGAAACAAACGAAAAAGTAAAACAAATGCTGCCTCCCCCCAAAAAAGACACCACCAAAAAAACCCAGCTAAATTGCTGATGTAGAGGGAAGCAAAACCAAATGAATCAAAATAAGAAAAATAATTAGATAAAGCTAAATATTAGGTAAAATAAACTCAGGATGAGCTTTATTCCCCGAAGAAATAAAATCTTGGTGAGAATTCATGAACACATCCAAATCAAGTGCACATGGTAGGGATATCTAGATTATCGATCGATTCTTCAATAGCAGTATAATGGGTCAGTGATTTAATAAGTGTTTTGCATCACCAATTCTTATACTGTGAAGGGTCAGTTAAGTAATGGAACCATTTTGCATAATGAAATAACCTTTATGTTACTTTATTTTTCAGTGATAACTGGGGGAAACAGTCTTTGCAGTCTCTTAGGAGGGCTGATGGCATAGAGTATAGTAATATACATCTTTTGTCTTGCCAAAATTATATTAAATATGAGAACAGAACTCATATTACATGTTTGAGTCTCTTTTCTATTCTACCACTTCATCTCCTCTCTTTTGTGGTTGCCTTGATATTTCTGAAGACTTTGTATTGAAGATATGGTTTTATCCTATTTATTTCTTATTCTGTTCTTTATCCATCTGGCCTTTGGAAGGTGGCCCTCCCACTAAACATGAAAACTGTACCATTTGGCTGAGAAAAACAAAGACTTGATCTCCAACAGAAGCCACTGAACTCATAAAACCAATCAAAAAAAAAGAACCAACACAAACAAAAATACCATTGTAGACTTAAATATTCCATTAATTATTCAGTGATAATAATAGTCAAAATTGACAAAAGAACAGTAAACAAAGCAGGTCATAAAGGTAACAGAATGAAACTAGCATTGAAATTCAATAATCTACAATACTCATAGAATGATACAATTTGATTTGGGTCGGAAGGGATGTTAAAGATTATTTAGTTCCAAACCACTTGCCATGGGCAGGGACACCTTCTGCTATGATGCCTGATAAATAAAAAAAGTATTTTTTAAAAAAATCTATACTCTTTTCTGTAAAGTTTAGTTATGAGATCATTTTAATATTCTTGTATTGTAATTAAATTATTATTTTTATAATTTTAATGAGTTTAATGGGAGAAGAGTAGTTGCAACAAATTTTCATTCTGGGACAGAGTTCTTAATGTATAACTAAATCTCATTTAAAGAGATACATTTTATTAGAAATATGTGTTTGAATTAGTAAAGTAATAGAAGTAGGCAATCTTAATGTTATCATTCATAAAACTTCTAGGCTTCATGTGTACAGCTATAGCTACAGATATTGATATGTAATTTAGAGTGTGGATATATACACATATTTACATCTAAAGATATTCTGGTCAGATGAGCTGTTAATAGAAAACATCTGTATATTAATTTTCCTTGCTTTCTGTGATTTGTATAAATTTTTAGTAGTTCTTTTCCATAATATTTTTACAAACTGTCTTAATTTCACACTTCCATTTTCATTATGTTTTAATTGAAAATTTTTTTATCATTTAGTGATGCTACACTGTGATTGGATGAGTTGGGTTTTTTTAAGTTGAAGAAAGGAAGCCCTAATTAATCTCAAATAAAGTTTATTACTCTTTTGTTCTTTAAAAGTGAAAAGTACATAAAACTGACCTAGCAAATCAAATCTCTGATTCATTTATAATGTGTATGTAAATAAGTGGACAGTTTGCACACTAAGTCTGCTGCAGTTTTTAGTGGAAAATCCTACTTTCTGCTATCATAGAGTAAGAGTTTAAGAGATCACATTAAGGAGGAGAAAAGTTGTATTATTTCAATAGGGACTACTCTTCAAGAATTATCTGCAAGTACTTTGGTATGCGGAACACTTTGTTTATCATTACTTTTCACAAACGCTGTCTATAGGGCCTGTTGAAGTCTGTTTGCAATTCTTGTGCTATCCATTAAACTTCCCTAGACTCCTTAGAGTTATACTTTTCCTGTTCAAATCTGCAAAATGCTTTTCTTACCCCATGACTCCTGTAAAGGAGTTCAGAGTTATTACATTTTACCCTTTGACAAGCATCTATATTCTATTCATGCAAATAGATACAGAAGACTGTATGGAAGTTTTAAAGAAAAGTTATGAAAGTCTGAGAAATGTAACTGTTTAAGTGAATCTGCTGATGGTTGGTTTTAAAGGTGACTTTACATATTTATCAAATTTTACAGACATAGAATATAAACTACCAACCCAGTGTACAAACATGATAAATGTTTCCACTTGAACATGTGTCTCTCAACACTGCTATATGTTTAGCTAAAGTGGTGGTACTTCCTTCCTGTCACAGAGTAATCAGAGCTGAACTAATTGAAACAAATTTGACCTTGAGAAATATAAAGCTCATTTATTCTATGGAATGAATGAAGCATATTTAGTTTAAGTTAGTTGACAGATGCATACAATTATCTTCAGAGACAGAAGTCCTGGCTGTGCTGAAGGCAGTGTAAAATTCAGTGACTTCAATGGAACCAGGATTTAGTCCAAAGTATTGGAAGCAACTGATCTGGTGATACCCAGCTTTGTGATGGACTTATGCAGATTTGCAAGTGTGTTTGACTTCAGTTTCTCTTGTAGCACTATAAATAATCTACTCAGTTAACATTCCTTTGATAAATGGTGTCAATTATTATAAAGGAGTGTCTCCTTTGATATGGAGGGGTACCAAAGTATAGTTGATAGCTAATTAGACACCTTTTTGCCCTTCCATGTCCCAAAAGAATTAAAAAGCATTCCAGCAGCACAGAAAATAACAGGGACATATGATTCAGTTCTTCTTGTCAATCTCCAATTTTTGCTGATGGGCATATTGTCCTGGGGTTTCTTTCAATTGTGATGTATTAGCAAAATATATTTTAGCAGTAATTTCTAACTGAGAGCAAGATTCTGCTGTGTCTGACATGCAACCAGCCATGAAGAGAGCTAAATACAGTGGCTGCCCTGGAGACAATCCAGCAGCCACCCCACATGAGAGCAGTATATAACAGATGGGACTAGGATGACTGATTTAATTAGAATATTTTAATAGAAGAATGGAGAAACACTGCACAGCTCTATCAGTTAGTGAAAAACTCCATTAAATTCCCCAAATTAATTGTTCCATAGGGAAAGTATGTCAAATAAAGCACATCTCACTGTAATCTTTCTCTCTTTTTCTCTCTCTCCACCTCCCCCCTCTGTGTTTTGTGCTTTTATTTTTTATATTTTTTCTCATGTGGGGAAATATCAGATGATCATCATGGAAACGAATCTGTTACATTCCATTTTTAATACACTTAAAACCCTTAAAGAGAAATAAGCATTTGGATATATGTAAATATTTATCTCAATCTATTAATTTTAATTAATTAAATAAAATGGCTTAAAGCTTTTGAATTTATCTAATACTTTTAGTTCTAAAGAGTTTTTTCTTGTATAAATATCTTTCTTAGTCATAACATCAGAAATAAATATTTTGTAAATTTCATATATGATATAACCTTTGTCCAAAATCAGATTCATCGCTTGGAGTTTTTTAGGGGTGTCTTTTTTTGGGGTAACAGACAGTAGGTTTATGTATTTAATTGCCTATTAGGATCACAGGAATTAGAATAAGTGGATTTTTGTTTCCTTTTTTTTTTTAAGAAATCTTAAAATAATGTAAAAACCTTTAAATTATCCTACTGAAAACTCATTGTATCATCACAGGACAGAGAATTCTCTAAGCTAGGTTTTCAGTTCTTAACAGAAGCTGTATGAAATAATTTTAGCCATATAATAATTTCATGTTTGGATTTGGAAAAAAAAAGTTACATATTAGGAAATAAAGCAACCCTACTGATGATAATGAAAGAATGACATACCATAAAGCTTAGAAATGCAGTGCTTAATGATAATTCGGTTGTTGGAATAATGGAATCTACATCAATTAAGTATGACAGAATCTCCTATTCAGTAACTATTCAAGTGCTAAGAAGAACAAATAGTCTAGCTAACAACACAAGAAGAGAATCTCAGTATTATTTTATAGGAATATCTCATTAAATCAAATTATAAAGAGCTGGAAGATAATTTAAAGAATATTTTAAGAAGACAAAGAGAACACTTAATATAATTGTCATTACCTTCCTAAGTGGGGACAGAATTCTTTTTATTTAAAGAAAGGGCTTAATTGTTGACAATAATTCATCACCACAGGACATTTTTATCTTTCCTATTGCAAAATGAGGATATTATATTACTGGATTGTGAAGTTTAGCAAATCTAGATTTTTAATAGAAAATAAGGATGAGATGTTTGTTTGTGGGTTTTGTTTGTGGTTTTTTGTTTGGTTGGTTTTGGGTTTTTGGGGTTTTTTTTTGCTTTTTATTTGTATCTTACACAGACATTTTAATTTTCCTTATGATTTCACTGCAACAACCATCTTCAGGTTGTTGGGTTTTTTGATTTTTTTTCCTCCTAAAGGATTTTTATATAATAATTTAATTCCACAGTTTTGTAGCTTTCTAGTCTACATTAGTCTTTCTTAGCCCTCAAAAATGGTACCTCACAAAAGCAGACACAGCACTCCCCATTCGGGACTAATTCATAACTGAACTTGAATTTGGTTTTTTCTATAGAATATTTCGGAGGATACTTTAAAAACAAAACAAAACAAAACAAAACAAAACAAAACAAAACACACAACAACCACAACCAAAAACTAACCCAAACCAGGAAAAAACACACATGTCTTCCTGTTATGTGTGCTTTAAATTTGAACTCCTACATTTTTCACTGTTGAGTGATTTATTGTGATGTATTAGTATACTTTCTCCTCTCTGCAGCTACTATTTCAACAGCAGCCTAGATCAGAGTCCTGCAGACATTAAAATCTGCACCTCTGCCATGTCATTCTGACATTAAGAGTGTCCTAATAAAGAAATTATTGTAGCATGCAAAATGCAATTATAGTAAAATTAATGCCTTAGTCAGAAGAGTAGTTCAAGTTAGAATTCACAGCTTCTAATGCCTCACTAAGTCAAAGTTCCTCCTTAAATTCTCTAAGTTTTGGGAAGGATTTGACTTTGCCTTAGTCATATATTAGTAACACTATATTCTGTCTATGGTTGGACATACCCAAGCTCAGGAACACCATCTCTGCTCTGGTTGCAATAAGGTTGCTTGTTAAATTTGATAAAATCCCTGAACATAGATTTTTTTACTGGGGTATATTGTTCTCCTTGGGGGAGATAATTTCTTCTTCCCATACCTATTACTTTACCATTAAGTCATTGCTGCCTGCCTGCTACTGAATTTGGAAGGTGGACATTGGTCAAAGCTCAAGGAGAATAAGAGGAATAAGCTGAAAGAATGATGATCAGAAAATACAGTACTGATTGCTACTGAGATCAAGTAAAATGGGCTTAAACCGTCAAACTACAGAGTAGGTAAGAGGAAGGGTGACATTGGTTGACTAGTTAACTTCTTTCTTGGAATTTTTGACTAACATTTCAACACCACCTTTTATTATACTATGTGTATAAAGCTAAAAAAGACAGAACAGTCTGTGAAAGATATGTGTATTTCATCACAGATTTGAAATTACAGACATCACATTCTTAGGAAAATGAACATGAAGGCTTCTACAAACATTGTCCACCTATTGTCTAGATGATGTTCTTTCACTGCTTTTCCATCACTTAGGAATCTTACAGTTTCAGGGCAAAAAAAAAGAAGTCAGAAAAGGAAGAAGTGATCAGAAGGAAGGGGGTTTGGTTTTGTTTGGTTTGGGGAGATTTTAATATCTATAGAGAATAACTATGATCAAAGCTATGATTACAGATTTTTGGAATGTTTTTATATACTTATGTATTCAAATAATTAATGTATTTCTGATTTTTTTTTTAGAATTCAAAATTAAAGAAAAACATGATTGAACTGTGAAAATTTGAGGAATGAAACAACATAAACTTTATTAAATAAAAGCAGAGATTGGGATTTTCGTTAAACTCCTAACCAGTAGTTGTCATTTCTATGATTCTTCAGTTGTTGTTCTTGCTCTGAATCACTAAAACTAGGAAGAAATCTAAAAAGTATAATCAGAATTTTTCTCAAATTGTGCAAAAACACCTGCTATTTTTTAAAAAAATAAGACAAGTATTTCATATATAGAACTGTATACTGTATGGCCAGACTTCGCGAAAGAAGATTTGGGCAGGGCTCTCCCCACGTGGGTGTGCCCTTCCAGCCTGCGCAGTGGATTTTTTAGGTGAGGCACAGC
>JAOXXN010000001.1:37484297-37494754 GCA_026770055.1 Myrmophylax atrothorax | reverse complement strand
AAATAATGCCCTATGTGATATGAAAAGTCTATTTTGTACTTGAATAATGATAAATCAGGTAAGGAATTCAAAACTGAACCAATGGTTTGTTATCATCTTCATGATAATAAAATATAAAGGGAAGACTCTCAAATGGTAATATATATATATATAGTTTGTGTTAATGTACATGTAAATTTTATAAAACCTAAGCAGTTACCAGAAAAATAAGTGAAAAACAGAGTGAATTTTGCTCAGGAGGAGAGTAGACAATATGGTACAAATTTCACATTTAAGACAATTTTTTTTTACTAAATTTTTATGTGTGCATTATGCAAAAAGTAAAGTCAGCAATTAAATGTCAAATATACATTTTTCTATTTTTCCTTCCATAGAATACAAATGTTTACAAAATAATCCTCTTTTGTCTGTGTACTGTTGACACTTTTATTATATTCACACTGGAGAAATGAAAAGAGGAACCCCAACCCCATGAATTTCAACAAGAGTTGAAAGTTCTGTGCCTAGTGGGGCAGCAACCCCATGCAACTCATGCTGGGGGTCACCATGCTGGGAAGTAGGACTTCCTGGTGGACAAGTTAAACATGAACTGACAAAGTCTGGGGCTGTGTTAGGCAGTACGTTGAGCCAAGGGAGATGATCCTTCCCCTCTATTCAGCACTGGTGAGATACAATCTGGGTCCAGATCTGGGTGCCCCAGTGTGAGAGAAGGGACTTACTGCTCAGTGAAGGACCATGAAGATGATGAAGGGACTGGAGCACCTTCAGGAGGTGGGTGAGAGAGCTGACACTGCTCATCTTGGAGAAGGGGATGCTTCAGAGTTCTTATCAATGTATGTTAATAGTTGATTTGGAAGTAAAGAAAACTGAGCCACACTGTTCTCAATAGTGTCCCATAAAAGCAAAAAAGACAGGGTGCAAACATTGAAGCACAAAGTACCTTCCTCCTGACCAGTAGGAATGCTTAGTCCCATCTGGAAGGTTTTCAAGAACTAGGAATGAACAAATTCCTGAAGATTCTGAGGGAGGTTTTAATTTGATGATTTTAAAGCTCTAAGAAAAGCATTTAATTTGCTTTCTTTTGTGGAAGAAACCTCAAGTAAACTGTTTGTCTATTAATTGTTTTGGAAAGTGAGAGTAGGAAATATTATCGGCTTTCCACCCTACAGCACTTATAGACTTCTTCTGGAATTATTTTCATGAATATACATTTAATTAAGTCTGGTTTAATTCCTTTCTCTTCTTGGTCAAGCATTTCAGAACTGTATTTTCTTAACTACAAATAGAATTGGCATGTGTTCAGCTCTGTACAGTGTCAGAATTTCAAGAAACTTTTTGTATTGAGAAACTTTTAAAAACTTTCTATTTGAGGTTATAGTGGATTTTTAAAGGATTTTTTTTAAAAAACCCCCTTCTTTTTGGTAGCTAGGTTGTGTCTGCTCATTTTCCTTATGTTTTTATATGTATAGAAATTTTTAATCACCTGCAGTGATGAATATTTCACAAACACTACTTAGTTAATCTGTTGCCTACATAGCTTTCTATATAAGCTACACTGCCATACGTTGCAATTATTTGATTACCTCTGAGGTAATCACACATTTTCTAGAACTTTCTATGTCTGTAAAAAACATAAACAGGGAAAAAGAAGAATTAAGAGCTTCCTAAAGCAGAGAAAGTTGTGGGGGTTTTTTGTGTTTTTTGGGTTTTTTTTTCATTTTTACAGATAAGGACAAGACTGGTGGCTGCCCAAGTTGGAAAAGTTAAACATAACTTGCAGCTCTGCTAATCTGAGAAAGGATTGTAAAGTATATTATTTCAAAATGACCAGTGAAATAATATTTTAGCTGGTTATTAACTCAGCCAATAGGGCCTGATTTTAAAATGGTCAGCTAGCACACAGGAGGTGATAGTCAAACCTTCAGGTGAGGTTACCAAAATCCTCTATAGCCCATCCACATTCTGTAACTCCACATGTAGAGATACAGATGTTATAGAGAATAACATGCATAGTACTGACAAAAAATTGTGGCTTATTGAAGAAGATTAAATTTATGTTCCTCTGGAAACTTTGATTTTATTAAGATGACATTTTCTGACATTATACGAGGGATGCACTAGCTAAATGATTAGTGAGAAAGAGCATAGGAAAATACTGCTTGGATACAATAACTGGTTATTAGATGGTTATTAGGTGATTGTTGTAGTGTTTTCTAATTCATAAACTAGTCTTTCCACTTTTATAATTGCCTAATTTTTTTAATCAGTTAGAGGTGTAGGATTAAATAGCATACATTTCTAGTGGCACTTACCAAGACTTTTGCAGCTAAAGTAAGGGCCTTTTACAGCTAAAATGACAATAGGTTCTTGCATCACTTTCATCTTGGGCATAATTTTACAGAGTAAAAAGGAATTCTGATAAAAAAATGAGTCTTCAGTGTAAGCTGCACAGCACAGAATGGTGCTGAGAGCTTTCAAGTTGCTTAAGGGAAACCATACCGATCTCCAAAGCTGTTTGCATTACTGGTGGAGTCTTTCGTGTATATCCTCAGAAAGGTTTTCAGTATTTACTGGGGATAAAGCCTGGTTCAGAAATTCAGCAGATAAGTCTGTATGTGGATCCTATCTTCCCTTATTTGTCAAAGCCAAAGTTGTTTCTACTCTACATTTCAATCTCAGGCATGTTAAATAGCTTTCTGCTGTGTAGAAATCAAACATGAAAGATCACAGATATTTGTCTTGACTTCTGAGAGGGTCAGCATGCCATTTCTTTTTGGAAGAGAAATTAAAGGATGTAGACATATAATGCTTTACTGAGTCTGTTTTTATGTACAATATACACAACCTCCCTGATGACTCTGTTTTTGAACAGTGGTATGAACTAATCAGAACAGACTTCAGAAATAATTTCTGTTTGTTTCTCACTGATTCCCAGTGAGAGTCTCTGTAGAGAAACTGCTACAAAGCCGCATTCTATGGGCTAATGTACTGAGTTTGTTGGGTTTTTTTTAATAACTAGATGATTCTGTTATCAGTAAATAGTGGCTGAACTGGTGAGCCAGATGGACATCATTTAAATCTCATATTCATGGATTTGGAGTTGTATTTCTGTATGTCTTTTGCATCTTCTACAACTACAGTTTTCAATAAATAATTTGCAGTAAATACTTTCAGATAAATAGAGAAAACAATTTTCTCTTCTATGAGCATGTAGTACTGATTTTATTTATACTTCATCATGATATTCTGAAGTGTATTCTTCATAAAAGTATTATCCACAACTTGATGAATAGCAAATTTAATTATTCAATTTGATAAGTCAAGTAAAATTGTTTCCTAAGAAAAGAAGTATAAACTATAATAAGAGAATTTTCTCTTTTTCCTTACAGGTGATATAGCTGAAGATTTTCTCAAATATTGGTTGGACTCATTAAATAAAACTATTTTGATTGTATCTGTGGTTTTATCTTGGTTCTTTGATTTAAAAACAGTATATTTTCGGCAATTGGAATTGTTAAATTAAATTTATAATACTTAAATATTTTTGGTACTATATGTGTGTTGATTTTAACAGGCAGCTAAATCATATAGGATGATTTATTCCTTCAATCAAAACAGATTAAATTCCAAATATGAATTGTTTATCATGAAACCACAAAAGCTCCACACCATAAGAGTTTTATCAAATTTTGCAGTAAATTATATAAACAATAAATGAATTTGAATGTTTCATTTATTGACAATGTATGTATAAACATGTGGGGGGTTTTTCCCCCCAAAAATTATTTCTACAACTCTAATCTATGCTATATTTAGTACATTTCTTATCCACTAGTATAAATTCAACATTTTATTTTATGGGACAACCTGTATACTTGCAGCCGCACTCAGGGGAAAAAAAATATTTTTTCACTTGCTGGGATTCCTTTGCAAACGTCTGTAAAGAAATATATTTCATATATTGCTGAATTAACATGATTATACTTAAACTGTGTGTTCTGGCTTTAACCGACATTTTGCTGTACTTTAGTACACCCATTGCGACCATGTAGATCTTGAAATTACATTAAATGCAGGCATATGGATCTACTTAACGTGGTTTCACACTAAATTTGTACAGTGCTTGATCTTCCCAGTATATAATGGCACTTTTTTTGTTATCGACACATTCATAGCCTACAGCTGACTGCTTTTATAGTTTTTAATTAAAATCTGAAGTAGAAAGTGTCTATTAGTCAGTGTGTGAAACCAGTCATAAAGAAGAGGTTGTACAAACCCTGCATAAGATGGATAGCGGTTACATCACTTTTCCCACCTTTGTCTTCACGGTGAAGAGAAGTTCATTGAAGTTAATTATATCAAACTGGGAGGTCTTGGAGGCACAGCCTATTTTGACAAGTGCCTTCTATTATTAAGGACCTACAAATAAACTTGCAAGGCAGGAGTTTTATCAATATTTTATTGTTTTTCACAGTGTAGTGGTTTTAGCTAGGCCTCAAATTAGCAGGCTCAGAGAATCTACGTGGATTGAGGAAGACAGCTATCACCTGATTGGGTAACCAAGGAAATATTTCATACCAGATGACACAAACCTAGGATATGAGTGCAGCAGTGGGAGGTGTTTTGGCAGTTCCATAATGGCATGGTGGTGCAGCTCCTGTCTTGTTGGAGCAGACCCTGCTGCTCTTGCTGCCACTTCTTGCATTTTGTTTGAGTTCAGGGAAGTAGAAACATTTTGTTGTTACTCTTTCTGTTCTTTGCTGGGTGTCTTTTGAGATGCTTATAAAACTACAGTGATAGAATCTGTTTTCACTGGGGAGTGGAGAAGTTATTTTTTGTTATTCCTAACTTGTGTAAGTGTATGTTATATTGCAGTTTTACTCTTCTCTTTTTTGTATAAATATATGTAGCCAGTTTAAGCATAAACGTAGTTTAAGAGGGTTTTTTTCCCTTTCTCCCTTTTCTCGGTGAGGGGAGAGAGTCTCTGAATAGGTATTGAGCAGGTGGCATTTTGCCAGCTTAAACCAAGACACACAGACTTGTTAGAGAACCTCTCCTACAGTATGTGAACTCATTTTTATTCGTGTGATTCATTTTCTTTTAGATTGGCAGCTGACCTTCTGTATCATGTTGCATCTTTGGATCTTAATTTTTTCTCTAAAGGTGTGTTTTCAAAATGCCTGGAATCTATGCACACATTTCCACTCACGAATTTGAAGAACATTAATTTGTCACACACTTTGTAATGCATTTCCATCAGTTTCTTTACCTTATATCAGTGTTTGACCACTACATAGGTTCAGAGCCTCTTCTCATAAGCAGCCTTGCTGCTTCATTGAGTCAGTAAATCAGACTGAAATTTGTCTCATTCTCTTGGAAACATCTCCTCTTCCAATTTACTAAAACACTGCTAAAACATCCACAACAAATTTGAAATAATTTAAGAAAAATCTTAGTGTACTGCCTTTGGTAAGTACATTTTAAATTTCTTTTTGGAAAGAAACAAACAAACAAAAAAACCACAAACACCAAACAGCAAAAAAATCTACAGTCCATTCTGACAATCAATTTGACTTTCAGATTCATATTAATCTCTTTCCTTCTTAATCTGGAAATAACTTTCTGCTTTCTAAATACGTTCTCCTTTTCTTCCAGAAATAGACTTTGCTGCCTTCCCTCTGCTATGTTGCATCCCCTGCATGTCCTTTCACCTCTGACAATATTTCATTACCTTTTCTTCTTTTCTGAATATATTTCTCATTAATGTAGTTCTTGGTTTTAATGTCCTTAGCAATAGACAGATTTGCTTTTAAAACTTTTTGATTGCTTATGGAGTCTGGTTTTTTCTTTGTAGTAAAAGAAGTGGTTGTCAAGGAAGAAATCAGTATCATGTGGTGAATATCTTGCAAGTGCTGGAAAATTTTTTAAAAGTCTTCAAAAAGAGGTTCATATAAACTAAAGTGATTTCATTACAGTGCTCATAACTTTGGATATCGTATTTAAATAAAAATCTGATCTTACTATGTCACATCAAAGTAAATAATATATATGTTATTAAGATAATTTTAAGTAGCATGATGAATATGAATATATGACTGTATACAACAGTGTTTACCATTCTTGTTTGAATAAAAGAAAAATCTGATTTATTTTTCTTTATTCAAATCAAAAGGCACATTTTTATTCTTTTGAAGTTATCAACTCAGAGCCCAACTTAAGGGCTTCAGGCAATAAAGGCCAGTAGGCACAGTCTGTGATAGTGAGTACAGAAGGACTGGCAAAGTAAGATGTAAAGAGATCATTACACTAAAATGGTCACATGGTATTCAACTTAATGTTTTTCAGCTTGGCATAGAAGATGAACTCTCTGCTACTTAAATCTAAGTAACAGAGAAAACTTCATTACCAGAACTTCTAAATATAAACCAATATTTAATTTCCATTCATTTTTTTTTGTACTCTTATTCCCAAGATTTTAATTGTTCTCCATCTCCAGGTAGGAAATAAAAAAAACCAAAATTATGGAAATGCATAAGCCTCTCCACTGCTATGCATCTGGCACAAAAGCAGATCTCAATGCGCAGCATGATGAATGAGACTATATTTATAGCAGGAGTTGAGTAGAGTTAGTCCATCTGTGAGGACAACATGGGTATATGTAAAATATCTTACAGACTGAAGATTCAGCACAGACCAGGACTGTCATGAAGGTTATTATCAAGATAAGCCTGTTACGTTTGTGAGTACAAAGAGGCTACTGTACGGGTAACTCAAGAGGGATTTGAAGATTGAACCTTTTCAAATAGCTGAGCTTTTTATCAACTACCTTCTATACACTGCATATTTCAAAGGAGTAGGTTTTGTAGAAGGTGCTACAATGACTGATAAGCGAGTACTTCATACATTCTCACAGAATACAATCTTAAAACAAACAATTGCTACCTTGCAGACATTCCTCAAATTACAGACTATCACCAGTAATTGTGGCAGAGAAGACCAGAGAAGAAAAAGGATGTTAGCAATGTGTATTTGACAAAAAATAGAGTCAGGGACAGCTTTTCTTCAGAAAATAAGCTATATTTTGCTTTCTACCAATTTTATTTTATCTTTTTTTTTTCAACTAAATGGGATGGTAGAAGAGCAAGTAGATTTTTTTACTGAAAAGAAACATTTTATCTGTTACAGTCCTTCAAACAGTTCTCTTTATATTATTAGTTTCTTAAAAGTGTGTTTCCCAACTCATAGCTTTAACCAATTGCAGGACTAGGTTTGTATCAGAAAAAACTGAAACCTTCTATGCTGTCACATGAATGGACTTAACTCTGAAATAATAAGAGAAGATATTTATTTCCTGTTAATTTCTTTCAGTTGTAGTCTTTGTAGTTAGTGTATGAGGTATTCCAAGCTTCACATTTTCAGACAGAAGCATAACAGTAGCTGACAGTGTCCCTTTATATTGTGAAATGGGAGCCACAGGTAAAGGGCAAGAGAAAATTGTTTCTGTGGAACAGACAGCCCATTCACCAGCAATAGCTTTCATTTTATATATTTCATGTATGACCTGTTGTGGAAAATCACTTTGTTCTCTGAAATATCTGTGACATATTGATGAGGAGAGATGGATGATTGTGCTATACATTTTTCATTATTATTTTTTCAGCCTATGTGGGTTTGGTGCCAAACAGCAAAATTTAGGAACATATTTGGGACAAATCCAGTCACTATGACTCTACTTTTTCTTCCTCCATCCTCTCAGAGAGTACCATCCAGCGTAAAATAAGCAGCAAAGTTTCCTCCATATATTGAACCATCATCCTTTTTTTTTTTCAAGATAACACAGCTAAGAACAAGTTGCAGAAAAATAAACACAACAGATTCCCAGTTTTCTATACCTCTTTATATGACAGTTTATGATAACTTGATTCTCTTATATATTGGATACTTACAGGCCTCTGGTAACAAATGGATATCAATGGGCTTACCACAGGAGTGCTAGAGATTTTGGGATTTATCATACAGTAGGTTTGACAAAACAGCCATCTCTCTGCTTCGCTTTATGAAGTGTCACTGTGAGCCCTGGAGCTGAATGGAACTGAGTACTTTTTGTATTTGTCACCTTCCAGCAGTAGACACTACAGGCAAGTGATACAGGCAGCTCTGCCATGCAGCAGAAATATCCAGTGATGCCAGGAAGGCCTGAGAAGGGGATGTTGACTGGGGCATTTATGGCAGCACATCATCCAGACCCATTGTTGAACTTGGCCTGGGATCAGTGCAGGACGTAGCAGATCCACTGCAAATGGAATTGGCATGTGTCCAGCAGGCTGATTAATGTGCCAACTACTGTTTCTATGGCATTACTTAGGTTTTGGGGTTTTTTTGTGGTGTGGGGTTTTTTTGTGTTTTTTTGGCTGTTGTTTTTTTTGTTAATATCCCCTAACAACCATTGTCTTTTTTTACCAGTCTTCTCTGAGAGGAAGTTTGACTGGTTTAGCGTTTTCTTTTCCTGCTATGAAAACTGCAGCTTGTCATTTATATTATGACTCTATGGGGCACACATATACATAGCAAATCGTGTCCAAAACTGCCTGGAGTGCTCCATAGTCTATGCGTAATGCATATTTCAGTTAGTCTTTGGTGCTGACTATTCATGGCAATGGAAATTTAATGCAATTGGTTGTTTCATCATTTAAGCATTGTTCTTGTATTCTCATATAAGCACTATTATCAACTGAAAATGAATTATAATTTACATTAATGCCTATTAATGCATCAGATTGTCATGGCAACATTTGCATAAACATTATCTGTGGCATCAGTTGGTCATATGACACTTGCACCCTGAATAATTGTCTTTTAATAAAGCAGTAATATAGTTATCCTGATCTCTGCCCTTTCCATTCCTTGAACAGATTTGCAATTATAGGCAAACACAGGCATATGAAACATTTCCTGGTGGACAGTGAGATTTTAGAAACAGTGTAAAACCCAGGTCTGTGCATCATATTGAATGATAAGGATCTAAAATACTCTTTTTCCATTAAAAAGTACATATGCAATTGTGGAACCTTAATCTATGCAAATGGTACCCAGAAGTAGCAGCCAAAGTTCTGTCATTCTCTTTCACTCCTGTGGCATTAAAACTGTGATAAAAAATTTGTGTTCTTTGCACTTTCTCAGTTTGAGATTATGCCACCAAATTAGTATTCAACTTAATGTTTAGGGGCTTAGCCATTGTAATTAATCATGTTGTAACTGTAGAAAGATACCTAATACCCCATCCCTATGCATTATTTAGATTATTTCCTTAGTGAAAGGAACAGGCAAGGGATTAATTAAATCAAACACTTTGAGGTCTGTTTTCCCACTGATGAACAAAGGATTTATATGCAAAACTCAGGTTAGCATTAATGTAAGTTTGTTGCATAAATCACCTAGACATTGATAGGAGCAATAAGATTTTCAGTGACTTCCTTAAACATTTTTTCCATCATTGTTGTTATGGTCATTGTTATCAGTGAAGGAATATTATTATAATGTTTTATTAGACAATGCAACAAGTAATTTTAATCATGAACTGTAAGTGGAAACAGACTATACAGGCAAATGATGCATACACTTACAATAAATGCAGGCAAAAATTAGTACTAGTGATATTTTGAGTAATTTTCCTCTGAAACATGCTATCTTTGCTATTACTATAGAAGGTAAAAAGCAATTATTGATCTAATGAGTCCTGTGTACAGGTAGCCTTTCTTCACATATAGAACCACATAATTTGCAAGGTGACTAACAGTTAAATGAAACCTTAACCTATTTTCTGCAGATGTTTGAAACTTCTACAAACACCAAAATCATTGCTGAGTGTGAGTTGGTTACCATAGCTCTTCCTCAATTTTTTCTTTTTCTGAAAAGAAACATCTGCTCTGGATCATTATTTATTGTTGGCTCCATTTAATAGGAACTTTTTTCACTATTCTCCAGACTGCTAGTTTATTCACCCTCAAGATTTTTTCCTGATTATTTCCATTAGGACTGATAGCAGTAATAAGTTTTCCTTTAGTACCAGTAATAGCAATTTTATCCCACACAGACAAACAGTGTTTTTCCATTTATTGCATTCTTCTGTCTTTCCATTCATTAAAGAAAAACCTCCCTAGTTTGCAGTTATCTGTCTAATAGGCTTTGTAAAAAAGCCATATTTTCCTATGTATCTGGGCATGCCTGTCTCCAGGGTTGGGCCATATCCCTCATATTAGAAAATAATGCAGTTATTGGTTGCAGTCAGCATGGCTCCATGAGAGGAAAGTACCACTTAACAAACCATTGTGGGTCTTGGCCTGTTCTCTTTGAAGTCAACATGTGACATTCTAAGTGGCAATTATGGTTTTTCCTCCTCTTTTCCTCTCTTTATTCTTTCTTCTCTTAATATCTCTTCCCTTATTCTTTTTTTTTTC
>JAOXXN010000001.1:37464747-37477339 GCA_026770055.1 Myrmophylax atrothorax | reverse complement strand
GCTCCAGTCCCTTCACCAGCCTTGTTGCTCTTCTCTGGACCTGCTCCAGCACCTCAATATCTTTCCTGAACTGAGGGACCCAGAACTGAACACAATACTCAAGGTGTGGCCTCACCAACAGGGGAAGGATCACTTCCCTGGTCCTGCTGGCCACGCTATTTTTGATGCAGGACAGGATCCTACTGGCCTTCTTGGCCACCTGGGGACACTGTATGTTCATGTTGAGCTTCCTGTCAATTAGTAGCAATACAATTAATATTCAATTAGTACCAATACAATTAATATACAATTAGTATATATCCTACTGTCAAAGGTTCAAACAAAGAAAGGTGTGTGGGGCGGGGACGGTTTCCTTCAGGGAATTTTTTAAACCCTACCAACACAAAGGTTTTGGGAGTTGAAGTGCCAGGACTGAGAACAAATGAGTGGTTGATGACTCTATATTCTAACTAAATAGTGGGACAGAGGTGAGAAACAGACTCCCACCACCTGGGAGGGGGAGAGGCTTTTCCTGGGGGCTGGCTTCACCTCGATTTGGGCAGCCGCTGGGAAAAAACTACTGTTTGCTAAGCTGGTGAGAGCTCCTTCTGGCTCTGCTCTTTGTCTTCACCCCTCCATCTCTGGGCACCCTGAGCTTCAGAGAGAGAGAGAGGAGAGAGAGGAGGATCACGGCTGCTTCGGGACACACTGCAGACCGTTTTCCTGGAGACTGACTTTGAGTGCAAGGAGATTTCTGGGAATTACCACTACTCCTCAATTCCAAGCATTTTCCTTCTTTTGAACAAAGGACAAGGAGAGAGAGTCTTCTCTTCCCCCACGGAAAAGGCTCCATCCTGTGCCACGTCTCTGCCTTGCTAAGAAAAGACTGAGAATTCACCTTGCAGCCAGTTGAGGTGTGGCAATGCCACTGTCCATAGATATAATTGCACCAGGAGGAACCTACAATTTTTGGGGGTTGGTTTTTTTTTTTGAGTGCTGGGGGAGTTGTCTGCTCTGGTCTGTTTATAGTTGTGTCTATATCTATCTATATGTAGTAGTTAATAACAATTATCCTTCTTATACACATTTTCTAATTAAAGTTTGTTTGTTTGTTTTTAAATTTAATAAGGGGTGACGTGATTATTGAGGAGGAATCCTCTCCTCTGGTCTTGGTAAACATTTCGGTTTCCCTCAAACTTAGGCACCTACTAAGCAACATTTTAATTTTTTTAAAAAAATAATTCCTCTCTCAGGTTGTATTTTTTATTTTGTTTGTAATATTTTGCAGAAGAATACTGATCATACCTGTACTGCAAATGTTGTCTTAATTACTAGGTTCCCTCAATACAGTGCAATTTACTTCACCTAATGGTTGCCATCTAAAAATTAAGAATTATGGGGAAAAGCAAGTCTCTTCAAACCTGTTCCAACTCTCTGCAGTTCTCTATGCCATAAATCATTTGTGACTCTCAGCTTGCTATATAGAAAATATTGGTTAAAATTCGGTGATTAGGCTGACCATTATATTTAAGGTCCTTTCCAACCCAGGCCATTCTATGATTCTATGACTATACTGTAGATAGAGGGAAAGTTAAAATCACCTGTTTCCTTCCCAGAAAAGCAGGTGGGTGAGCCATTTAATACCTTCCCTTAATCTTTTCCTTGAGTTAGAGAATTGCCTAGGAGCTTCAAAGTCTTTGGATGGTGTTGCAGTACACAGTGTACAAAAACATATATTCGTAAGAAAGGACAATTTCAACTCCTTTGCCAGTACTATAAAAATCGTTGGTTCATAATATGTAAACTCATACGTATCCAGCACCCTCAGCCTGAATACATTTGTAAGAATTCTCCATCAACATCATGATCATTCACATGTGTTATGTGTACGCTTTTTCAAAATATTTTTCATTAACATTTTGGCCCAAAATAGTATGGTTCTCTGTTAGGTGAGAAAAAACGAAAAAAACAATTATGTTTCCATGATGAGTGAATGTCAAGGAGAATCCTGTCCTATGAAACAACCTGTGTTGTCATTGTGATTATGCAGAAAGACTGCCAGAAACACTTATCTGTGAAAGTGTAAGAAAATATACACTTAATATGGTAAAAATTGGTCAAAAGAAAGGGATAAAATTAAATACATACAACTTAATAGTTCTTGCAGATATATGGTTGGTAATACTTTTTCCAAAGTAATTTAACTTTTTTGCTTTCTTTCTAGAAGCATCTCTTTCTTATAGCACTCTGTTGCCACAACTAATGGTTAGTGCTTCAAAAGGTTTTCCTTGAATTATCACCATGTGAATAATTTCATCACAATTTGGGTTAATATTCCTGGATTTAAAAAATTCTGACATAGTTGAAGAAATTACTGTAGTTTGCCTGACAAAACCCCCTGAAAACCAAATGGTAATTACAGTTCTTTTTTTAAAAGGCTGTATTATTTTGAGAATAAATAACAACTGTATCTGTTTTATAAGCATTCATTGACATCACCGCCCACAAAAGTGTTTTGTTGGTTTGGGTTTTTTTGTTTGTTTGTTTGTATTTTTTTAAATTGAAGACTAAATTTGAGCTTTATCAAAAGTGCAATTTGGTTTTGGTTATTAGATAAGTCACTGCTTGCTGATACAACCATGGAGTTCTGTGATTTCAAACTGAAAGATACAATAGTGGAATGCAGCAGAATCCTCAGATTCAGACATCAGAAGCAGTGATAAGTCTACACCTAGAGTAAAATCTTGGATACTTTAATTTCTGGCAGCAGTAAAAATTAATATTATTTTCAGTACTGTCTGTCAGTTTGTGACAGATGTTTGTATTTTCTGAGTGATTATACAGTGACAGAAATAGCTAATGGAAATAGCTAAATGGGAAGGAATTGTTTTAAGTCTGTCTAAACTGGCCTTGCATTTTTTGTAGGAATTATAAGTCATTACATCTTGAACATCTCCACCCAGAGATTCCCACATAAAAGCCTAGGAAATCTTAAAGTGCTGGCATAGTTGTGGTCAAGGAGAAGTTTTCAGCTCCCTGAAGCAAAACTCAAGCTTTGGTTTGGTAACTACCCACAACACTCATCTGAATACATATGAAAATCATAGTATACAAAAAGCATGGGGAAAAAAATAGGCATAATATAATTCTGGAAAAGTACTTGAAGTAGTGCATGTGTCTATAATATCTTCTTTTTTTATTTTTTTCCTTGTACGTTTAAAATCTTTGTTCTGAATATCTGTTCTTGTGTACAGAGGGTTTTGATTTGGTTTGGTTTTGGTTTTGTTTTTTTTTAGTGATTATTTGTCTTTGCCTCCTACTCTCATGGCAACAGGCACACTGTGCCATCTCCTGAAGATTTTTTTAAAATTTTAATTCATTTAAAGTGACTAATCAATTTGTCTTACTAGAATAATGTTTTTCTCATTGCAAACAGTTATTTCTGAAGACTATTCAGGAATATTAAGTAGCTATCAAGTGAAATTACCTAGAAAATCAGACTTAGAAATAGCTTAGTCAAAATGCTGTCTTTAAATAGGGTATATGAAGTTTCTGAAGCTGGATTTGTATGGATTTAAAGAGCTAGTTGTTCACATACTTCTATGTGAAATATTTCTATACAGAGGTAATGCCTTTCTACCTTTCTCACAAACTAGACATGATGAATTTTTTGCCTTGGGCTACTTTCCCTCTTGCTTCCCACCCTACACAATACAGGTTTATGAATTAATGTCAGATGAACTATTTTTTATATAAATGTATTTTTTTCTAAGAAACTTGTAGAACCAGAACTAGTTTTAGAATTTTAGAGGTCATTAAAATTGCTTGATCATATAAATCCATTCAAAACCAATTAGTTTTTGTATATTTTATTTCCTTTCTTTGATGGATGTCATTGATAATATTTTTCAAATTTTAGAAATGTGAAACATATTAAGAGTATACAATGTCACTTCTGAAGGCATAGCTAATTCTTTAGCTGTCCTATGTGAATGATGCAGTTATTTATGTAATAAGAAGATGTCTCATGATCCAGCTGAGTTAGTGTTGAAACTGGTTAAATGCAAATGTCACTTAACTGCACTATGCTTAGCCTTGGTATATACAGTTAATTTGTAAGCACTAAAACACATGCTCTTCCAAACCTTTCAATTCAGATATTCAATCTCTCTCCCAAACTCATGCAATTAATCCTTATAATGCATTTTTAAAGGGTCGGTTTAAGATGTCAGATAAGGAAAAGAAGTCAGTGAAGTGTGTTTGTTTTTTATCTCTTTCTTTTAGCATTAGCAAAAAGAACAGCTACTGTTTTAGACTTGCAGATATGTTTAGCTGATTTCTACATGACTGCATCAAAGACATTCCATTCTTTAATTACTGAAGTCTTCAAAGAAAAATACCAGAGAGAAAAAAACCCTGTCTTTCAACCATCATTGAACTACTCATGCTAGTAAGAGCTCGAAGTATAATATTAGGGCAAAACCTGCAAGTGCAAATATTGAAACACACAAGCAATGTATGATCCTGTTGCCCTTTAGTATTTGGATGATTGAAACCTAAAATATCACCCAATATCCTCATATCCCACTTATTCTTTTTATTCTTTTGCTCTCCAGATCTGAAAGTTGTTTTCCAAGCTAAATGATTTTATGATTCTATGCTTCTATGCTTGAATTATTTTTAAAAGAGCCAAATAATATCTTCTGACACCTGTTATATGTTACTAATTCAAGGATTTCAGAAGGATGAAGTATTTCTTTGAAAACTAAAAAAAAAGGTGGATAAGTGCAATGAAGAGAGTTGGGCTAGGAAGGGATATTACACCAGTTTGGTTGCCAAGTTGTTAATAAAGGCAATATTGTGTAGAAATTAAGTTTAAAGTGTATGCAATGAATATATATTCTACTTAAAAAAAAAGAAATGTAGCTGCTGTTTATGACTCTTGCAAAAGGCCCCATTAAAAAAAATCAAATATTCAAAATCAAAACTGAAATATAAACTGAAATATATTTAGAGAGATACTTATACAGATATAAGAAAAACATAAAATCATATATAAAAGTACAAAAGATTTAATGTAATGACAGACTGCCTTAAACAGTAATAAAGCCAATTTATCTCAATACTCAACTTTACTAAATTAATATAATGGATCAACTCTGACCACAGATAAGGTGAACTAGGTAATACTGTGATTCTGTTAGTTGTTTCATACATGTGTGGTTTCAATATTTTAACATTTGTAAATATGTGGTTGGAATATCAGGACAGGTTATTGATGCACAATGCAAAATATTGCATTTCCCACTGCTGTAGCGGTAAAAAACCCAATCCCCAATCCTCTCTCCCCCTCAATTTTCCCCCACAAAAACAAACCAAACCAAAGTCCATCCCCCTAAAAATCTGGGGTTTTGATACATAAGTGATTAAACTCAATTACAATTATGCAAACTTTCTTTTACCTGCATTTACTTTCATGGGACCTGCCATGTATAATGTAATTGCAAAAAGCAGTGTTATAGAAATTGCATCATCTTCTTCAGAAACAGTATTCAATATTTCGTTTTAATTAGTTGCAGATCTATTCCTTTCCCCATCCACTTGAAAAGGAAAGTACTACTTTTTGTTGTGGCAGGCTAGCACAAGTATAGCTGACCTAAATATAATTAATGAGCACTGAAGTGAAGAAGGCATTAGAGATGAAGCTTGTTGATGACAAAAACATTTGTTGCAAATTAATAATCTTCTGTTGATTGGGTTATTGGAGCTATTCCCAAGATGTGAGCGTGGCAATTTACAGGAAAATGAATACTTCTTTGTTTCCACTCTTAAATAGCCGTATGTCTTCACGTAACAAAAGAAGAGCTTGACATACCACATAGGTAATTTAGTTGCAGCTCCATTCCTATGAATCACAGCCAAGTAATTAATCTTTTACCTAGGAGACAGTGCTAGTGATATTAATAAAATGTGGGAACAATAATCATTTTTATATAAGGAAAAGAAAGCACCTGGTTTAGGGGTGGCTGAAACTTTGCACAAATACGGAGAAATTGAATTTTGGTATCAATGTATCAAATGTCTATGGATATTACTACCACACAAAAGTTTCACCGATTGAGGAACTGAACCTGGTTAAATCCATACAAAATTTATAAGTGCTGCAACAATTAAATTTGTAGAAAATTTTCTGCTTTGTATGCAGGATGTTCTGTGTTTAGTCTAATTTTTTTTTTTTATAGATCTGAAGACAATTTCTAAAGACAGGAGTGCATCTGTTTTCCCCAAGACACATATTATTCTGATTAAATATTTGAAATTAAGATGGAGTGATTTCATGTGTTAGTTTTGATTATGCTGGTTGGCTCAATGAAAAAAAAATGGCAGTCTCTTAATATGTTTCAAAAATCTGAAGTGGCTTGACTTTGTGATTAAAAATGTTTAATTAGCATTTCCTGAAATACTAGGAAAAAGCAAAAAAACAGAATTACCTTAAGAATTATCTGAAACGTTTACACCATAATTTTTTTTTAGTATCTGTACTTGATTTTTTTTAATTGAATCATTCTGAGACTGAAGTAGTTAATTCTAACTTGATAAGTGAGGTAAATTTTCTTGTTAATTTGCAATGTGTGCTGACTCCTAAATGTGACCTCATATTTTTTTACAGTCTTTATGCCTGAGAGGTTTTGTTTAAATAATAGCTGCTGTCTACTACAGGATCTATTTAACAGAGCCAAAGCTTAAAATACTCAAACACTTCTACTTTCAAAAGTAGATTTATAGAATAATTTGCGTTAGAAGAGACATTTAAAGGTCATCTAGTCCAACCTCCCTGCAGTGAGCAGGGACATCTTCAATGAGATCAGATGCTCAGAGTCCTGTCCAATGTGACCTTGAACATTTCGAGGGATTCTCCATCCACAACCTCTCTGGGCAACCTGTTAGTGTTTCGCCATCCTGATTGTTAAAAAAAAATTAAAAAAAATCTTCCTTATATGTAGTCTGATTCTATCTTCTTTTAATTTAAAGTCGCTACCCATTGTCCTTTCACAATAGACCCTCCTTAAAAATCTGTCCCCATCTTTTTTGTAAGTTCCCTATTAAGTATTGAAAGGCTGCTATAAGGTGTCCCCAGAGCCTTCTCTTCTCCAGGCTGAATAGCCCCAATACTCTCACCTGTTTTCATAGGAGATGTGCTCCAGTCCTCTGATCATTTTCATGGCCTTCCTCTAGACTTGCTCCAACAGGTCCATGTCTTTCCTATGCTGAAGACTCCAGAGATGGGTGGAGTACTCCAGGTAGGGTCTCATGAGAGGGGAGTAGAGGAAAAGAATCGCCTTCCTTGACCTGCTGGCCACATAGAGTCAGAAAGAAACCACATTATTATTGCTATTAGAAAAATCAATGCCAAAAAGATTACTGACCTTTCCTTTCAGCTGTGCTAGAACCCCCACACTTGAAAGCAGGAAATTTGACATTTTCCAATTATTGTTGTTACATTGTGTACATGTTTTACTGCCCTTATAAAAGTCTAAAAATTATTGGCCAAATTTAAAGGTGATATTACATGAGTTTGATGAAGGCTTGTTAGACTTTCATATTGAAAATCTCCAAAGATTGCAATGAGGGGAGCTGGATTTTCTCTCACTAGTCCCAGATGCTCCAAAGTACATAGTATACAAACACCAAAAACAAGAGAAGTAAAATGTATTGCTTGCACCCACCAATATCTTTCAAATCTGAGAACCCAAAAGTGGTTTGAATACAGGTTGAAGAGAGAAGCCAGCATTGAAATAAGATATGCAGTGCATAGGCTGAATGAGAATCTGGCATAGGTGATCAAGTATAGGAAGATAGGGAAAAATTATTGGAAAATTAAATTAAGAAGTAACAGAAACAGTGAAAAAGGAAATAAAAACTTGAAAAAGGAAACATATGGCACCAGACTGATGGTAGGAATACAGACAGATTTTTGGGAAGCCAAAATGCTAGTCCTTTTGCACAACATCCTTCAGACACTCTAGACACATTAAGCAAAGATTATATTAGGTAAAGACCTCTGTTTCTGTGTTCTGCCTTGTGCTTTCTAAACTTTTATCAGGTTATATGGTTCACTATTCTGTTGGCAGGTAAACACATTTAAAAACAGATACTTTTTCTTCTTGCCAGTTAAAATATCTCCACACTATTTTGAATAATTTTGTTATTAAATTACTAAACAAGAAAAGATTAAATACAATATTTTTAGTGCACATTTGCAGTACTGCCTTACATCTTCAAAATAAAAATGGTGCAATGAAATGTTTCAGAAACATGAGTTTTGAGAATTCAAACCTTATGGAATTTCTGAAGTACTTTCTCCTTGCTTCCTATGTAAGTGATGCTCTTATGTTTTGGACTGGGAGATCTCGGAAAAAAACCCAACCCTGATCTGTTAGATTACTTGTTTAATTTTTCAACAAGCATCAGAAGTAACTGGCTGTTGAAATTCCATAGTATGTTCTGACTGGTTTAGATGACTGGCTAGTATTGAACTTCACTAAACTGTGAGCTCTTCTGAGACAGGAAGCCTGGAGGAAGATATGAGTATGTTGTGAATCCTGCTTTTTAATATTTTGTTAAAAATTAAAATTATTTTATTATGAATTTATGAATTCATATTAGAGCTAATTTTACTAATACCTTTGATGATGATCATTTGAGTGATCCTAAACCATTTATTTCAAACAGAATATAATGTCAAGATTTAATTCACCTATCTTTAGCCACTTAAAAATTAAGAATTTTGCCTGTTCTTTTTTTAGTTAATAGGAGTGAAGAAGCATATTTCTAGAGCAAATGATTCAATACAAAATCCATTATTCTCTGTATTCTAAAATTGCATGAATCATTGCTTGGATGTGATTTGAACATTTCCCTCTGCATTGCAACAAGAATCAGCACAGAATATGTTAGCATAAGTCAAAATATTCATTAGGAAAAGCACATCTAATGCTGCTGTGCTAACTACTTCCAGAGGAATTTACATTCTGGAAACTGCTATTTTGATGATTACAATACAACAAAATCAAATGTCTTACAGTAGTAGCGTAAGTATTAATGTCAAATAAATGGTACAGACTACTCAGAAAACTCTTGAAATGTGCTAATGAGAAAGAGCCAGAGGTCATTGCTGTAACTGCTAGTTCAGGATTATGCATTTTGGCAAAAGCTGGATGACATAACTCAACAGAAACTTCAAACATTACATGAGGTAGAGCTAGATGTTTCTTCTACAGAAGTTGCTTTATAGATGTAGTACTTTCTCCAGAGGGAGACAGAGTCAAACCACATTCCTTTATTCTTAACTATATGTACATGAAAAAACAAAGCACTGAAAGATGCTGTGTTTCCTAAAACAAATTGCTTGGTTTAGTGCTTTTTTCATATTTTTGATCATTATTAATGATAGAATGGCTCAAGACATTCCATTCATAACACATGAATCTGTTCTCTTACTGAAATAAACTTGAATGACAAGTAGAATATTATACGTGTGAATTTTAAAATGTAATTATTATGTTTCTTTTGCAAATAAAAGTGTTTACAGGTTTCTTGCTGATCATAATCAAAACCTTTTGGGACAAGGCTGGGAGGGCGGGTCACTAGAAGATGATCAAGATATTACATGTTTGCCTACCTAGAGTTCTGACAATAATAATAATAATATTAAAAAAATAAATATTGTAACAATTTTATTCTTTGATGATAGAGTCATACTATTTTACCATAAATAGAAAAAGCCAATCCAGTTCTGAAAATATTCACAGCACAAATATTCTGACTTTAGATTTCATTAAGGCATTCTGTAAGAAGTATCTTATTGTTTGTTTACTATCTAATTCTTATTGTATAAAATCAAAGAATTGTTAAGGTGTGAAAAGGCCTCCAAGGTCACCGAGTCCAACCTTTTAACCTAACACCACTCTCATCAACTAAGCCATAGCACAAAGTGCCATATCCAGTTGTTTTGAACATTTCCATGGATGGTGACTCTGGAAAGTCTGTCCCAATGCTTGACAACCCTTTTAGTGAAGAAATTCTTCATGATGTACATTCTAAACCTCTCCTGGTGCAGCATCTTGTCTAATTTTGAGTGATTAACTGGAAGTCAATGCATATGATATTAAGCGGGTGATGGATGTGTCAGTGTGGGTGAGAGGGAAAGGAGAGACTAGGCTAGAATATGCAAAGCACCCTCAGCTTGTGTGTGCTGACAACAGAACTTTCAGAATTTTCACTTAAAAAAATTAAAAAGATGTGAGGTTTGCAGTACAGTTTTTAAATGTCTATTTTAATTAATCTTTGTATTGTTATATCTCTTAAAAAATCAAACATTATATTCTTGTCTTTGTTATCTATGATTTTATTGCCTAATTTCTATCCAAAGTTAGCTAAGACTTTTTCTTTTCAATTCTTTGTGTTAACCAGAATATCCTCAGATAGTGAAATAGTAATTTTAAGCAGAAAACTCCAAACCCCCACTAATTTCTTAGAGAATGTCTGTGCATTTTCAGGCTTTATACCACCAGACAGCTGCAGGGGATCCATATGTGCAGGGAATCCTGGCAAAAATGAGCTGTGAGGGTGTTCCGGGATCTGTCTTCATAGTCTGATGATGTGATAGCCCATTGACCACAGCTGGGTTGAATTGAGCATCCAGGTGGGCTACAGCCAGCTGGTGGTGGGGTGGTCTGGCTCTTAGACAGACCTACCAAAGGGAAATCTCAAGTCCAAGTAACTCCAAATTTTAGGTTTTCATTATATTTTACTGGATTATTGGCAGAACCAACTTGGTTTTATGATTCAGCTTTGCTACCTCTCAGTTCTTAGTGACACAACTGCATCTTCCTTTTGTTTTGTTAAACTATTGTTTGTTTTTTTCTCTTGATATGTTTTTTTGCTACTGAGTTTCAGGTAGGTTGGGCTCATTTTTAGGTATGTGTGGTAACTACTTAATTAAACATGAAAATATCATTTTCACTTATGTTTTATAGAACAATATATACAAAAGGAGAATTAATCTATATGGGAATTCCCTGTCTTCCTTGCCTTCCCCCCTTTCAAGTCCCTGAAAATAAAACCAAGGAACTAAACCCTTGGCTCTATCCAAGTTACAGAGAATGCAGTTGTACCAATTTTAATGTAAATGGTTTCAAAGTATGTCTTTGTGCATTCCAGTTCATAGGTATCCCACTGGAACACATTGAGGTCAGTTCTAATTTATGTCAAGCTGCTGTGGTCACAGAGAGCTGAAAATAAAACCCAGGGTTTATCTAAGAGAAGAGACTTTACTTTTATGTGAAAAAAAATAGCAAAAAAAAAAAAAAAAGTGGTGTGAGAGTAATTGTGGGAGGTCTATGCACTGGGTATTTTTCCTTGATCTAGGATGATCTTTTTTAGCAACCCAGTGTCCATCTAAGTACAAAATATGCTTATTGGTCTTCCAAATGCATTTCTACCAAAACAGGCTACTAAAACCCTCTGCAAGCATCATATAACATGCTTCTTTGAATATTGCTTTCTATAATGCCAGTCACAGAAGAAATAATATCCTGTAAGCTACACATTAAATTGAATTATTAAATGTTTCAGGACAGAGAGAACATGACAAAAGCAGCTCATAGAGAGACAAACTCATATAAAACATTTTGTAAGATACAGGATTTTTTTTTCATTACATTCACTTTTACAAAATTTAACAGTGGTTTGGATTATTTGAGCATCAGTTGAACAAGTGATTGTATTAGCTGTGTAGAGGGGATAATGTTCACTCTACCTTAAGCATGTAGGTTGTCTTAATTCTGCAATACATTTTTTATGCAAAACTATCTTATTCTCATCTTTATTATCCTCCTGTGGATAGTAGTTGCATGCCTGTTCGTCATTGTTCAGTGTAAGTCTTAATTGATTAAAATCACATTGGAAAATTAAAGCCTTTCCTCAAACTTAGACAAAAATATCTTCAGTTCCTGAAAAGCCCTTTCACTATGGCAGAAGGTTTTAAGAAATAATTCATATTTATGTTCCTTTCAGACAAAATTTCTTGAGAAATGCCATGTATTATGGTATTGGAAACTTTATCTTCCTGTCAGAGCTGATGCAGTAAAGTCAACTGAACAAGATAATAACATATCCCTTATAAATGTGGAAGGTGAGTCAGTGCACAGGGGAAGAAAGATGAAAGAAGCTTTCAATTTCAAATTATTTTAGAACAAGTAGTGATGTGCTAGCCAGTCTTAGCTGGCTAACACGATGAGTGCCAGGTCTAAGAATATTGGATATGTAGGTAAAGTGAAACAAGTCGAAACTGAAACACAGAAAAATCCCCCCAAAGACATTGAAACTAAGGTGCTTTGGTGCTATAAGTAATATTTTCATATTGAGAATAGCACTTCATTATTGTTGAAATAAATTTTCCATGGGATACAGTTGAAAATAATTTGAAAAACAAAAATAGTAAGTGTGATTTTTTTGAACACTAAATTGAAAAAAAATTGGGGCGGTCCCGTGGTGTAATGGAGAGCACTCCGGACTCCGAATCCCAAGGTCGTGAGTTCGAGTCTCAGTG
>JAOXXN010000001.1:37447918-37464647 GCA_026770055.1 Myrmophylax atrothorax | reverse complement strand
CAGGCTCGAAGGGCACACCCACGTGGGGGAGAGTCCTTCCCAAATCTTCGTTAGCAAAGTTTGGCCATACACATACAAATTGAAAAAATTATTAAATACCTTGGGGAGATTTAAAAATATCTTAAATAATTAAAACTCTCACTACAGGCATACTACATGTCATAAATGTTTTGCAAGTAAAAGTTTGTCTTGGAAAGCTAATGTGTAATCTCAACAAGTGATTTCCTTAATGTTTCCTGACTATTGTCCATAAAATGTAGGAAAAATTGCTGTGGTTAAAGTGGAACAGTATAGGATATTGGATGATCTTACTGCATTCTGATGCGCATTTTTTAAAGCAAGAATATACTTCTCCAGTGACCTCATTACTCCAGGCTGTGAGTGGGTCAGTCTCTGAGAATTTACTCCAGAAGTCTAGAGTTGATTTTTAATTTCTTTTTGCTGCTTGTTAATCTCCACTAAACAGAATTCTCTTCAGAAGCTGAGGATCTACTCTACTCCTTCAGATAAACTTGCTCTTAATTTTCCCAAATGTGACCTTGAACTCATTCAAAGAAACAGCTCAGAACATCACCCTCAAGTTTTAAATAATCCAGAGATGGCCCCATATAGGTTCTTCTAGCACATATGGATGATAAAAAGCACTGTCTTTCAGTCAACAGGACAAGTTCTCTTTGGGAAAAACTAATGCACAAAATTAAATATCAACTGCTAATATTAGATGTCTATAAAATATATTTGTTGCAGTTAGAGAAAAAAACTGTATGATACTTATAAACTGAGGAAGCATATAATAAATGCTGCCATGATTAATTACTTCTTCTACTGTCATGTGAAGACAAAATTTCATATATGTGTGATTATTTTCTCTCTCCTCAGTAATTAATGTATTTTGCCATGATGGTAGTTCTTAGGTTTCTAAGTGTCTGGAGTTTTTTGGTGGTTTCTGTTAGGTTGGTTTTTTTTCTTCCCTGTTCCTAATCTATTTTATAGGAGAAATCATTAGAGTTTGGGGTGTTTTTTTCTCCTTTCTTGTGAATCATTTTATAAAATGGTATTCTATCTGAAGCTGCATAGCTTCTCTCATTGCTTGTAATGCAAAGTGAAATCTGACAGTCATTTTCAAAGCAGCTAGCCCAAACCATCACGAGGGACCCAGACCAGAGGGGCTCCTGGAAAAACAGCAACCAGGATAATTCCAGATGAAAGAGTATGGCAGTAGCAAATTGTTCAGAGTTACGCCTTTTCATAGAAGAGCCAACCAGGAAAAAGTAGGAATTGGTTTATGAAGCAGAAGATACTATAAAAAAGCACAGGTTCTGTACACTTTCTATATATCTTATGTGCAGTCATGTTTTGGAAAGAAAGTAGTGAGGCATAACCTCTGGGTTTGGTAAGTCACTAAAATAAATTATAGTGTCTTTGATCTGTATAGAGAAAATTATATTTGTATGGTTTGTGTGAAAACTAACAGTTTATCTTCTCTGAGTGGAAAAATGAAAGAATACTGCAAAGCTGAGGAAACTTTTTTTTCTTCCTTTATGAGTTCTCCCTGTCTCTTTGTGAGGTGTTTTACACAGTAAGTAGAGTATTAAACATCTGTGGAAATCTGCAGGTGGTAAAAGTTCAAAGAGTTTCTGTGGATATGTTACTTTATTCTTATTCAAGTGCAAGAAAATAATTATGAGAGTTGACATTTTTTCACTGTCTACTTTTTAGATGTCTACAATGATGAGGAACAGAAGACATAGGCTGTTAGAAGAAATTAAACAAAGACTGTGTGTGTTCATAAATTTGATGATGTGGAATTCTAACTACTTGTAATACTGTGATAAATTAACACCTTGAAGAAATTTTTATTTTCTTATTTGAAAGAAACATTTTGGAAGCAGATTTTATATCCCTCTCTGTATTGTCTCTGTCTATCTGTATCTGTCTATACCTTTCTTTGCATCTATACAGGGTCAAGACTTATTTCATATTCAGGACTTTCAAATGGTCTATTTTCTTCCCTGTATTATTTGACTGTTCTCATCTTTGAATAGCCTTATCTAAAGAGATGACATTATAGAAAAATTCTGGGAAAATCTACATCGGTGAAATTGACATTATTTCTTACATATGTGGATAATTTGGATGAATATTTGAACTTCTATAAGTACATAGAATTAATGCAAAATATGTCAAACCTCTTTTTCCATATTTCAAAATCACTGTGCAACACATAGTTCAGGCCAGTTTAGTAGAAGGTATCCAGACTATCTGAGCTTATGTGAATAATCTAAATAGTAAAAAAAACCCCAAGAATAGAATGGCTTCCTGTTGAGACAGCAAAAGTTAAAAAGTGATCATTCTATTTCTTGAGAAACCTTGAAAGTTTCTGTTTCAAGATGCTGAGAAAAAAAAAATCAAAAAACCTCAAATGCTGAGAAAAAAAATATCAAAACTAAAGTTAATGAGTAGTGTCTATTGCACTAGAGAAAACCACCAAGTTTCAGTGTTTAGAGGACTCAGTGAGATGTAGAAGACACAATTTTCCTTGGTTTATCTGATGCTGAAGAAAAGATTAAATTTCTCTCTGCCACATCTCATCTGAGACTCCTAACAGATAGATAAATTAATGTTACTGTAGGGGAAGGGGTTTATGTCTCAGTTTTACATAAGGTTGAATATGAGAGGGAAATTTTGGTGTCAGAATTTGACTTTTTAAAGAAAATAGTTCAAAGCTCCTGAGAGCTCTGGTTTCTAGCATAGCACTTTATTTAGTTTTATTTTATGTAAAAATGTTATACTTGAGTAGTGGACCTATTTAATAATGATAATTACACAATTCAGTGTTTGAATTAGATATATGTTCCCATTTCAATGTGACTGCTCTTTTCCACATTTTTATTTCCTTCTGCAAGGGAGGGTATGGCTGGTCATTTAGATGATATGGCTTTTGTCATCTCTTGGATCAGTGACTTAATCATAGGATTTCATTTTAAAGAGGACTCACAAGTCTACTACTGCCAACAATAAGATGACCTGGTAATATTCAGAGTTCAAAGTTTAATCACAATAGATCAATCATTGCAAAGTTCAAAGAGCATTATTAAGCAAGCTGCATATTCTGGGTCTTGAGGCAATATAGAATTAATTGTCAGGAAAACACTGGAAAAGGAAAGCACTTTAATCTTCTTGTCCTCAGTGTGACATATGTCAAGTTTCCAAATATGCAACATGATATCATAGCTGCAGCACGAGAGTCCAATTTAGCCAAGGAGAAGGTGCAAAGTGACCTGGTGGAGCTTATTTTCTATTACTATTTTGGGTTACTCTACCAAGGCATATTTAAAGGTGTAGTACCTATTTTTTTCCCAAATTTTTGTTGCAGACTCTGAAGATTTTTACTGATACTAATTCTTTTGTTTCTCCTCATGGTCAGATAATTGAGTATTTTGGAATATTAATTGTCTTTGAATGTTCATAATACCAAAGTCATATTAAGGAGTTAAGGTTGAATTTTTCTCAGTATTAAAAAAGAAACTGTTATTTCTTAGAATGAATCATATCTCACACACCTGTGAATCTTCAGATGTGTGTCTAACCAGATGAAAGCTTAAAAAGTCTTGAGTTTGGTAATATAGTGACTTCTCTTTGGGGTCTTAAAAGGGGAAAAATCTAAGAAATAAATGTGATGATAAATAATTCAAACTTTCCCTTGTTTACTTTTGCATTGTTTTGTTTTCTTCATGACACCTAGGATTATCCATTGTGTGTCAAATAAACAGTATGGTTTTCTAAGATAAAATTGCATGATTGATGTCCACACAAAATGAAAATGAGATGGAAATGTCAGATTTTGCATAAAAATAAAATAATAAAATAAAATACATAAAATATATACACAGTTGTTCTTATGTCTTAAGCAATCATATAGAGAAGTATGTGTACTTGTCCAGTTTACTGATAAAGTTTCAGCAGCTTTAATATATTGACTTTAAAAAAAGATAGAGGCAGTCCAGAAGAAAGTACTATGAAATATCAGTGATACAGAACAACTCATACCTTAGGTATACTTGAAAAAAAAATTTCTTCTAATTTTAAGTAAAATATAACTAAATCTATGACTTACTTAATCATCATTGGAATTGAGTCAAGCATCTGCATGAATATTCTAATGTACTTTGCAGAAACACATTGGTCACTCTAGTATGTACTAAATACAGTAGAGATGGAAGCTGACACAGGCAAAATGTAAAACAACACTTTGCTCTTAATACATTGAACATGCATCATGTTCATGTACATAAAATTTAATGGTCTTTTAATAGTTTTGGTTTCTTTGCCAAGAACCTATGTAATCACAGTATGAGCACTTTTTGTCATGGATTAGAATATCTCTAATATTTCACAATAAAGACAAACCAGACTGGTGTGAAATGTTTGTGGCTCTGGTTTAATCCAGCATATTTACCTTCACACTAAAATGGGGTTTCATCATGCAATACACCTGAGAAACAAATTTAAGAAACAAATATGTCAAGTTGTTAATTACTGCCTTTCAGATGAAGTGGGGCATCAGACTTTGTATGTATTTTTAGTCCCCTGAGAGTGGTTTAAATGAAATGGTTCAAAGTGGCTGGTTTGACTATGGAGGCTAACTGTAAACACTCAGAGGAGAATACCGATTCTCAGGACTTCATGAGGTTTTACAAACTGCTAGTAAGTGTTAGTTTCTTACAGCTAGTTTTAAGAGAAAATTACTTAGGTCTGCTGGGTTATGAAGAAGGGTGAACTCAAAGGTGAGAAGTTTATATATGGCCTGTAATACAGAAAAAATCCTAAGTGCTACAGTAGTAATGGACAAACCATGAAACCCGGTGTAGAAGTGACAACAGTGTTTTGGTTACAGTGCTTGTCTTCAGGATCAAGGGTTTACCTGTGCTGTTATATGGTTTGAAATTACATGCAATCAAACAATTATAAAGATTCAGGCTGGAACAGACCTTAAAGATCATCTAGTTTCAACGCTGCTGCCATGGGCAAGGATGCCTTTTACTAGACCAGGTTGCTCAAAATCACATCCAACCTACCCTTGAACACTTCCAGGGGATGGGGCATCCCCAGCTTCTCTTGGCAGCCTGTTCTAGTGTCTCACCACACTCACAGTGAATAATTTCTTCCTAATACCAAATCTAAACCTACCCTCTTTCAGTTTAAAGTAATTCCCCCTCATCCTATCACTATGTGCCTCTCTAAAAAGCCCCTCTCCATCTATGTTGTAGGCCAGTAAAACCCACCATGTGTGTATAAGGTTCCAGCTATAAATAGGACGAGAAATAACTGCCATTTTTTTCAGCAACAGGGAAACACACTTGACTTAACTGGAAGATCTTTGTCTCTGTTACCAAGCTATATGCTCCAAAACTGTACCTCACAATTAGCAAGGCCTTCAAAGGCTCTGTCTCTATGAAATCCTTGGGGTGCACAGCATATTGAAAGTGATATGTAGCCTGATGTTGAGAAGATCCCAGTCATGTGTAGTGTTATAAATATTGGAGGGAATTCCGGGGACTTGCAATGAAGACAATGATGTACCTATTGTCAAGGGTGTCCTTGCTCAGAAGCACATTAGAAAGGAAACTGGTTTGCATGTAATCTAAGCTAGGTTATTGTTACAAAAGTTGCTTGCAAGAAGCTTGTTATGTCAGTATAGATGTAGTTAATCTTCCCCAACATCTTGTGTCAACTCTTAAGAAGCAGCTACTTATTAGAGAAACTTTAAACAATAATGGGGTCATGAATAAGTCACTGGAAATATAAAAGGCTGTAAAAAACATTTGCACAAGGTCTGTATTATGATCTAAACAGTAAATATACATTTTTCACAGCACATTGCACTTGAATTAGTAAAAATCTTGTATCAACATACTTGTCTAAACAGAAGTCAATAGTCAACATTTCTACAGCAATATGTCTTCAGTTATTTATACAATACATTCCAACCATATAGTGCGAGACTACAGTTTGATTTGACTTCCCACAACACCATAAATCAAAACAAACAAACACACAATTGTACCCCCTTACAGTGAGAGAAATATATTTTCATTACTCAGAATATAATACCAAATGGAATTAAAATGATATTAATTTTAATTTTTTTAATATTAAGAGACCAAACCTGCGTTGGGAAAATATTCTTTTGACACTATTTTTTTTCAACCCAACTCTTAATTTATTTCTGAGAACTAGTGTAGTTAAATAAGAAATCTTTTGCATCTGAATATTCTCCTTAAGCTTATTTAGGCAATACACATTTGAAAAAAAGTTAGAACCCCTCTTTTCCTCAAAAATTAGATTTGCAATGGCCAAATTAATGTAAAGCTAGCTTTAAACTAGTGATGTGTCTGTAGAAAGTACTTTAAATGGCAGTATACACTGTATCAGTTGTTTGAGAGTGGTTTTTTGAATTATGGCTCGTTTCTGCAGCATAGAGGCTTGTAAAAAAGCACAAGAAGACCCAAACTCAAACCTGTTTTTGTTTTCTACTCTGATCTAATCATTAATCAGGGTAGTTTGAAGTTTCAGTAGTGCACACAGAGACCATTTTAGAGAGTGTTTTAAATGCTGTAATTAAATTGTAGAAGCAGTATTCTCAAAAATAAAAATCTTAATGGAAAAAAAGTCTTGCCATAACTATTTGGCTAACTGCCTTCTTGTTTTACCTCCCATTTTCACAGCTCTGACATGTAGCAGTGCATATTTTAACATAAAATAGCAAGTCTGAAACTCTGACATGGTGTATATTTATTCTTGTGTGAAGTAAAACTTTTTTTTTCAAATAGTACAGATGATTATATCTATTTTTTTAAATAAAGTGTTTCTTTTAAAGTGTAAGGTTTATTTTCACACTTCTGATTGCCAGAGAAGCAGGAAACATAGCTGTACATCGACATTTAAATCCAGACATTATGCAATCATGATAACAAGGATTAATAAAGATTAATTTAGCTCCCACTTGAAAGCCTTGGTGTTTCAGAAGTACAGCTGTCTAGCTTCTGAAAGGGGAATAATTATAATTTTCTTTACAAATGTGCCTCTTTGTTGTATAGTAGACAGTTGCCCGTGATTTGAAGATTATTTGCTTCAAACTATTTTCTAGTTAAAAACCTGTTAAATAAAAACTAAAACAAAACCAAAACCACAAAACACACAAAAAACCCCCACAAACAAATACCCTAAATAGATAATTTCTATTTCTTAAGTGGATGGAACAGGTTTTATTTAACTGTAGTACAAAAAAATAATCATTTTCTTAATTGATTAAAACTGTAAATGATAAAGACATTATTTCCAAGTACCTTATTCTAAATAATCCAGTCCTTTTGAAGAAGATATCTATTGATGTGTATGATAATTATATTGTATTAAAACTACACTGAAAAATAGGATGCCTGTATAACAGGATACTCTATGAGAATGTAATAGGTGGTCGCAGAATTAACTTGCCATGAGACCCATGTATGCCTGCAAATGGGAACAAAATCTTTCAATTTAAATTCTTCTGTATTTTATCTTCTCAAATAATTTCTTTGGATTAAACACATTTTCCATTTTAGAACTATTACTGTAGCATGTACCTTCTTCCCACAAGTACTATACTAATAAATGTCTTTTTATTTAAAGCAATTTTGCAGAGATGGTTATTTCTTTTAATAACAAGAATGAACAACTGATCCCACCAACTGCTGGGATTGAGGTTGACAATGTAAAAAATGTAAAAGAAAAAGAAAAAATGAAAGAGAAAGAAAATACCAAGAACAGTAAAACGATGCATCAATAAACAAAATTACAAATTTAAAAAAAACAAAACAAAACAAACAAAACCACAACCAAACCAAGCAAAATACCAAAACCCTACTCCTTGAAAGAAAAATGTGTATAAGTGGTAGCAAGAGAGTTAGAGCCAGGAGGAGCATGAACTACAGAAGAAATGAAGACAGGATTATACAGTAGAAGAATGGAAAACATAACAGAAATTCACATCCACATCAGGAACAGTGAAATCCTCATTAGCAAAACCTCATTGTTAGGAAGATCCTAGAGCTGATTCAGGAAATTGAGGTTTCCGCTGTCTGCCAGGAACAAGTTGATGGATCTTGTTAATGTACACCTAAGGTTGAAATGGATATAACAGCAGGGAAAATGGTGCTGATCTGCATTGTCAGGGGGATAACCAGCACTATGAGTATACCCAGCTGTAGAAATGGAATCTCAGCAGACTTTCTAGGGGCTCAGAAGAGATTTTCCTGATTAGAAGGCAGACCACATTGCAGCTATAAGAACAGTTTATGGATATTTTATAATTGGTATGGACAAACTTAAAAAAAAAAAAGAAAAAGGTAATTCCATTTTTTCAGAGTAGGCTTAATCTATGTTTCAGGGAAATAACTTCCTGTATTGAAGGTTGAAATGAAGAGTCTGACATTAAGACATGGTGGAAAATGGAAAGACACTGCTGAAGAGTTTTGAGGATTCTAAGTTATTGTGCAGGTTCTGGCTGGGGTAGAGCTAATAGTATTTGCAGTGGTTGGTATGGGGCTATGTTTTGGATTTTATACCATCAACACAGGGTTGATAATCTAGAGATCTTTTTGTTATTGCTGAGCAGTGTTTACACAGATCCAAAGCCTTTTCTGCTTTCTGTACTGCCATGCTGGTAAGGAGACTGAGGATGCATGGGAGATTGGGATAAGACACAGATGGGACAGGTGACACAAACTGACCAAAGGGATATTCCACACCATATGACACCATGCTCAGAATATAAAGTGGGGGGAAGAAGAAGGAAAGTGAGGGACTTTGGGAATGATGATGTTTGTCTTCTCAAGTAACCATTACCCCTGATGGGGCTGACCATCTCTGCAGAGCTGAACACCTACTTGCCCATGGGAAGCAGTGAATTAATTCCTTGTTTTGCTTTGTTTATGTGCACGGCTTTTGCTTTCCCTACTAAATAGGATGCTAAGATATGCAGCTGAATATTAATGTTATTCTAAAGTATATGATCTGAGTGGGATCTCGTAACATTATTAGTGATATTAAGGCCTTGCGGTCCTAAGACTCAGAGTCTAGAGGAAGAACTACACCCATCTTTTTCTTGAAATGAACAAATTAAAATCATCTTCTGTTTCTGAATTTAGTTTGTTTGAAAATAAAAATCTAATTGAAGCTAAACTTGGTGCATATGACTTAATATTAGACCTGAAAACGAATCATTATTTGCACTTGTGAGGCCCCTTCTGAGTCCTTCCTCTCACTCCATCTTTCTTGTCAAACAGTTTTCAGTATTTTCCTTGATAGATTGCAGACAACACACCAATGGAATTTTCTTGTTTCTTTCCCATCTATTTTATCTTCAATATTCTATCAAAAGAATTTACAAATTAAAACTACTAAAAAGTAATTATAATACAGAAGGAAATATATTTATGTAACACCAAATCGTGATGACAAATGATTGAACCCATTAATGCACAGAACATCTGTTCTAGACTAAAACTAGTCCTAAACTTCCTTTCTCAAAACCCAGTGAATTAAATGGATGACTTTCATCGGATTCTGCAGTCAGGAACTCTTCTGCCCAGCTGGTGATGCATAGGAAAGGGTGACATAGACTCTAAATTAGTGCTGATACTGTCTCTACAGTATTATGTCTTGAGGAGAAATGTTCTCAACTGAAATAGTGTATGGTGGAGCCAGATAACTAGCTGAGACTAGTTGGCCTAGAATCTAAGATATGTCAAGATCCTGGGAAGGAATAAAGACCTTGGACTTAATTTTGTATGTAGGTAATATTATAGGTAATAAATAGATGTGATTAGGTCAATAAGAAGTCTTGTATGGCTGTGACATCCTACAGAATAGCATCTGGTATTCATTTATTCTATTTTTTATTTGGTCTTTAGTTTGCCTGCAGTTTTGTCTAAGTATTTGATTTTTCATTTGCTAAGTATTAGATATTACTACTCTGAGTCTAAAGATAAACCCATTGTTTTTTATAGTAAATGACAAATATGAACTTAAGAGATTCAAGACAGAAAAACAATGGAAAAATAGCCTGAGTCTGATCTAGTAAAAATATTTTGTTATTATTTCTGTTTCTATTCTGTAAACAGGCTGAAAACTTTGTTCAGTTAACTGAGTTCAAAGAATGTAAATATTTTATTTTGTTTTTTCATTTCTATTAATGTGACACTACATACTTTTGTATGTGTGCATATATGTATATGCACAGACATATGTATATTTTTTACATACATGGATAAATCTAATACTTTATGTAAGAGAAGCGTGTTCTTTTCTTTTTTTTTCCTGCCTGATGTCAGCTGTTGCTCCAAATGGCATAGGTCACCTGTAGTTCCTCTGTCCTATCTGACAGTCCCAGTGAGCACTCCAGAGAGACTTGTTAAAAGCCACTAGAAGTGTATGGCTAGTCACATCAAGTGGATAGTCATCGTCTTCAGTTAACTGAGCTTTTTTTCCTTTGATGACACCTCTGGCCTCACTTTTATCTGCCAGAAAGCAGCTTTTCAAAACTGGATGGATTTTTCCTCTTGTTTCTTTTTGTTATTTTTTTTTCCCTTGGGTCAATGTATCACTAACTCCTGAGTAATAAATTTTTTTCTACTTAGTTCAGTATTTTGGGAGTGTGTGCAACTCCATTTCTGTGACTTAATGACAACTAATGCCAGTGTGAGTTTTTATCCCTTTCTGCATGCTTGTGATAGTCTGATAGCAGAGACCATGCTTGATAATGCTTATATAATTTGACACTGTCTGTGGCATAAGCAACTAGAAGGACCATACTCAAATTCTTGTCTTTCGATGAGCCAGTAGCATCTAGGTAAAAGTCCTGGAGTGCTTAATGTCAGTGTTTTCACTAATGATACTTGTTGCCCTAATTTGAACTTTAATGTGAGGTTATAAATAGATCACTTTTAAAATCCCTTTTATAATCACAGGATATGCCAAATTGGAAGGGACTCACATGGATCATCAAGTCCAACTCAGCCCTGCACAGGACCATACCCAAGAGTCACACCATATGCCTGAAAGTACTGTCCAAATGCTTCTTGAACCATGTCATGCTTGGTGCTGTGACAACTTCGCTGTTCCAGTGTCCAACCACCCTCTGGGTGAAGAGCATTTTTCTAGTATCCAGCCTTAACCTCCCCTGACACAACCTCAGGCCATTCTCTCAGGGTCTGTCGCTGGTCACCACAGAGAAGAGATCAGTGACTGTCCTTCCTCTTCCCCTTACAAGGAAGTTGTAGACTGCAATGAGTTCTCCCCTCAGTCTCCTCTTCTTCAGGATGAACAAACCAAGTGACCTCAACCTCTCCTCATATGGCATCCCCTCAAGATCCTTCACCATCTTTGTTGTCCTCCTGTGGGTGCTCTCTAATAGCTCAATATAATGAAAGAATGGATGCTTAAATGCTCTTACTTTTTACTTAAACTGTTAGCTTTTGCACATGTGCCCAGGAATCGGGGGTTATGATTGCATATTACTAACACTTGCTGCAGCGAATGATACAAGGTCTCCTGAACTCCTGGAGACCAAGATTGTATGGGCAAAGGGCAGAATAGACAAACTTTCACTGTATCTTTTCTGTCATAAATTTAGAGACATTTGCCTACAACAGATAGATTTATTCATCTAAACTACCTGTGTAAACTTCAGAATAGGCATGTTATATTCATGTGGTTTGAAGTTGCATATTTTTAAAGAGAAAAACAACCTTTCTCTTCACTTTTAATAAATGTTTCAAGAAATGGGAATTCCACATATTGGCAGGTCAAAATATTGTCTACAAGGAAATCAACAAAACCATGTTTCTATGACTGGTTCCCCAGACATGATGAGAGAGTAGGGAGCTGTGAATACACCAACACTTTGGCAAGTTCAGCACAGGCAGAATAGTCAGCTAGAAGGACCTTAACTCCTGCATGCAACAGATATTTAGTTTGTTTTCTCTTACTTTCATCCAGTGTGTCCTGAAATTCCAGACGTTGGGAAGTAACTATGAATAGGGTTTTAGTACTGAGGAGTCACCAATATTTTTATTTTGGCTCATCTGCTGGAAAGAAAAATCACTCTAGATGAAGAGCTCTACATCATTCACAAGTAATACACTTTTTAAGTCACACAAATTTTAACTTGGTATTCCTTATAATGAAGAACAAGTTATGATCATCCTAATTACCATTGGAATTACCCAGAACGTAAAACGCTCAACTAAGAGAGATATTTAATAGTTATTGTGTTAACTACAAGAAAAATCAACCTATGTAACCACAAAGTTTCAGTGGTACTTCTGATTATGCAGGTAGCTCAGTAATCAGTCTCTGGGACGTAACTGTTGGGTGACATATTATTTTCAAAATAATCATCTTACAGGCATTATGCTTCTCATCTTATTATTTTTATAGCACTCTAAAGGTGGTCAGTGATTTGCAGTAACTATGAAAACAAGCTCACTGTACAGAAGATCTGGTAATTAATTAGATAAAATAAAGGGAGAACTCAATGTGACTAAAACCAATTGAGCATATATATATTACATATATATATATACACACAGAATTAAAGGTAATACTTGCATAGACACCTACAAAGTGCTTTATTGCATTGCATTAAGATTACTTTGTGTATCTGACCCTCTGTATGCTGGATTTCATTTCCCATAATCTGTTCTCTTTTTCATGCTCAGTATTTTTTAAGTATGGACTTTTCTGGGGCTTCAAAATAAAATAAAATTTAAAGAAAACCAAGCAAATTCCATTTTTATTGAAGAGAAAGAGCAGAGAAATTTCATCCTTTTATTGTCAACTAGTAGAAGAATTGAATGTCTTACAAAATTTTAGCTTTGCCACTCATAGACATAACTTAAGTATGGCTAGAATAGACCTCTAGATATCTTAGAAGGAAAAATAATGGGAAAAATAATCAAACTTTATACACAGTTCTTACTGAGTGAGAAAAATATTTTTTTCTTTAGAATATTAAGGACAAAAGCTTTTCAGTGATAATAGTTTAGTTATCACAGGGCAGAGTAAATATTTTTCTCTTTGGTAAGATTGTGCTTCAAGTATAAAAGGGTCACAATCAAAACAGCAGATTAAATGCCCTAAATTCTGAGGTATACAAAATGTGATTTTTTGAAGCTTGATTATACATCTATAACTAATATAACAAAGTACATGCAGAGTTTCTTAGGTTTTGGAATGAATTCTATTTTCCTTTTCCCTTTTCCTTCTGATTTTCTGTAGGTTATTTCTCTCTCTTTTGATCTGTGATGTATTTGCTCAGGTGTTTCCCATTTTTATGGCAGTGTCAATTAACTCCCTTAAATTTGCCCCTGTTGCTCTCAAAATGTCTTGATGTTCCCTTTGAAGCCTCCCTCTACATTATCCACCATTTTCAGCATCAGAGACTGACCTCCGTGAGAGGAAATTTTGCTGCCAATAAGCCATGCCCTGGTAGTACATGTGTGTTTAGATGAAAGAAATGAATTTATGGAATGAACCTAGAAAGCAGCACTAGCACAGTCTAACTCCTCTAGACAAGAGTCAGAAATACCTCCAATCCACACCTACCCTTCCAGTATTCAGGAGTGTTTGGGTGTGGGGTTCAGTTTACAGTGTAGTAATTAAATATAGTGTTATGAACATTTAACATTACTTTCCCTGTACGTTTTTGAGTGAAGAAAGAGGAGTGGGGAAATAAAGGATTGACTATTTTAGTTTTAAAGACTTAAATATCCCCTGTTCAATCTCTGTAAAAGAAAATTTTTAGGAGAAAAAAGCAAAAGCCAGACATCTTAAACAAAAGAATTTAAGAGATAATATGACTCATTTAGGTTTGGCTTGACTGTTTTTTTAACCAACCTATAGAAACACAGGGTTGGAAAACTGATTTAATGTTGAGTGCAGTTGTATCTGGTCTGACTTTTTCCTCATGAAATGACCAATGTATCTTCTGCCTCAATTTCTCTAACATGACTTTTTTTTGTTTCTGAAACACCCTGATGGTATTTACAAGCATCAGATTATACATTATTGATTTTGGAATATTGCTTATACAAAACATGATATTTAAATGAGATCTTCACATCATTTTTAATGATAAAGTATTTCTTTTCTATCCTACTATACATTGTGAAGCTAAAACAGATACATAGATTGCATAGACTACTATTATACTTCTTAAGATATGAAAGTTATGCTGTCACATTAAAATTCTCTGTGGCACACCACTGTACAGTAAAACATGGAACATATAAAGTGGCACACTTTATATTTTATTACTGAGTGGAACAGAAGTAGTGTTGTTAAACAGGAAAATTGAGAACAAAGTGCCTCTCTTTTAGTTTTTATTGCTCTCTGACATACTTGTTGCATGATCTTAACTGTATCACTCATGGTAAAATTAAGTAGATTCAGTAGCTTTTTGCTACTAAAAGTTTCGATTCCTAATCCACTCTTCCTCCTCCTTGCTCCTGACAGCAAGATATTGCCACGTATCATGCACCCACATGCACCAACTCTGGCACGTTTTAGAGCCTTCCATTACCTGGTTTAACTTCTTAGTCTTGGAGAACGCTTGTTACAAAGTAAACCCAAGCAATTGTAGTAGAGGCTTGCAGAAGGCATTGGTCAAAACACGTTGGAATGCAGTGGAATTGCTAGGAAAGGAATAAGGGCGGAAGAAAGTCGCAAAAAGGAAGCAGAACCTTCCTCTTTTGATTGCTGTTAGAAGTTGAGGGTTTGGCATCTTTACCTATCTTCATTCTTAGGGAAGCTTTTTGGAGCTGTTTATTTGCCACTGATTTCAAGATGAAATATCTACATTATGACAAAGCACTAAAGGGACGCCAAATCTATTATCTGTTTCAAAATTAATGAAATAAGATTAATGTGGAGATGAATAGAATAGGATTGAGAAAAAGCTACCTGTTGGATAAAATACTTGAATATGATTCCTCTTTCCAGAATTGTTTCTGATTCTTCACCCAACAACTAAGTTTAGTACAGAGCTTGACTGAGAAATATTCAGTAAATTCTGGGAGGGAAATAGTAGAATTCTAAAAAGCATTCCTCACCTAATGATGGTTAATCCTCTATGAATATGGAACTGGTGATGCTTGAGTCATTAATGTCTTTAGAATTGTCATGTTATGCTCCCAGTTTTTCCTCACTCTCATTATAAAACTATTGCAATACACTTGCATTCTCTGTATTATCCTTACTACTTGCATTCATTCTTACAAATCAAATATATCTCTTTATTAGAAAAATCTATGTCTCTATTTATCTACATGTAAAACTCTTCTATCTCATTAAATTGTTTGGGAAACTGAAATAGCTACGAGTGAATCACCTAAGTATGCCAGAAAATATGTGTGAAATATATTTTTATCTTCTTAAAATTAAAAGTATAATTTCTGGACTTGCTTGAAAATTTGTTTACTATTTAATGTGTCTAAATATGCAAAATCTATAGACTGTGTATGACAGTTTATGTAATTTTACTCAGCCTAATATTTCATTTTGTATTGTGGGTAAAGATATTTTCTGTTTGCTTTTAGAGAAGAAACTTTTATGATCACTTTGCTGCTTGTTCTTTTTCTATTCTTCTCTCTATCTCTATATTGAATCTTTAGCATTATTTCCATTGCCTTCCCTTGCCTTGCCTTCCCTTCCCCAAATTAAACAAAAATACAAACAGTTTTTGAGATTTTTTTTTTTAAGAGCTTGATGCTGTCTCTATAATTGCAAATTTTCTGTTAGGTAGTGTCATAAAAGCAAGAAGAAGGATTTGTGTAATGAACAACTAAAACAAGTAATTTAACAGATTTAAATATCAATACATCTCTGTTCATAAGACAATATTACAATTGTAAATCTTACATTAGGATGTTCTATTATCTCTACCTGGGTTGGTTGAGATCAATGTTACATGGAATGTCCTCAGGTATATGTTGTTACTGTTCATCTTTTCAGTTTTTCAGCTTTCATTTACATTTATTGGATTGTGTGATTCAGAGCACAGCAAGCAAAGTGTGCAACCACAGCACTCGCAACAGATAGAAAATTGGTATCTCAGATTGTGTCTGTTGCATCCTTCCAAATTTCTGTCCTTACTAATTCCCTTTTCAGAGGATCTGTTTGCCAAAAAAAGTGACTCCATAGAAAAATCTGACTTCTGAAATAAAATCAATGAACAGTAAATGTCTGAAAGAATAACTTTCTTTACACTTGACTAATCAAGCTTAAAATTCAGAAGTACTGTAATTGTAAAAGTTTTGTAAGACGATTTATCTTAATGTGTGGAAGCATCTTTTTCTTTTAAGAATAAGTTTATACTGTTAAATGCTGCATGCACCTCCTTCTGAATACTTAGTTTATCTTGGAGTGTAATTTATATCTCAGAGTCTGCTGTGCGTTTAGAAGAGTCTGGATTAAAAAAAGCTCAGACAAATCTCAAAGTCTTTAGACCAGGTATGAAAGTTGTATGTCTCTGAAAACAGTGGGAAAAAAAAAAAGTTTTGCACATTGTTGTGGGTTCACCTTGGCAGGCCTGGATTTGGGTTCTGAGATTTGGACTAGGCCTGGAATTGTCGGGTGACTTGAGCTGGGCTGGGCTAGCTGACAGCTGACTTCTTCTAACCAATGA
>JAOXXN010000001.1:37425767-37435821 GCA_026770055.1 Myrmophylax atrothorax | reverse complement strand
CTTGGACAGTTGGTGTTTTGCCAGCTCAAACCAAGACAGTGACTTCACCACTTCTCCAGGCAGCCTGTTCCAATCCTTCCCAGGCCTTTCAGTGAAGAAATTCTTCCTGATATCTAACCTGAACTTCCCCTGGTGCAGTTTCAGGGCATTTCCTCTTGTCCATCTCTAGTTGCCTGGAAGAAAAGGCTGATGTCCACCTTGCTATAGCCTTCTTTTAGGTATCTCCACTGAGCCTCCTCCTCTCCAGGCTAAATAATGCCAGCCCCCTAAGGTTCTCATAGGACTTGTGTTCTGGACCCTTAACCAGCTCCCTTGCCCTTTTCTGGAGAAGCTCCAACATCTCAATGTCTTTCTTGAAGTGGAGGATGAAAACTTAGCACAGGGCTTGAGATGAAGGTTCACGAGTGTCAAGTGCAGGGGATAAGCACTATCCTAGTCCTGTTGGCCACAATGTTTTTGATACAAACCAGGATGCCATTGGCCTTCTTGGACACCTGGAAACACTGCCAGCTCATGTTCAGCCACTGTGGGCCAGCACCCCCAGGTCCTTTTCTGCTGGGTTGCTTCCCAGCAACTCTACCCCCAGCCTGTAGTGCTGCATGGAATTATTGTAATCCAAGGGCAAGATTCAGCATTTGTCTTTGTAGAACCTCATACCCTTGGCCTTGGACCATTGATCCAGCCTGTTCAGATCCCTCTGTAGAGCCTTCCTGCCCTCCAGCAATTCAACACTGCTAGCCAGCTTAGTGTTATCTGCAAACTTACTGAGGGTGCACTCCATCTCCTCATCCAAGTCATCAATAAAGATATTGAGCAGACTGGCCCCAGCACTGAGCCCTGAGGAACACCACAGGTGGCTGGAATTTTAAGTTGTTTGCAGTGAAATCATGGCTGATTAGGTACCTATACACCTGGGATTTAAAAGAAATTTTATCTTATGTTATATTAGAGGCTAAACTTTATCTTATGTGACCTAGACACTTAGTTTGATAGGTGTTTTGAACTTCAGTCTCTAGAGTAGAGAATAATGTTTTATCTAATTTCTCAAGAATGCAGCTGGGAAACTGCAACAAAATGCAAGTCCATGTTCATCCTTTACAGGAACAAGAAGGCCTAATCCATTAAATTCTCTTTTAATTATTTTCCTTTACACTAAAAAAAAACCCCATTTTTTAAATACTGCTAAGGAAAAGTACTTTTTTTCATTTTGAAATATTTTTTCTTTCTGTACTCTGAAGCCCATGTTAAACTTGTACATTTGTGTACAGGACTTAACTTTTTCTCTAATTCTGGCTCTGTTACTCAACAGTGTTTTGATAATTGTCACAAATATTAGTTACAATTTTTATATGGGTTTTACAAAAAACATTTTCTTCGATATCCATGTTTTTGTGTTTCATCAGAGTGCATTATACTTTATTATTACTGGATAGATGCCTATGTGATCCTCAAGATTTCTATGTTGCCTTTTGCAATTCCCTTAGAGTGTATTATCTGATATTAGTCTCATTTCATATAATCCTTGTAATGGGACATTCTTTCATCAGGAAGATTATTTTATCAAATCACAACAGAAATGTGTCTTACATTAAGGGGACAAAATTTAAAACCTCAAGGAAAAAAATGAGGAACTAGGTAAGTTTAGAAGTCACAGTATCTTGAAAGTCAAACACTGCTCAGCCAGACAATTCTATCCTCCATTCTCGGAGAAAACTAGTGTATTCTCATCTTTTGCCAATCAAGTTTATTGAGAACAACACTGTTACCTGGAGACAGAGAAGCAAAAAAGATACACCTTCAAGCAAAGAAGATTAATTATATAGGCTTCTAGGGAGGAAAGGAGTGGAATGTGTTAGAAATAACTATGATTTGGAAGGATAGCATCCAAAAGGGGAGAAGATTGAAAATTTTATACCTAAACAATTTCTAATATAAAGACATTTTTTCAAGTAGATAAATACATAAATAGAATACTGGAAAATGTATGCCTTTACCTTTTTAACAGAAAGATATACTCTTTAGAATGAAAAGTTTTCTATATGAAAAATGCTGTTACAATATTTTCTGGGAGTTACATTTTTCCGAAATAGGCTAAGTCCACTGTATATTCCATTTATGTTTGTTGTTTACTGCACTATACATCATATTGTATATTAGTTTTCTATTTATCATTCTTAGATTTTCTTTTGATGAACAGAAATAGGGAGGAGAATACTGAGAATTGTCGGGCACTGAGGTGAAAGGTGATACTTCAGACTTCTGTTAATTAGTATAATCATTGGTGAATAAAAGGCATATTGCTTTTGTAACACTATAAATATGATTTTCAGAGGACAAAAATGGCAGGTTTGGTAGCTATCAGGTGTAAGATTTCTACATATCTATAATTCATAACTATGAATTATTTAATTCATGTTGTAGATGTAATGACAGGATTTTCAATTAACACGTAAATTCTTTAGCAGAATTTTTAACCCAAAGCATAATTGATTATTACAGAATACCTCCATGGGGACAAACTCAAAATTCTCACAGGACAGAAAGCAATTAGCTTCTTCTTCTCTTTTCTGTCCACATATATCAAAATGTGTAGTCTATTTCGTTTTTTTTCTCTTTTTTTCTTTTTTTTTTTTGTAAAAGGAAGAAGCAGGAATCTCTTTAACTCCTTTAGAAAGAACAGTCGTAGCAACAGAGACCACCTTTTCCACTGAGGAACTGTTTGATGCCAGGGAACTGATGCCAGCTTGATGATAAACCAGACAGCTCTTAAAAGTCTCCTCTTACATAATATCTGAAGACTATGTTTAGTTCTACAATGTAATAATTTTTCGGCACCTTTGTTAGCTTGCAGGATATTTCTTTTCTCTTTGCAATTGGCCTGAGAGGAATCATTACATCAATTAATTTTCATTATAAACTCTTTCTTCACATCCCTTTTAATTTTTTATGAAAAGTAAAGTCCATTAGTATTCTGAAACATTTTCAAATATCTCTTTTGTCAATTTTTATACTTTTAAGAAAGTTATAGCATTCAATCCTGTTTTGATGGCAATTTCTAAATAGTTACAGGTCACCAGTGAGAGATGTCATCAGCTCCTGCTTCTGGATAGACAGCTAAAGAGAGCAGCTGAAAATACCCTCATGACAAGCGAACGCTCTAAATTTTAAAGTGTTTAAAAAGTAGATTAAATTCATTTCTCCAGAGCAGGGACATAGAAACAAAGCTGAAACAAATAAGCAAACAAAGACAACAGCATAGATATAAAGAAAATATTCAAACCAAAATACCTTTAGCATTTTTCAAGGTTAAAAGACTTTTAATCACTTAGTCTGACTGCTTCCATAAGAAAAGTAGTTCAGTGAAACATTCCTACTTTCACCTGCATGAGCTAGCAGAAGCATCAGTCAGCCTTAATGGAGGTACCCAGTCTTCAGTTTAAAAATTCTAATGAGGGAGACTGCACTATTTTTAATTTGCTCTGGTAGCTAATTATTAAGCCTAGCTGAAAGTTTTTATTAAAACTGATTTGACAGGGTCTTGTATTTTCTACTCAATTAAATACTTTGAGAAACATTTGCTTCAGCCAAGTCTCCTCCCACCTCCTTTCCCCAGTGTAGATTTAATATTTTTCCTGCAGAACTGAGTCTTCAAAAAACCACGCAAGCTTCTTTGTTTCTTTTCTAATCTAACATTTTTAGATTAAAATCAACCTCTGGTTTCCTCAGTATGTTTTTCTATCATGAGTCTTCTCTCTTTTTAATGTATTTCAATTTTTTACCTCCTGCTTTGATCTTTAAGTAAAGCATCAGCATCTCTGCAACTCAAAGTAGACAGGTCAACCTTAAAAGTGAGACACACTACAAAGCCCTTATTCTGAAATAAAAATTATTCATAACAATTATGAATAACCACTAGATGTTAGAGAGCGAAACAGAGGCAGATTTTACCTGAAATCAGAGAACACCTGGAGAGGTCCAAATGAAAACACAGTTGGAGCAAGAAAGATTAAGGACAGCAGCAGGAATCCCAGGAATTAAAAAGTGACAGGAGAGATTAGGAGGATGTAGGCAGTGGTTTAGGAGATCATAGTCTATGTGTGAAATGTCAACAAATTTATGATAAGTGTGCAGGAGGAAAGACAATGAAACTGTGGGAAATAATAACAATTCAGGTAAAAACCCCTTTTAATAATTAGTAAACTTAGATCAAAATATTGTTTTCCAGCATGCCAAGGCAATGATTGCTGTTCCCTGGACCTACAGCAGGGGATATGTTGGCCAGATATCTTACTGAGGTAAAACTCAAGGTAAAGTGTGGTGATCACATGGTTGATCTACTGGCTACTAACTGGAGTCACTATTCTGTTAGCTTTACAGTTCCTTGGATAGATGGAGGAAAAAGTACTGGAATAATTACTGATGCTTTGGTATGAAAAATAAGAATATTTTAAGACCGAAAGAAAAAAGAGTCACTCAAAAGTGTATTCTTGAATCTGTTTTACATTATAAACTATTAATAATCTAAACTACAGGTTCTTCTTTCTTCTTTGTAGAGACCCCAGAATAATAGACAATGCTGTCTTGGCTTTAGAGGATTCATACATTTTCAAGCTAGCAAACCAAAGACAAGTTTGCAGGTGCCAGCTACTAAGATAAGAATGGAATTTGTCTAGAGGCCTTGAGCTGGTGCAGAGGCAAGAAATGAAGCCTTCAGAAGCCCTGCGGAGAGAGACTAATAGAGCTCTTTTATAAAGTTAAAATAAGTTGCATTAAGACTGTTTAGATCTAGCAATTTTCAGGAAATATGTATTACCTGATAATTAGCTATAGCTGTGTGGTGTTAGATAGTTTGCATGGTGTGTATAGGTTTTAAGATTGTGTGTAACTGTGTGAAAAAGTAGTTCTGAATATAGTCCCTCCTGAAACCTGAATATCCTTGTGCAAGTTTAGTTTAAATGTTGTTAATGTAAACATAGTTTCATTCTTTTCTCCTCTTCCCTTCTCTCCACAACTACTGTAACTCATGACGAAGAGGACCAAGAAATAAACTACCAGAAACCCACATAAAATTAGATGCAGTGAAGCGATTCTTTTAACGATAGGGGTTGAAGCCCCTGAAAAGCCCCTAAGACTCTCAATTGTGTCTGTGGGGATCAGGTGTCATGACAGCTTGGGGCCTAGGAATTGTTTTGGAATGTGAAAAGCAGGATAAGAATATCTGTAATTTCCTTCGTCAAAATCCTCTTACCATCACGACTACCTCACTGGTAAAACCAGTCAGGGTTCACAAATTGAGAGTGACCACGTAAAGACTTTTGACTTCTTCCTGCAAAAAATCATAGGGTATATTTTTGTGGGTGGATGCAGATTGGCCCAAGGTGGTTGGAATCAGCTCTGTTCAGTAGCAGTGGACCTGTTTTACCACAATTCTGTGTCAAGATCTCAGTAAGACATGTTTGCTTTTCCAGAGGTCTCAACTAAAAAAATAAAGTACTATCTGCTTTTCTAGCCCATCTAAAACTGAAACAGGAAACAAAAAAAAGAATTTTACCAATGAAGAATAGAATTAGAAATAGAATTAGAAGAGGTGGACAAGGACATAGAACTGTGCTTGAAATAACAAGCAACAGTCAAATTATAAATTGGACTAAACTGTAAAACAGATGAACAAAATCATAGAATCATAGAGTGGTGTGTGTTAGAAGAGATCATCAAAGATCATTAAGTCCAACTCTGCTTCCACGGGCAGGGACATCTCTCACTCAATCAAAGTGTTTCAAGTGCCTCCTAGACTGACACTGAACACTTCCAAAGATGGGGCATCCACAGCTTCTCTGGGATATCCATTCTCTGGGATGTTCTCTTCCACTGTCTCAACACTCTCATTGCAAAAAAATCTATATCCTCTTTCAGTTTAAAACTATTCCTCATTGTTTTGTCACTGCAGTCGTGGTCAAAAGTCTTGCTCCATGTTTCTTATAATTCCCCCTTAAGTACTGAAAAATTGTAACAAGGTGTCCCAGGAGCCCCCCTTCCTCCAGAATGAACTACTCCAACTCTCTCAGTCTTTCCGCATTGGAGAGAGGTTTCAGCTCTCTGATCATTTTCATGGCCCTCCCTGAGCTCTAACAGATTCATGTTTTTCTTGTACTGGGACCCCAAGAGCTGGACACAGGACTCCAGGTGGGATCTCAGGAGAGCGTAGTAGATGCAGGAGAGAAACCTGTCTTCACCTGCTGTTATGCAGCCCAGGCTATGACTGGTTTTCTGGCCTACAAGAACACATTGCCAGCTCATGTCCCACTTTTCATCCACCACTACCCCCAAGTCCTTCACCACAGAACTGCTCTAAATTTATTTATCCCCCAGTCTGTATTTATACTGGACATGATTGTTCCAGCTCTGGTGCAGGACCTTGCGCTTGATCTTCTTGAATTTAATGAGATTCATGTTTGATCATTACAACCCAAGATCCTTCCAAACCCACATCATTAAAGAACAGCAAAAAGGAGAAAAAAATAAAAAGAAAAAAGAAAAAGAAGAGAGAAAAAGAAATCGAGTTCTAAAAATACTAATAAACCTGCAGATAGAATTATATAAGATACAGTTCTGACACTGTAACAACTTACTTTCTGGATCATGATATACTACTTAAAGAAGCATAATATGTATCCATAACAAAATAAATATATTAAGTGAAACTAAAACCCCAAATATATATAAAGAAAAAATACTCAATACATAATATATATGAAAATATTCATATAACTTATTGATGCTACTTTTTTATGAAAAATTGTGTAAGAGGTATTCATACATTTCAGTCTTATTGTCATTTTAGTTTTGAAGTGACCACACTTTGAAGGTCATAGTTTTATTTGATTATAGTCTCAAAGTTGTGAAAGGAACTCATATGATATGATTGAAGAAGTATTATTTTTAATAAAGATTAATAATGAGACCTTACAATGGAAATTTTTGTGATGTTTCCATTCAAACATTGAAACATGTCTCTGAAGGACACTGTAATTTAATCATTATGAATTCTTATTGATATTTCTTTGCTTTTGAACATTGTATTTCCTTTCTGAAGTTGTGATAATTAGAGCAGAATGACCAAGATTATGTTGGTGATTTTTTTAAATACAACAGTTCAAGCATCTCATTGCCGAATGAAATTTTGAATATTTTTTCTTCAACATATCTTGAAGTAAGATTTATATAGTGGAACTTATCTGACTAAATGATTACATCAGCACAGTTAATGAGAAGATGGAAAAAAATTATAAACACTTGTAGAAGACAAAATTCACTCCAAGAAAATGCCTAGTATGTGTCAGATGAAGTGTATTATAAACTGTATGTACTATGTGGGGATTCTAGGGTGTTAGATTTAGGCAATCCGATTTAGTTTTGTGAATTCACTGAGCAGATGTGCAAGTGATATGGCAATTTGACCATCAAACCTGGTCACCCTCCACAACACTTAAGAAATAGGATTTTAGAAACAAATTTAAAACAAACAAACAAACAGGCATGCCAAATAAACAAACAACCAGGTAATAAGCTCTCAGTTATGTTTTCAGCTCTCTTGCAAAAATAAGGGAGAGAAAATGCAGAAGTAATGCCAGGGATTATCAATTATGAACTCTAGAAAACGTAGCTTAATGGAGCAAAATTAATGAAATAGTGAATAGCCACAAAGCCATAACAGAGGTTTTACTACAGCTCTTTACCTTACCATATCTACCGTCAGCAAGCATTTCCAAATATCACAGTCCAAAGCTGGCAAATTAACTCAGAATCCATAATAACAATATATCCACAAACAGTAAAAATCTCCATTGGTTTTTCACAGAAGTAATCCCAGTTTAAAAGATAAGCAGGTAACAAAATGCCACTCAACACAAATTTAAATAAAGCTTTATATTTTAAAATAAACCTAGTCCTTAGGAATTTCCACCCTAACAAGCCCAAGTAATTTTACAGAGAATTAGACCTTGAAAACTAGGAATTCATAGTTACAAAAATGACTCAAGGCTGAAACTATGCAACTACCCAAGAAAAACAAACAAACAAACACTGTGATGCTGAAACTGAAAACACTCTGAACTTCATGTTATTTCAAATGGACCTCTGAAGTAGAATTAGCTGTTTAGTCTTGTTTTCAAACTTGATTTACTCATATAGATGAAGTCAAGCAAAAATGACATCTGTGGTCAAACCCAGGAATATTATAAATTGTCTTCCTCTAAAATCAGCAGTTTTAGAAGTTACGCTTTCATCATTTCAGAACAAAGCAGTATAAAAGACCACAGAGTATGGCATATTGGGTAAAATGCATAAAAGATAGTATTTAAATCAGTGAACCTGATAGAGAGATGCCTGGATTTGTTCTGTACTCTGTCATTATCTTTGCATGTGGCCTCGGGAAACCAGTGCCACACTCCCTCTTTCAATTTTTGCGTGCAAACAGGAAGAGTAATACTTTCTTGCTACTACATTCTGTCATCTGCTAAGATCCTGCTTCCATAGAAATAAAATAACTTTAGCTATGCTGACAGAGTTAAAACAGTGAAATATCTCTAACATGGATGGAGTTTACTGTTAAATGAGTGTTTTATGCAGTTATAATCTGCTTCTGTTCAAGAAGGCTAGCGTACTATGCAGATGTAAAATACCTTCTTGCAAAGATAACTACATACATCCCTAAGGTGTTTATCAGTGTTTTTCTGCATCCCTTTGTGAAGTGTGGCCCCAAGGGTGCTTCAAAGCCCACCAAGCTGCCTGTGTTGCATGACAGCAAGACTGGCTCCACATAATGATATACCCAGAGAGGAATGGTAGGATAATAATCCAACAGTGCTCATCACTCACCAGCTCTGGTGTCTTTTGAAATTTGTTAACATGCTGTTTCCAGCTCTTATCACCTTTCTGTGTCACATGAATTGAAGACAAAATACTACTTATAGTTTTACCCTTCTATGATTTCTGGGAATTTTCTATCTAAGCTTTGATATTACCTACCTTAGAGAAGGAAGGGATTTGTATGCAGCTTAAGTCTAATATGGCAGTGACAGATATCAGATCCCTGGAGACAGCAGTTCAGCACACTTCCATAAAACCTCTAGTAATCTGGTCTACTGAAGGACAATATGATCATTTTTGTAAAGAAAAAGTGCTGCATATCTACCAAACGAGAACAGTATATATGTTACATACATATTTAAATATTTCGGCTTTGAAAAATCAGGATTTCAGACTTCCAAAGCTAATGAAATGTACAGCTCCTAGTAGTTCTCATGAATGTGATCTGAATTTTCTCTTTAACGCTCCTTTCCACATTTCTTTTTAATTTTTTCTTTTTTTGATCAAGAACCATTGTTTTGTTGTAGGTATAAATTACAGAATAATTCTTCTTGTTTATAGGAATTACCATGCATAGAATAAAAGAAGATAAGAAATATTACATATTACTTATTTGGTCAAAGTGAATGGAGGAATGATAATATACAGGACTCAGTATAGTGCATGTTGACAGAAATTAAGCATAATTCCTAGACCAAACCTTTAGACTAAATGTAAATGCTAGAATTCATAGCAATATGTTATATTTGATAGTAAGGTAATAAAAACAGAGAAAAGAGAACAAGTAAAAGTGTAGATTGTACTAATATTTTATCTAAGAATAATTATTCTAAAAATTATTATTACATTTTCCCTAAAACATTGGCTTAGTCAGCCAGAGATGATTTAATTTCTGAGTTATCTTTTTTTTTTCATTTTCACTCCAAGTGTGTATATAGAAAAATAAGAGCAGGAGTATAAGAAAGGAGACAATGACACAACCATTCTACAGTGCAATATCATAATTACTAATGAGTAAATATATAGCCTGTGTGAGAAACTGATGAGGTTCTTTCCTTTCTTTCTTATCTTTCCTTTCTTTCTTTTCTTTTCTTTCCTTTCTTTTTTCTTTCTTTTCTCTTTCCTTTCCTTCCTTCCTTCCTTCCTTCCTTCCTTCCTTCCTTCCTTCCTTCCTTCCTTCCTTCCT
>JAOXXN010000001.1:37373634-37396767 GCA_026770055.1 Myrmophylax atrothorax | reverse complement strand
TCTGCCAGGGGAAATTTAAGTTGGAGATCAGAAAAAAATTCTTTCCAGAGAGAGTAATCAGGCATTGGAATGGGCTGTCCAGAGAGGTGGTGGATTCACCATCCCTGGAGATTTTTAAGTGCAGATTGGATGTGGCACTGAGTGCCATGATCTAGTAAATGGACTGGAGTTGGACCAAGGGTTGGACTTCATGATCTCGGAGGTCTTTTCCAACCGAATTGATTTTATGATTCTATGATTCTGTGATTTCAGGAATCTTTGACAGCTTCCAAGATTTATAGCTGCCTCTTATGTTAGCACAGGTTGATCCATTATGACCCATCATCAGAGATGAATATATTCAGCCTATGTGTGAATTGTCCCAGGGCTTCCCCAGAGGGGAGTTAACACAGGTAAGTCATTTGTGTAAGGACAAAGAAGCAGCGCCCAGCTTGTATCCTCAGGTGTCAGGTGTTCAGGCCCTTAGCACCCCAGTAACCTGAGTGGTTGCTTTGCACATCATCAGCTTGCACTTGGTTTGCCTGAGTCATCAACATTTCAGCCTTTCACACTTGTGGTTGCATTCTTCTCCCAGGATAACAGTATCACCCTTTTCTCAAGTTCCTGTCACAGTCCAAATTAGTAGGCATATTTGGAGAAAAGAAAAAAAGAAAAGCTGGATAACTGAACTTTGGTGTAACCCAGGACACAAGGTATAGGCTTGTGGGAAGCCACCCAGTTTGGATAGACCTTTTGAAAAACTATTGATTGTATATACATTGAGCATGGAACCTGTTTTAGCAGCTAAATATTGTTGGAGTCTACCTCCACTTAGCATGTACCTATTTCTTGCATCTTTTAGCACTAATCTAATAATGTACACAAAATCTCTGCTAGCATTCAAAAATTTGAAGTGGCTGTTTTATGAAATTTTTGGAAAAGTAGAATTACTAAGAGCTGGCCAAAAGACAGAATACAGTTAAGCAGTAAGTCAAAGTCAAGACACAAAATTCTCCAAACTATCCTGCGTTTAATATTTTCCCCTCTAATTTTCTGCATTTGAAAGGAAAGCACAAAATAAAGGAGGAAACACAACAAAACTAAAACAATTTCTCTGACAGTAAGTCATGTTAGTGCCTCCTTTGCCATCTATCATGTTTGATTCTCTCAGAGTTTGAGTCTCTCAGAGAATTCAGTATTTTTTCCATCTGTTTCAGTCTCTTTAGACTTTCATACTGTTCCCATCACTGTGGCAAGTACTTCATTTCACTGATTGAACAGAATTTGTCTGTACTGATCTTACAAAATGGGCTGTGTTCTCTCATTTATCAGCTTCAGCATGCATTCTATATAGTCGTTTCTATTAATCTTTTTTTTCTCTCTATTTCCTGTTGTAAAGATATAAATTTTTTTGTGGCAGCCACATTTCTCTGTACAGTTTACAGGCTTTTGCAAATGCAAGAGTAGTTGTTTGTTTTCCTAAAGTGTTTTCAGTAAGCTAAAACCCTTCAAAATCTGATTTTTTCTGTAGGAGAATTTCTTACTCTTTTTCGTCTGTAAAGAGAAAACATAATGATTTACATACTTTAGAAAGAAAATGCTTGCTATATAAAGGACAGTTCTTTCATATATTAAGCAATGTCAGTCAATTTTTACCATATTTTTGGTTCCATAAAATCACAACACTGTCTTTGAGGAATTCTTTGCAAGTGGAGATACAGGAATAACGAGAACCCCCTTCACAGCTGCTGGCTATCAATAGCATTGCTGTATCAGCAACATGCTTATACAATATGGGATGACAGGAATGCTATTTCCTTTCTCTCTCCAGGTGGGAGCCACTCCCCACTCTTGCCATGATTAAAGAAAGTGACCCCAATGTCAGCTGCCTGGGATTCAGGAAATATACCACCTTTTGTAATGACAGTCTTAGGATTCCATGTTTTAGTGCATGAAAGTAAGTTGTTTGTTTTGGTTGGGTTTGTTTTTTCATGTGAGGGGATAGTAGAAGTAGAGAAAGGGGGAGCTGGTTTGTGTAATATGTTCACTGGGATAATGCTTACCTTGTTTTTACCAAGGAGTCCATAGGAATGTGCTAGCACAGTTATGAGCTGTATTGACAAAGAACTTTTCATGTGCTTCTCACAAGTAATACTTTGGTGCACATCCCACTTAGTGTGTGGTTCTGCTCAGTAGTGTTCTTTCAAGTATGGTTTTGTATCTCCTAAACCGTAAGAGGCACATCAGGTAAAGAATAATCTTACAAACCAAACAAAAAAACCCCCTGTATGTCATAATTGAGTGAAACCATGATAACTTCATTCTTTTGACTTACTGATGAAAAATTCTGTGGGGGAGTATATAAAGTCATAAGCTGACCAATATTTTACCACAAAGATACTGTCTCTGCTCAGTAAAATCTTTCTTCTCAGACATTGGTATGTGGTGAATTAGACACACTAAGTTTCATCTCCGTACTTGTATCATATGTATTAATTGTTCCCAAAGACACATGTATGTATACCAAATATGACTTGGAATTTTTCAGGTGCACTTGAAATCAGTGTGGGATAGAGTTGCATTATGTTTAGAGTAGAAATTAATGCAACTTCCTAGTAGCAGATCAGCAAAACAGCCTTTCTGAGGACCAAGTGCCCATCCTACACATGCTTCTGAGAGTATTATTTCAGAATTATCTAGTTTGGTTGTGTAGGCTTAATGTTCACTAACTGTTAAGGATCACAGAGAGATATCACTCATCTGACTTGAAATAGACACCTTATAAATGCATGATCTCCCTCTGATAACCCTCAAAGCACCTTATTAACACTAGGAGCTTTCTTTAGAAGGACTGGTTCACTAAGTTCGTCAAGATAGTTGAAATTCATGTGCAAAAATTGCATTGACTAGATTTTGTATCAAAAGTGGTGTGAAAAGATCTTGCAGGTTAAGTCAGAAATATAGCCTAAAAGCTTAGTCTATTTTTTTGATTTATAAATTTCATTCCTAGTTCTCACTTGAAGAAAGTACTGAAAATTGAGGTCACAAAAGACAGAAGAAATGTTAAGTGTATCTGAACACTGAATTATAGATAGGTGCAAAAAATGAGTCAAATACTTGCAAAAGCTGTGTAGAATTTAGCAAGTGAACAGAAAGCAACTCAAAGGATCAGAAAAATAAAATGTCTCCATACTGAAGAAAAAGAGACTTTCACTTGAGGAATAGATATGAATACTTCGTTTTATCCCTCCCCAACTGACAAGCAAATTACCTTTATACTCATACAGAAACAGTCAAAAAACCCAACATTGCTTAGATTTTTAATCTTGCAAACATGTAGCTACTAAGATCTCATAATTTTCTTCTGTCTAAGAATAAATCTTTTGAAGATTAAAAACAATAAAGGAGGACACTGGATTTGACAGAAGTTTCCAAATTAATCTCCTATACAAGACTTCTTGACCATTATTCTGTCATTGAGTGCCTTCCTATAACCACAGTGTTACAAAACTGGAAGTGCATTTACAGCACAAATTAGAAGGACCAAAACAAGGTGCAACTACTTTTCTGAAGTTGACCTTTGCAAACAAATTGCAAATGTAAGATCAAACAGAAAATAAACTCAGTTCCTCAACTGTTATCTTTTCATTACAATATCACTGGACTTGGTTCAGGCTTTACTAATTGGTGCATACCTTTTATAGAAGTTGGACTAACAGCCTCACAGTTGTAGCAGCAGGAGGAAGGGTTGCTATGAAACTAATTACAGCTATCAGCAGTGGTTCTGTTTTAAATGGTGTATGAATTAGGCAGTCTCCTAGAAGCACACACAAGTGAATTTGACATTAACAATGAACAGCTCTGTGAAATGAACGCAGTATAAATTTACCTAGTCCATTCTTTAATTAGGCAGACAGGTCTACTCTTATTTGGCCTCTGAAGTAAATTTCAGTGAAAAATATAAGAGGCTTTTCCCCAGCAAAATGAATTTTGCCACCTACTTGGTGCCTTATTACAATACAGACCGTATTCCAATTCCAATTACACTAATGCAAGCTGTGAGTAACTTCATTGTGCTCTGTGGAATTACTCTAGATTTACAACAGTGCTATCTGAGATTTACACCTCTATAAATTAATCTGAAATGTGGCCGCATGGTCTAGCTGGTTGTTAGCTTAATAGGAAAAATATAGTTGCATAAATAGTTGGTATCTTTCATACTAATTTGGAACCTCCTCACAGCTGCTTACTTACCCATTTATATTAATTTACTACACCAGAAACATGTCCAATTAATATGAGAGGTAATTCACTCACTGTTCATGATATGCAAAAGTTTTTCCTTGCTGTTACACCTGTCCCTACATAATATTTATCTCCCTGAAATGTTTGGTGCTATTTTAAACACCATAAGGATGGTAGAGGTTTGTTGTATCATGGCATCTTGTTTCTAAGGCTGCTGAATTAACCAGCTTTTTTCATACTGATGACCATACAGATCTGAGCTATGGATTAGAACTGACCCACCAGGGAAGCCACAAATTGTATGTTTTCAAGGAATATGAGTATTGGAAAAGTATTGGAAAATATTGTAATATTAATTAAAATTTTTATATGGAACTGTCAAATTGTTTCTCAGCCACTCTAAATTTCATTAAAAATCTCATTCCTCCTTGGGATCTAGGATTTTCACACCCATAGGAACAACTAAGATAAGCCATATTTTCTTCTATATAAAATGAATTGCTTTTAAAACTTCAAGGAAATTGGATGTGCCCTCTATCTCTCTTTTTGCACTGTCCATTGGGGTTTTTGTTGGTTTTTTCATGGGACAATTTAATATAATGGAAGTTGCAGAAGAAAAATCATGCAAATTATGATTACACTAAATTAAGCTGTTCTCAGCTCTATTAGTGAGCTAAGACCAGCTTTAGTTGCCTCCCAGATGTCTCATTGTTCACTCTTCTAGGCAATAAAATGGTTGCTCCAGTGTCATTACTGTATATGAGACAAGTTACTGCAGCTCCGCTCAATGAGGAACCTCACCCAAGGACTTTATAGAAACAAATCCTCCAGTTTCTACACAAATAATTCAACTCTTGTTCTTCTGAGTCCAACAGAGAACAACAACAGTGATGTTACTGTAGAAAAGTGCTTTCCTAATCTTCATGTGGTAAAAATGTCCTTTCTTAGAGATGGCAGTCATGACACCATATGGGAGTAATAGTGTGTCAGACGATACATTCTAGTTTATGATACTTTTAACCATGTACTACAAACTAAAGAAGCAATGTGCTCCAAGCCCCAAACCTGCCTTAGGAAATGAAAATAAAAGTAAAGGAAAAAAAAAGTAAACGACTAAAAGAAAAAGCACAATTCCAAAGGAAATGTGTAACAGGAAACACATTACTTGTCATCATCTGTAGGACTACTTGCACAGGTACAAAGCTGAGGTCTAATGCTACTGCTTTGAATTGTAGGGATGTACCTTTCTGATCCTTAGAAACTAATATGTACTTATGGATATCTGTAAACTTACTTCTATTTTGTCTTACTGTCAGTGGAGCAATGAATCAAAAAACACCCAACTTTTTTCTGTCTCACACATATATGTACAAACCCACAAATAAACCCTATTTAAGGAAGTTAAATTCTTAATCTTTCCTTTTTTTTCCCTGAGGTAAGAAGTCTGGAACATAGAATGTTATTTTTTAACTTTTATACTTGCTGAAGAAAAAAATGAAGGGAAAGTTTGTGGATGGAAAAATACTTTTGAGTTGTACTGTATTGCTGCACAGTATTTTGATCTGGATTCTCATTACAGTGTTCTTATTACCACTTTTTTCATTATTGTTGTTGTTATTTTTTTATCTTGTTACTTAGTTTCCAAGGTCAGTTCTACATATCTATATATCTATATATACATATAAATACATATGTGTATATGTATATATATGTGTATATCGATATATGTGTATATCTATATATACATATAGATGTAAAGTGTTAGGAGTTCTTTTTCCTGCTTTTCATAGTGTTTGCAAAACTTCTAAGATGTCTATATTCCAGCTGGTCCAGAAAACAAGAGTTAGCAAGCACTTAGCCAATGTACTGTATCCAAATGCTTAGTCGGCTTGGATATTGTAAAGCTTCTACCAATTTCCATAACACAGACAAGTAAAACCTTAGCCCTGGCTATCCACTGGAAAAGTAACAACTCCTAGAGGAAAAATTGAAATTGAAGTTAAACAACTGGGGCAAACAAAAGCAGTTGAAAAAATTACCAAGGGCCACATAGACACACAAAATAGAGCTGGAATGTTGCAATTATGAACAAATCAGGACTATGCCACCTCATGAAAATAAACAAAACACTCATTGGCTCTAGTACCTTAATCGGGTGGGAAAGAGTTGGTACTAGACAGTTAAAAAAACCCATTTGCCTGTTAAATTATAGTGGTACTTACTCCAGCTTAGATGTCATCCCTCGGGTAGCAAGTTTAATTTGCCTGCACAGCTTATGTTGGTTAGCCTGGTGGAATTAACTGTACCAGAAAAAAAAATAATGTTTTATCTTTATTTTGTTGGTATAAAAATGGAAATGTTCTGAAAAGAAAAATCACGCTATATCAAAAAGTGTTTGTGGTATAGATTACAAACTCTTATAAAGGCTTATATATGTGGTAAAAAATCTTGTAAAGAGCTTGAAAATATTTAGAAAAATAAAGTTGAAATATTATAATTCTTATATTATTATTTAAATTGAGATGCCCATCATCCTTTATGACTCTGGCTTTCTATTAGATGTATTAATTTTCTTGCATGGTTGTTTTCTCCCCATCTCCACAGCAGTGTTAACTGAATGCTCCATAGATAATAAAATGTTCTTATTTATACCTACCTTGTTGGAAAGGACCTGAGATTAGAGGATGGAATGGGTGGATTTGTCATGCATCACAGGTATCTAGTTGTGAAACACAGTGTAAACTTCAGAAGATCAGGATATGCACTTGTCATTTATTACATACTTGAGGGCCTTAAGTCCAATCACAATTTTCAAAGCATCCAAAAACTATTTCTTGACATGTCCAGAAGTCTTGACAGTGCTTAAAAACTTGATACATTACCTTATGCTAAGGGTCTCTAAGGAGCTACTAACTAAATATTTATCTTCCTGTTTTGTCCATGTACTTGCTGTAGTAGATGTTCCCAGAGCAAACCTGCTGAACCATATTGTGTGCAAGAAACAGCTGCCAGCTGTGGTGCCATCACTATCTCCTAAGAAGGTAATAAGAGCAAATCTGTCATTCATACATGAGAAATTATGTTTAATTTCCTCTTCTCACTGGGGGAATTTAAATGAGTGCCTCTGAAACACTGGACTATGCAGTAACGTAGCATAAAATATACAGTAGGTTCAGATGGGATACTTTATTCCTTCAAATCTAATTCAATTTGTACAGAATAATTAGAAAGAATAAAAGTAGCAGGTTAGAACATGAGTACAGGAGTGGGTGCAAACAGGCTTGATCACAGAGTGGCTTGACACCATGGATATGCAGCTGTGGTGCTTTGTCCCCACAATCAGAAGACTCAAGCTGACTCAACACAGTTGCCACAGGGCACTGGAAGAGGTACCTCAATAACAATTGGTTTAGACTCTGTAAAATGCTGCTTATTATATATGCTAGAGGGACTATCCCACTGCCTAGTATTTCCATAAATCAGAATATATTTTTGAGAATTAAAGAGCATATTTGAATCTTGTGTTTACGAACCATTAAATGATTGGGTGTGACTGTCCAAAAGTAAGTTCTTTCTTTGCTTTTTGATTAGTTTCTGGGGCAGAAAGACAGAGACTGCAAATTATGAGCAGATGAATTATGTTTTCTTTAGTTATAAAAATGTCAAAAACAATATGTTTAGCCACCAACTAAACAAGCATGGGTGTCAAAAGGAGAAACAAACATCACTCGTACAGGAGTCACTGTAAAAATCAGTCCTTAGCCATGACTATGAGTCAGGGATATTTCAGCTGTTTATGATAGCTATCAAGAAAAATCTGTGTATATATAGGTACATGTGGTAACTCTGTTCAAAACCTATTTCTTGATAAGAGGCCAATATAGGTGAGATTTTTTTTTCAATGCATTCTTTTACAATTTACAGGGATGATTACTTTAATTAAGATAGAGGATGCCAGACATGTTACAGAATAAAAATTCATGGCAGACCATGTGGACTTTTCTGAGATTTTTTTGGGTCTTAGCATGGCCAAGTGCTTTCCTGGCACAAACTAAGTCTCAGGTACTAGCCCACTTTCACCAGAAAAGAAAAAAAAAAACCAACAAAACAGATGGATGTCAGTGACCCAGTTTTTAAAACACAGGAAAACAGTCACTCAGAACTTGAGTAAACTGACCCAGCTGACCATCTACATATAATTGTCCTTCAGCACTGATAGCTAAAGCTCTAATTCCAGTGGGGAAAGAACTCACTTGAAGATCTAGACTTGGGCTTTTAAAATGTCAAAATGTAAAGATAAAAAAAAAAATACAAACTCAAAGAAAAAGACGTGAGCTTGCAAAAGCTATTTTTGCTGACAGCTTTAAAGAAGAATAACAGTCCTTTTGACCTTGACAATTATCAGTTCCCTATCTGACTTTTCTTTTTTGTGTGTGTGTTTTGCCAGGTTTTACAAAGTTTCGACACTAAAGAAGATAAATGACAGTGAATAGTATCAGGTGTCCTGAAGTATTTTCTGCAGTGCCCAGGGGTTCCACTTGTTTTTAGTATACTCAGCACAGAGATGGGCTGTGCTAAGCGTTTTATTGCATTTGTAGTCAAGGTGCTGGTGCAATAATAATCTTCTGTGTAATTTGCCTTCTGGGACAAAATTTGTTAGCCAAATATCCTCTCTTCATTCTACTTTAGTAAAGCTGAGTAGCTTTGAATAAAAAACTGAAAACCTGAGAAAAATGATTCCCAAAATTCTACTGTTCTCATTTCAATGTAAAGCTATTTCAGATTAATTTTCAACAAAAAATAATTAAAGGAATTTTTTAACATTCCTGTCTGAGAAAAAAACCCAGAAATTTTAAAACTGTAAAAATGTATCAGCTTCAATGAGATATGACTAAAATGCATGCCTTGACCGATAGCTCACTCAAGAAGTTTTGTTTTTGCTGATGTCTTAAACTGTGAAAGTAAGATTGAAAGTATAAAGCAAATAAATAAATAAATAAAATATCTCTTGAGGAGCTGAAACATCTTTAACGTTATGGGCACAAAGCATCCCATGGCATATGTGCTTTTTTTAGATTATTTTCAGCCCTGTGCATTCTCTGATAATTTCAAGCTATATCCCAAAAAACTTTGACTTCCTATTTGATCCAGAGACAATCTCCTTCCATACTTCAGTATAGGCAATATATAAGCAGTGTTTTATGATGTGTTAATATCACTCTGGCTAGCTGCATTACAGGTGTCAAATTATTACAGACAATTTGAACTGAAAAAACGAACACAAACCCCCTAGTTGTGATTATATAATTATTTGAATGCCACACATCATTATTATGGCCAGGCTTCACAAATGAAGATTTGGGAAAGGATCTACCCACGAGTGCACCCTTCAAGCCTGCGCAGTGGATTTTTTAGGTGAGGCACAGTGAAACCGGTGTGAAACTGGTCCCACCCTTTAACTCTAAGGTTCATCTGCCACAGCCGAGCAAGCTTGGACGGTAACAGTGAAGTCCTCAGGACTAGAACCTACAGCCAGTATTCCGAGGAGGTCTCCCATCCAAGTACTAACCAGGGCAGACCCTGCTTGGCTTCCAAGATCTGACAGGATCGGGTGTCAGGGTGGCACTTAACTGCCTAATGCCACACATATAAACCAGGGAAGAGGTAAATCCAAGGGCTATATTGTATGGGCATAGATGATACTTCTTACAGGGAACTAGCACAGTGGATGCAAACTAGTCTAAATAATTTGCCAGGGATCACTGTCTCAAACAGATGAATTTAGCAGTGTTGATGTAAATGCTTCTCTTTTAAATAGATTTATTTTGTATATAAGAATTCCATCTGATGTTTAACTCAGTTTATCTGAGGAGAACAATTCAGAACCCTTTCCTGCAAGCAAAAATTTCATCCATTGCTTCAGGAAAAAACCTGAAAACTGTCTACTCTTTTCTATCAAAATATAAATTGTGCTTATGTTTTATATCAATCTATTTAATTAAGAAGTGGATGACCAGGATTAACTGCTGTCCTGAAACTGTTGGAGATCTCCCACAGAACTGCTTTATCAAATCAAATGCTTGATAGGTGTGAAGGTACAATGATTTCCATTCCTTCTATATAGTGGAATAAAAAAATTATAGAATTTGTTGGTCAGAAAACTGGTACAAGGGCTGTCTGAAGGAACAGGGAATATGAAGAACCCTTTCACTTCCAGTTGAAATGCAGAAATTACTAGACAAATATGTACTGACTTCCTGAGGGAAGGAAATATTTGCTCCACTCACCATGCTCTAAAATGGTTGCCATTCATATACTTTACGAGATGGTGAAACTTGTCAGTATGAGTTCCAGGGCAGACTGGGCTTTGAAAGAAAGCTGAGTCTACTGCCTGGATAGGTAGGCACTAATTACCAATTTTCTTCAATAGGGGGGCTCTTACAGACATAAAAACAAAAGGCAGCTAGGAAATTCTGAAGGTAATATTGTGATGACAGCTGCAGTTGTGAGTGCCTTAGTTCTGTTTATGTGTTAGTATGTGAAATTTATTTGATCTCAAGAAGCTAAAACCATAGTCAGTTTCATCTTCCACAGTATAAAATTCACATTCCATCTTTTGCAGACATGAGCTAGACCCACCCCTCACTTAAGCTCATGAATAAGTGAGCTCTGACTCATATTATGTAAAAAAAATACTGTTCAAGTCAACAGAGCTGGAATTTATCTCTGCTAACTTCTGGAACGTGATTAATCTGCCTGGTTTGGTTGCCAGCTTTAGGATGAGATGAATCACCTTATAGCAGTGCCTGTTTTTCTCCACTGACTGCAGAAGAACTCTAGACAACTGTGCCATGCACAGATTTCTACCCTGTGGATCATTAAAGATAAGCTTTGGTTGATTTTCAGAAAAAGATCTGGTCAAATGAAGAACATGCAGCAGAGGGTGTGCAGTGTATATTTTTGCTTGCTCATTCCTTGACAAAAGCAAAGGCTTCATCAATAGATCTTCTAGCTCAATTTTTTAAAGAGGTACTGAAAAAAAAGGTAAAATTTAATAATAATAGTATACAATACTTTGTGTGCAATAATGAAAGAAAGTTGTCAGCCTTAAGTAACTGTCATCAAGGGCTTAGAGTTCTGAAGGAGGATCAAAGAGAGTTGACATATTGCTTAAATTGTATATGTTTCTAATACATCACAAGCATTGAAATTGCAGTGACTGCAACACATGTAGTGCCTTACCATGGTATGTAATAGGCATTAAGTTAGACCATTTGGTTTCATTTTGGGGTTTTGATTTAGAACATTCCAATTTAGGCATCGGTGTGCTCAGCATTGCATTCTAATCTAGTTGAATTGCTTTACTCATCACACTGTAATTCTGTTTTTCCTACTGTATTTTGACCTATATTGAGACCTTACTGAAAGAATAAAAGTTGAAGAGATTGAAGGATTCTCAATCAATTGACAGATAGCCATCACCTTCACAGTAATTTTCAATTCTTATGCATGAATCTCATGTCAGAGCATAAATATATTTATCACAAAAAATGTAATATAAATTCATTGCTAGCAGAATGCATGCATAATGGTTTTGAAATTCTGTAATGTATAGCAGTTGTTGCCTAGAGAAAAAATGCTTTGTATATGGTACATGTAGATATGCATATGTACACATATGCACACAAATACACCCACACATACATACGTTTATATGACTGAATGATGGAGAGAAACAAGTATTTTTGATGAACTACAAAAGAATGTTTTATCTTGATAAGGTTTTACTAGTTTGAGAATCAAATCACTTCTCTAGTTCCTCAAAAAGCCAATTATCAGACAGATTCTCTTTCGCTACTGTTATTAAGAGATAGACATTGATGACAGTTTAACTTGGTTTCAGCATAGCCCTTGGGCCACAGCTGCTTACCAGGCAATTTAAGTACCACTTGAACGCTCAGTTGCAGATTGACCTTGTGGTAATTGAGGTTATGAAAAGGCTCTTGTTCTCTAAAATCTCAAATGAACACCTCTCCCTCTGGGAGACAGCAGGATATTCAGCAATAGCAGCCCTGCTGAACCTGTGATATTCTTTCTGCCACTCTGGTCAGTTCTGAGGTCAAGATGAGAAACAAATGTCTATGATGGGATATGAGGAATGTAGTGGAGTAGCAAGTTAAGATGAAATTATTTGAACTACAATTATTTTCCCTTAATTATGCCCCTTGATGCCACCCCAAAAAGACCTGCTAAATATTTCAAAACATACTTTTAATGCTTTCCTCACTTGTATCAAAAGGAGTACTTTGTGTTCTTATTCTTGATTTTATTAGCAATTTCTCTTAAAAAAAAAAAAGAAAATGAGAAATAATGACAGATTCAGATCTCATTTGTTTAAAGAACAGAACCATTTGGTGAAGTTATCAATGACTTCACTTTGCAGGATGAGGCAGCATTTGAACATCTCTGCCCCTGCCAGTAATTAACGTTACAGTCAATGGGAATTAATGTTGAGGCTTTCAGAGGAAATGGGGGTAATTAAACTAATCACAAGAAGTACACAACAATTATTGTTATTATTTTAAATCCCAAGCCAATTAGCTATGCTAGCCACTTTCTTTGGCAAAAGCTCAGGGTTTTTGGTAGCTAAATATGAGATTTGAATTAGCAATGGAAGAACATCTTTTATCTACTCAGCTTAGGCCAGGACTTTTTGTCTTGATTTTAATGCTATATACAAAATTGGAAGAAGGCTCCCCAGTGGCAGAATCCTTTTTAACAACCTATTAATACTCCTTAGGCCTGAATACCCTACTGGAGATACAAAAAGAAGTCAGCTACAAAGGAGCCAAAGACAAGCACAGATGCTCAACATGAAAATCTGAACAATGAACACCATGAATTTAACAGGTTGTCTTGTCTGAATATTTTGATCCCTGTAACAAGTGTAGTAATCATTCTTAGACAGGTGAAGTCATCATTGTAGAAGACCAGAACTAAGCATATTTTGTGTCAAACATTCTGAGTATTGCTGTAGAAAAGGTGTGATTGGAGGACAGGGTCCTGTGGAGGTGGGGAAGTGCTGTTCTCAGATAATTTCCTACTCCACCCTGAGATTCATGATGAGTTCCCTGTCCCCAGCTCATTTCCTGCATAAGGGCTGGCTGTGCATGCGTGGACAAAACAGCACAGAAAATCTAGTCTACAAGAGGTGTGCACCAGGTTAACCGTAAAAGGGAGCAGATCAGGCTCCCTCGCTCTCTTTTGCATTTCTTTCTCTTTGTCTGCCATTGTTTACCCCAGCTCCAGGCCATCCACAAGATCTGATAATACTCTTTAATCTCTTTCTTCTTCTGTCTTGTCTTCTTCCATCTCTTAGCATGGGCAAAGCAGTCCTATCATATTCTACCCCATACTCCATAACGAACTTTGTTGTGAGTGTGGAGATTGTGGAGAGGTGTTGTGGTTTGTGAGCCAGTATCTCGGAATATTGGTGTGTTGTGGTTTGTTGTGGGAACTGGGATCTTATTGAAGTGTACTGTACTAAATTAAGGTCTTGTTAACCATCAGTCTTGAGGAAGTGTTTTGTAAGAATTTAAGGGATTGTTAGCCAATACGTTTTCAGTCTAAATAGTGGACTGGCTGCTGGAGTTAAGGTGACTATTCAACAGAAGCAAAAGAGCTCCCTGACACATGATCCACTGTTTTGTTCAGCTTGATGAGGATTTATAATGAACATCACACCTCCTACCATGACAGTCACTATCTTTTTTAACTAAGAGTTTGTTTGAAGTCAATTATTTTCAATGATTATGTGACAAAATTTTGTTGTGAATGGTTAATTTCAGTAATCACCCTTACCCTCTAGATTATATTTTCAGGAAGTCCTGTGTCATAACGTTAACAAAGATTTGCTTGGAAGTATGAATTCTTATTCAGTTTAAAGCAAAATTAAAAAAAAAAAAAGAAATCATTAGGAAAACAAGAATGTAAAGATCAGAGCAGCCAGATATCATGGTGCTTGGTATACAAAGAAAGTAGTTGCCTTTTCATCCATTACAGCTGCCTCCATATAGGCAAGATATTTGTTTTGTTTTGTTTTGTTTTGTTTTCTGTAAAATGTTGCCTCTGTAACTTTGAATTTAGAGCACAATAAGAAATGACACCCTGAACGTCTGCATCAGACCTTGGAGGATGCAGTTTCTTTTGCCTTCTGAGCTCAGCAGAAAACAGATGCCACAAACACCTTCTCTCATTCCTCTGCCTGCCTCCCCTCATATTTTTCAGTCAAGGTTTTGTGAAAGGTTGCTTTGGGCAGAAGTTCCTTTAAATGGAGAGGATTCTGTTGGTACACTTGTGTGTGTTTATTAACATATGAACCACCACTGAAATATTTCAAGAGAACAGTCTCCTTTCTTCAGTCTTCTTGCAGGACCAAAAGATTTTTTGCTCTTACATCATACTCTGTATGTTGATATTGACAAAAATGGTATTAAAATCCATTTCAAGTCCCTGAAAGAAGACAGATGCCCCTTGTGTTGCTGGAGGTGGCCTGGGACAAGTGGTTTCAGTTTTTTTCAGCAGAAGTATAAGTAGGCTGATTGCAACTTAATGTCAGATATAAAAATAATAAAGCTGGTTGTGTCCAGAAATGTTGTTATTTTTTTTCCTAATTGAAAGGGCATGTTACACAAAGCAGATTTTTTAGTCAAAATATTGATTTGGACTGGGTTTTTTTATAATATTTCTTTATAAATGTTAATATTTTACTCTTTTTTTTAGTGACATGTTTTCAAAAGGCTTTTATTCATTTCCTATTGAAATCAACATATTATCACATATTTCATATGTTAGGTTTTACTTTCCTTCCTGCACTACTACTTACTTCCCTAAATCTTAAAGAAGGTCTGACATTGCTTCTCTAAAAAATTACATGTTAATTTTTCCAAGATAGTATCTATTTTCCACATAAAAAAATTGTTATCTTTGTGTCAAATTTTGGTGAAATACAGCAAGCAGAATACATACTCTAGTCCTGATCTAAATTATGGTCAGACAACTATTCTCTATGAAGTGCAAAAATTACACTTTATTGTGCCGGTAAGAATCCAGCCTTCATTTCCTACATTTAAAATCCCTCTATCCCTCTCCAAACAACATGTACTAATCCTAGTTCACGGAATAAACGTCATCCAAGATAAATATTCTCTTGTCTCTTTTTGCTTACTTCTGCCATATTCTATGTCAGTCTATGAAAGGGTCAACAACATTTAGTTATGATATGAAGAAAAAAAAGTGGTCTTGTTCATTATTATAAAAAATAGTAAAAGGTTCCCCCACCACATAGTCTTGTTATCAGTTTACACACTGAGGCATGTGGCAGGAAATTATGAATGAAAAGATAATAAAATGGCTTTTGACTGTCTCAGTAAAACATGCATGCTGCCAACATTTTTGTCATCAATAATTCTCTCATAAACATGGGTCTCTTCTTTCATTATGCAGGCTGTTATGCTTTATTGAACCACATAATTTCACTTAATTAAAATAAGCAGTGTGTAGTATCCTCCCCCTTCTGTTTTTCTTAGCTGGACAAGTGCCAGTAATGATGTTTAGAGTATCCTAAGTGGACATCCTATTAAATATTCATTCTTATGCTCCTCTTTGCAGTCAAAACTACAGTAACTCCTGCTGATTTCCCTTCTGAATAATGAAGATGCACTCCATTTGTCGGATGATTTGATATATAGTAAACAGTCTAGGACTTGCAGTTAAGGAGGCTGAAAAAGGTTTAAGTTTGTTTAAATGGGCAAAAGGGTAGGAGACTATGCAAAACAGTTTACTGATATCAAGCCAGCAACATAAACTATTCAGTCTCTCAAAAGCAATTATGCTACAAATCACTACATATTCAGTCATCTGCTACTGCAGTAGGTTTCTGTTTGGGCAACTTGTCTCAGACAAAAAGTTTGGTTTTTCATTAAAAAAAAATTAAAAAAAAGAAAAGCTTTATAATTTCATGCATATAAAGAATCCAAATTGGAATCATATTCTACCTGCCATATACCATTTGGAGCAGAAATAAATCTGATCCAGCATGTTCACAGTCACCAGTCTACACTTTGCAATATAGACAACAGTGGGTGCTTGTGACAATACATGCCTTTTATTTTAAGAAGTGATATTTTTAGTTCATTTTGTTGTATTAAAATGTGTTTAGGCATAAATACAGAACAGTTATGGTTTCATGAAAAGACTAACAGAATTGGGGAAATAATTAATGAAAGGACTGTTGAACTAGTGAATAGGAAAAACAATTATAGTGTATATTTTCAAAAAGGCTGATTGTCACGACTAACATTTTTATTATAAAACTCTGCTTTGCTTTACACACACAGTCATGGGAAATAGATGGCAATAATATATGCTAATACTCTGTCAGATCCTGCTATTAGTCACCTTTCTGAAGTTGGCTTTATAAATAATGTCAAAAATGTGCCACATGACATTCATTAGAGCCCTAAGTTTTGTTCATGCTCAAGTAAGATGTTTTTTCAGGAATGAAAGGGATCTCAGACTTACCATATTGTCACATTTTTTCCTTATTTGTTCACATCCATTAACAGGTTTTAGCTTGTAACTAAATTTCATTTTCAGAAAGATTAAAAAGCAGATGGATAATCAGAAAGGGAAAGTTCAAGAATATCAGAAGGATCATTCTTTAGAATATTGGCTATGACATGATTATCACAAGTCATAAAATATAGGAATTTAAGGGAGTTTGAATCCAAAAGAGAGTATAGCTTTCACTTAGGTTCATAAAAAGAAGTCCATTTACAGTTTCTCTTTACACCAGGAATTTCTGCTGAGGTTTGGCCCTGTAGGAATAAAACAACTGAAAAAATTCACTTGCATTCCATAGCAGTGATGAGTTTATGTAGATGCCCGGAATTCAGTACCTGTGCAGAGGATTTGGAAGACCATATTTGAAATGGGACAGCACTACTTCCTTTGCATGGCCCCTATTATCATACTGAACACCTTAAGATGATTGAAACTTTTCTTCTCAACAAAATTCTGTGACAGACACCAGTGCTTTCACCGCCATTTTACCGTACAGATGAAAGGCAGATGTAAGTTGCCCAAAGAAACAGAAGAACTCTCCAAAAGGTATTTAGTCCTCAGTTTACCATATTATTTAAACATTTACTAGAAGTTTTTTGTTGAATTCTGTTTGATTTCTCCACCTACCTAAGATACATTAAATAAGAACATTTATATGTGGTGTGTTCTCATAGTACCTATTTACTCTGATCAACCAAGATATAGCTAAAAATAGCAAAAAATATTATAACTTATCTTTTAATGATTGGTTGAAGCTGTATTTGAGTTTTGGTTCTTCCTACATTTAAAAAACGCACAAAGACCATAATAATTTGTAAGTGAGCAAATATTTATGAAAACTGATGGTTGTCTATGGAAATATAGATGCCATTTCATATGCCTGTAAATTGTATTTTCTTATGGAATAAAACCACATTAATTATTTCTGTATCAAAGAAGGAATAAGGTACAAGTTAATTCTGAAGTATCTCTCAATATTGATGGATTTTTCCTGTTTGCTCATGTTTATATATATAGCCATTGTACAAATAAATAACAGTGCATTATATACTTATAATTTCATTGACACCAGTCCTTCCATGTTCTCATAACTCATTAAAATATTAAACAACTGTTACATTATTTTTCTAAGTTGTTTCATTAACAATATTTAGTAACTTCTTTATAGTTTTTAGACTTAGATATGTAACAGAAAACTGACTGCACAACTATATTTCATAAGTTATGCTACCATTTTCAAGCAGTACTGATTTCATTTAATGAACTGAAAATTTAAATTTAATCTCCCCATAATACAATGCAGAGAGATTCTTTTAAACACTGAAGTAATTTGAACACCCCACAAAGTCTTAAAAGTATAATAAGGGTATCATTAAATATACGCTACAAAGTCCAAAAATGAAAAGAATCTTTGGATCAAGCCTTGCATTAAGAAAGTTCCTTTACCAGTGCTCATGGACTAACCGGGGAGTTGCTTGTTTATTTTTTTTGGTCTACTTTTTTTACTTTCTTATTTTTACTTTTGAGGTTGTGGTTTTTTATTATTATTATAAAGACATAATTTAAATTACAAAATCATGAAAAAACTTCCAGAAAAATGTGTCTATTTGTGTTTATGCATGCAATTTTCATTATCTCCTATTAATATATGTATAAAATATCTAGTTAACTTTTTATTTTACTTACATTAAAATAGAAAGCACTAAAAAAAGGCATAATACAACTCAAATCTTTCTGTACTAAGGGAAATATTGAGAAATGAATGCACAATTAAGAATAGTAATAACAGTGAAAATTCAATATTATTCTTACTTTTGACCAAGAATGATAACATCACAAAAGCTGCAAGAGAAAATGGACAGAGAAAAATTGAGTCCTTAACCAACTTCTCTCTGCTTTTGAACTCAACAAATTAATCCTGGTCAAGCAATATATATGATTCAATTACTATTTTCTTGATCCCCTGCACCCTACTGAAAGGGGAGTTTTATGTCATTCAGCTTCCTCTTAAGCCTCCTCCATTTTCTATCAGCACTTGATTTAACAATCACTCTTCAACAGCATTTTTGCAAAGCTCTCTCTGGGGGTTTTAACCTTTTCTCTTGGGTGAAATGTTGGAATAAGAGTAATGATGTCTTATTAAAGCCAGTCTTAATAAGAACAGCTCATCCTCGCCCTGTGGTGCCCTTCAAATCACAATGCTAATGTAAGAGAGAAGCTTTTCATAGTGTATGATGCTAACTTGAGTGTCCTCAGACAGTCTCCTGTTTATATTCCCATTATGAAATGTTCACTTATATTTATACTGTTCTTTTCATTTTTCTTAAATATTTGCTTCTCTATTTCTTTTCCTTTGGAGGAAAGGACAGAAGTGACTTAGACATTGTCAAAGATGCAAAATAAAGATGACAATATGTTGTACAAGGATGCATTTGGATTATAAAAGTAGTGCCAAATGTGATAAGGAAGGAGTTCCCTTTCCTTTATGTGTCCAATATGACAATGTGGATTAGATTATTTGTTTCCTCACACTGTAATCCATGCAATTTTTTATTATTCAAAACAATAAAAGCATAGCACAAGGCATTTTGATACTTTTCTTTTGGGGCTGCATAAGCATATCTCTGAAAAAAAGTTTGTCTAACTACTAGATGTATTGATAACATTGATTAACACTCATAAATGCAATTCCTTTGTCAAAGAAGTCTTTGAGGTTGGCCAGGCATGATGAACTCCTTCAGAAATCCATGATTATTGCCCCTAGTCACTTTTTTTGTGATCAAGAAGCTTGGAAATGGTTTCCAGAATTATTTACTCTACACTTTTAAAGGGATTGAGGGGATGATTGATGATAAAACCACTGGATCCTGCCTGAGCTTGTCCCTCATCCTCAGGGCCATGTTGCTACAAATAATCCACCCCATGTCTCCTGTTGCTGTACTGTTGGTTTCCATACAGAAGAATGGCAGGGGGTAGTAGAATCTAAGTCTACTCTCTTTTACTTTAAAACTATTGCCTTTTCACCATAGGCTTGGTAGAAAATTCTTGCTATCTTTCTTATATCCCACCTTACACACTGAAATTCAACAAGGGAAAAGGCTGGATTCTGTACTCAGGATGGGGCAACCCCAGATGTGTGTAAAAACTGTGAAATGATGTGCTGTAAAGCAGTGCTGTGCAAAGAGACCTGGGGATCCTGGGCAATGGCAAGTTGAATATGAGCCAGGAGGGCCAACTGTGTCCTGGGGAGCATCAGGCAAAGCATGGCCAGCCAGTCCAGGGAGGGATTGTCCTGCTCTGCTCTGCACTGGTGCAGCCTCACCTTGGATATTGTGTGCAGTTTGGGGCACCACAATATAGGAAAGATATTCAACTGTTAGAGCCTGTCCAAAGGAGGACAGTGATGATGGCAAAGGGCCTTGAGGGGAAGCCATACCAGGAGCAGCTGAGATCACTTGGTCCACACAAGCCTAAAGAAGAGGAGACTGAGGGGGAGGCATCATTGCAGTCTACAATACCCTCATAAGGGGAAGATGAGGTGTAGGCACTAATCTCTTCTCTGTGGTGGCCAGTGACAGGACCCAAGTGAATGGCATGAAGTTGTTTCAGGTGGGGTTTAGCTTGGATATTAGAAAAAGGGTTTTCACCCAGAGGGTGGTTGGGCACTGGAAGAGGCTCCCCAGGGAAGTGGTCACAGCACCAAGCCTGACAGAGTTCAAGAAGTGTTTGCACACTACTCGCAGGCGCATGGTGTGACTCTTGGGGATGGTTCTGTGCAGGACCAGGAGATGGACTCAATGACCCTTGTGAGTCCCTTCCAACTCAGCATATTTTCTGTTTCTGTGCTTCTGTGATTGAAAGGCTGTAACAAGGTCTGTATTGCCTTCTCTTCTTCAGATTGAACAAACACAACTCTCTCACCCTTTCTGCATAGAGGTGTTCCATCCCTCTGATCATTTTTGTGGCCATCTCTGGACCCACTCTACAGATCTATGTCTTTCATAAAGCAGTAAAGCAGTGTGCCCAAGAGGAAAAACTCCATCCTGGAGTGCTTCAAACATGTCATGACTAGCTGGTCAAAAGAGCTGATGATCCTGCTTTTTTAGCTTTGGTGTAGCCTTCCCAGGAGTGCTGTGTGAAGTTCTGGGCCCCACAGTTTAAGAGGGATATGAAGGTCCTTATATGTGCCCAAAAAATGCAAAGAAATTGTTGAAAGGGCTAAGAGAAACGGACAGACAGTCTGAGCTAAATGTTTGTCACTTCATACATTTTATAATATACAGCTTTATTCAATGAATTTCCTAGCCCTTCCTCCCTTCCCTCAGTTTTTGAAAAGATAAGTCCACAGGAGTTTCAAAAAGACTATTTTCATATGTAGATTTAAAATTGATTTCTGTATATATTCCCAGTGTGTGATAAACTTGTTTTTTTTAAGCTCCCTGGGTGACTGAATGTGTTTCCTTGCTTTTCATGTGCCACATTAGGTTTAAGATTCTATAGAATACCAGCAGAGAGAGTTAACATATGTTTTGACACTTCTGTTATGGGATTTATGGGCTATTTATACCTAAAATTATGTCAAATTACGTTAATTAAATAGAAATAGTCTGTTACCCTAGGTATTTACTGATATGTTTGAAATAAATATTGTATACTGCATATTGAGCCTTGAGCACATAGTAAATCTTATGCATGTTTGGGGAGCAGTTTAGTACATTGGAAACACAGAAACTAGAAAAACAGTTACATTTTTTAGTTTCTCTATCTCAGGGGAAAAAAAAGCCAAACAGTCAGATTAATGGATGACAGCTTCATTTGAGTTCAGCATGATGGGTTTTAGAAGGGGACAGTGGTTGAATGAGAATAGTGGACCCAGGACTTGTATTTATATAAATTTTAAGATCCTCTCAGTATGACTAATTTGTTTCACTTAGTCATTGTCACTTACCACTCTCCAAGGCGAAACTCATTGAAAAAGTTGCAGTGTAGAGAGCCATAAAAGTTTGTCAAATGCTCTCACAAAAAGGAAAAATAATTTCTTTCAGCAAAACAAGTCCTCAGTGGACAGGTAGCATGTGCATCTTGTATTGACTGGCCTGCCTTTGAGATAAGTGCAAGAAATCTGTTCCTCTTTGTTTACAATCCTTGAGATAAATGTGCTTCAGATAGAATGCCATAGTCAGCAAGTGTGACAAAATACAGCCAGGTGTCTAGATACCAAAAATTCAAATTGACTTATTCCAAAACATAGAAAGATATTCTCAAATTGTTTTGAAATGTCTTTCTAAGTACATTGTGCATTCTGAAATCATAGAATCATTTGGGTTGGAGAACACCTCTAACATCATTGAGTCCAACCATTGACCTAGCTCTGTCGCTGAACCATATCACCAAGTGAAACATCTGCATGATTTTCAATACCTTCCACTTCACTTAATATCATCACTTCACTAGGCAGCCAGTTCCAATGCCTTGCCACATTTTCAATGAAGAAAATTTTACTTACAGCCAATCTAAACCTTCCTTGGTACAACTTGAGGCCCTTTCCTCTTGTCTTTCTGCTTTTTATTTAGGAGAAGACATCAACACTTTACCAGCTGCATTGCTCTTCTCTGGATATGCTGTTGCACTTCAATATCTTTCTTGAAGTGAGGGCCCAAAACTAAACACCGGACTTGAGGTGCAACCTTGCCACTGCTGAGTACAGGGGGATGATCATATGATCATGGCTCTAGTCCTTATGTGCACACTATTACTGATACAGGCCAGGATGCCACCGGTCTTCTTGGCCAGTTGGGCACACTGCTGGCTCATGTTCAGCCTGCTGCTGACCAAGAACCCCAAGGCCTTTTCTGCTGTAAAGTTCTCAATCTTCACTGAAAATTTCCTCCTTCACATTAAACAACTGCTTAAAACTATGCTTTATCTCCAAAAATTGTTTTGGACACCAGCAAATAACTGTGGGTAAAGAATATGAGCCTGATTTGTGGTTTTAATATAAGCAGCTATGTCACAGTTTGAAATGCAGATAATATTATTATGAGTCACTTTGGATTCCACTAAAGCTTATTTGAACTTTAAATAATGTAGTAATTGTGACTTGAAAAATATACAACATAGGGAATTTCCTTGAGGGTGTTCACATATCACAATGCACCTTTGAACACAAAGAGATAATGTATATTGTATCAAACAGTTTTATCTATCTTCTTGAGTAAAGCCTCCATTAGGACACACTGTTAAGTAATCATGAGTAACTTGTAAAAAAGAATCTCTCTCTCAGAA
>JAOXXN010000001.1:37326888-37347898 GCA_026770055.1 Myrmophylax atrothorax | reverse complement strand
GGAAGGAAGGAAGGAAGGAAGGAAGGAAGGAAGGAAGGAAGGAAGGAAGGAAGGAAGGAAAGGAAGGAAGGAAGGAAAGGAAGGAAGGAAGGAAGGAAGGAAAGAAGGAAAGAAAGGAAGGAAGGAAAGAAGGAAAGAAAGGAAGGAAGGAAGGAAGGAAAGAAAGAAAGAAAGGAGATAGAGGAAATAAGAGTGAGAAAGAAAGAAATACCTAAAGAGGACTTCTAAGAAAGATGAAGACTTTTTTCCAAGGCCTGTAGTGACAGGATAAGAGGCAATGGTTTTAAACTGAAAAAGTTTAGATTTAGATTAAGCATGAGGAAATACTTCACGGCGAGAGTGGTGAGACACAGGACAAAATTGACCTAAGAAATTGTGAATGCCCCATCACTGGAAGTGTTCAAGGGCAGAATGGACATGTCTTTGGGCACCCTGATAGACTGAAGAGTCTCCCTGTCCACAGCAGGAGGATTGTATTAGATGTTCTTAAATGGTTCCTTTCAGTCCAAACCAGTCTATGATTCTATGACTCTGTGATGACAGCAGACATAGATAACAACTGTGAAAATATAAACTAGTAATAATCATTTGGTTTTATAACCACTGAACTTCCACATCTAAAATTTAAATATCTTCCTTTACTGGATGACAAAACAACATTTTTCACAGAAGTCTTTTCAGGATTTATGTTGAAATTCATATGCGGGACCCTTGCTGGCTCCCTGTGCATGGCATCATTTGGCTGATTACAGCCAGTCACTCATCTGGTCACTGCTGTTACAAAATCCACAAGGTGGTCACCATCATTCTTATCTCTCATTTTTCTCAGTTGCTGGAACCACTACACATCATCTTGTTCCTCTCAGAGAAGCAATTCTGTCTCATCTACATCCTCTGTACTTCCTAAAGTCTATTTCCCTTTCTAGAGTTGAATGTACAGCGAAAGCAGAGACCATGATGTATTAATTAACAGAAGTACAAGTACCATAAGACTGCTTTCTCTGAGGCTGAACCCAGACCCTCAAATACCCTCAAATTGTAAGGCTATAGATTGCTCCAATCACAACAAAGGAGGCAAGAAAAGTATTTAGTTGTTTGTGTCCATGAAAACCAAATATGAATTAATATATGAACTACTCTTATTAAAGGTAACTAAATTCTCAAGGAAGCAAATAATTTACAAGATATACCTAAGGAAAAATAATCATGACATAGTGTCTAAAGACACTTGCTTTATTTTTTTTTCATGTGTGTATCTATATGTGTGTTTCTGTGTGTATAGAAAGCAGGAGGTCATGAATTCCCAAATAAACCCTCATAGATAGAGAATTAGATGGCTTCTTCATCTATAGTGAAAGATCAGTATCTTTCACTGAAATATCACCCACAGTCAGGATTTAGATTTCAGGACATGACAAAAGTGAGTGCATTTCCTGAGAATAAATTTGATGATGTAGAGACAAAATAGGCTGAAAACCTAACTAAGCTCAGATATGAATAGTCAGAGAGCAAGAAAGATTATATGATTTTACTGACAAATAAAGATGGCATGATTTCAGTGTCTGGGATTGACACAGTAGATTCACAGCAGTAACTTACATCAAAGACTTGACGTTTACAGTGGAGGAATATATAGGTTCTTAAAATGTCTTCATAATGTATCAGTACATATCAGAAGTTTCCTGAATAGAAGACAATCAAGTGAGTATTTGAAATACATGATATCTATAATTTCATGCCATCTTTCTTTGATGTGGATTTATGACCAAATCTGAACTTTTTTCCATTATTTAGGAGTTATATGTATATTCTAATTCTAATTTTGATCCAGTTATGATGTACTTGCTGATGATACTAAACTTGGGGGTCCTGTCGACTCTCTTAAAGGACAAGAAGAAATGACATTTAACAGGTCAAACTGACATATTCTCTACCTCAAATGGAGTAATATCAGACAAGATGAACAGATGGAAGGAAGCCATGCAGAAAGGGATCTGGGGCTGCCGGTCAACAGCAGCTCAACAGAAGTCAAGGAGCCCTGCCAGCCAGGATGGCAAACCCCATCCTGGGGTGCATAAAACAGCATCACCAGCCAGTCAAAAGAGGTGATTTTCCTGCTTTTTTTCCTGCACTGGTACAGCTTCACCTGGAGCGCTGTGTGCAGTTCTGGACTACACAATTTAAGAAAGATGTGAAGGTTTCGGAATGTGTCCAGAGGAGGTCAACAAAGCTGGTGAAAGGGCTGCAAAGAGTGTCATATGAGGAGCAACTAAGGAAACTAGTCTTGTCTAGTCAGGGGAGAAGGAAGCAGAGGAGACACCTGATTTCTCTCCTCAGTTTCCTGAAGACAGGAAGTGGAGAGGGAGGTGCTGATCTCTTCTCCCAGATACCCAGTAAGAGGACACATGAGAATGGTTCCCATTTGCATCAAATGAAATTCAGACTAAATGTGAAGAAATACGTCCTTAATGAGAAAGTGGTGAAACACTGGAGGAAGCTTCCTATGGAGGTGGTCAATGCCCCAACCCTGAGAGTGTTTAAGTGACATTTGGACCACGCCCTCAACAAAGTGCTTTTACTTTTGGTCAGCCCTTACATTATCAACCAGTTGTACTACATGATTATTGTAGGTCCCTTACAACTAGAAATATCCTCTCCTCCTCTTCCCTCCCCTTCCATTCCAGCCTCAGCTATCCTGTGATTCTATGAGGTTAAGATCCTACAGTATCAGTTATAATCTGTTGTAGAGATGAGGAGGAGGAGAAATGATATTTACTTAAGTCTTACTTGAAAGGTAGGTTCAGAGACAATAAAAAACCCCCCAAAAACCCAAAACCATTAAAAAAGTTGATGCATTTAAAAGAATGAGAGCTTTTCATTCATATAAAAATTCTTCTCCAGAGATTGCTTTTATAACTTGACCTATGAAATTGAAAATACCAGTAAATGTCATAGTAAAAACATCAATTCCCTTTAATATTAGATTTTTAATAAATTTTCTATATCTTACTTAAAGGACTGGCAGGGCAGATCAAATGACTTGCTTACTTGCTTTGTACATCCCTCCTTTTATGCTGTTTTTTCTTGGTTTTTTTACAAGTTTTGTCTGCATTGCTAGATTGTTTTGTCCTAGAATTTTAAAAGTTTTTATTAAGTGACTAAATAGTTCAGGTTTTTTCCTACATGTTAACAGTATCACCACTCTGATGAAAATTATAAAACAGAAGATGAAGATGCTCTATGTAATCTTGGGACCGAGTTTGAGGGGCAGCTCCCGAGATCATTCACACACACACACAGTTTGGGAGAACATATCGGAAGCGATTTATTTCCGGCTGGGGTTTGGTTATAAAGGCCCCAGTAGGGGCAGGTTTTGGAGGGGATGGGACAGCAAATCTGGGGGCAAGGTTAGGAAGGCAGGGATGGCAGAGGAGCAGGGCAGGGAAGGGGTGTATAAGAACCTCAGGAAAAAAACACACAGAGAGGGGGAAGGAACATGGGGGGTGTGAGTTTTGGGTGTTGACCCCGACATTGTAAGAGCACAGTGTGAACAGACCATCTTACACTGCATCACCTTTACATCACTCATTGCGTGTGGGAATACGCTGTGAAATGTATCCCAGAGAAAGACTGCTGGAAGGCACCCTGAATTCTATGAGAGACTTGTTGGAGTTTAAAGTTAATGTGTTTTTTCTGTACTGTTTTGAGTTTCAGAAAAGTTCTGTACCCCCCTGCGGTTCCTTCCTCCCACGTTCATTTCTTTCCTGTGTGTTCCCCCTCCAGTTTGTCCCTAATGCCGTGTTGCTGAGGTGTTGGGGCCATCTCTCGAGCACAGCCCCTGCCGCACACTGCCAACGCAGCCGCTGCACCTAGTGTTGCTACCGTGCCACAGCCCCAGGGACACACACACACGGATTTGATCTGATAATTGTCATAGTCTGTTGGCTAGCATGGGATCTTTGTTAAACAGAAAGATACAAAATGCAGCTCATCTTAGAAAACTGCTGCAGATGGTTGAAGACAGATGCACTTTCAGAAATTACATGAAGTGAGTTCATAGATCATGTAGTCAGGTGGCTGTGCACATATTTGCAGAAGTATTCATACAAGAAGTCTGTTGCTTCATCTCAAGGGCTTTCTATTAATCTGGGTAGAGTGTTGTGATTGTTATGATGCCTGTTATGATGACGTAAATATGTACGGGAATGTGGACATCACAGTGGAAGACTTACTGAAAACTCACACTTTTCTGTCATAACTGAAACCTCTTAAAATTTGCATGGAGCTGCTATGGATCCATTAAGGAGAAAAAATTGATGTTAATTTTGTAATACTGTATTATACTGAAATAACAGCATTTTCATCGATAAAATTGTAGTTTTAATGAGGAGGCTTCGACCCTATGCAAAATATACTCTTATTTTATCCTTCAAAGGGCATGCTTATGGAAAAGCAAAATCATGGGGAGCCCCATCATGTTTCACAGGGTATAGTCCCATTTAAGTAACAGGAATGTGGATCTTAGTGCATCTCACATCCACATGTGTACTCACATTTAAAGCCACACATTTTCCCTTTCCAAGTTCTTATTTTCTGATGTTAAATAATCAGATCACATTTTGTTATGAGTGCTTGTTTGCCATCGTCTTATTTGCTGTGTTTTCTAAGAGAGATCATACTTATGAATTTGGACTGTCTTCATTATAGGACCTCTCAAGTCTCCCTGTGTTAGCAAATTAGAAATCTTCTCTTTGGGCCAAGATTACCTAGCATCAGTAGTTAGTTTTGTGGTGTGCACCACCTAGAGCATTCTAGGGAAAATAGGATGCACATCCCTCTGGCAAGTAATGTACATGTACAGGTTTTTTTTAGCAATGACAAGTAGATGTGAGACAGTCGGGGAAAAAAATCCATTTCTTAACATCTTATAGATATGTGGTATGTACCTCTTGTCAGGGAAGAGTCAGATCAAGGTTTCTTTGCAAAGGGTGACAAGCTGGAGGTTGAAACATGCTGTTCCTTGCTTAAGCAAGAAAGTGACCCCACCTTGGCAGCAGGCTGCTCCACAGCACCTGCACAGGGGGAGCAATATCAGGGTAGTGGTGGTGGCAGTAACAAGTCCCACCATAGGTTCACAATAAGCAGTCAAAGGCAAGGGGAAGGATCAGGTCCAAGGTCATGCAGGGCTGTCCAGCAAATTAGGAAAAGCAGCGGATGAAGCTGGCTGCTGACTTGCCTGAGGTGTGGCTTAGACCTGGTGTGGATGCCCGAAGTTGAATTGCAATAGTGTTGCTGAGCCATGGACAGTGACCCCAGGTGAGGCTGGGCAGTGTTACTGGGCATCATGAGCATTCTCAGGGCCCTATACAAAGTACTCACAATAGGCATGAAGCTCATTTCTGATAGATACATGTGGTGGCCTAGAGTCATAGGAGAACATGACAAATCATACCCCAGTCACTAAAGATACATCCATATGCTGTAGTAGGAACCATTCTAGGACCACTGTTTTATTTTGTACAGGCCTATAAATCCTCAAAAAGAGTTAGAATTTGTTATGAATCTATGATAAGTTTGAACAAATAACTTTTAGAAAAACTCATACTCAAGCACTATTCCCTTAAGCCACCAAATATTTTATGTAGTCTTATATGGATTCTTAGAGTATTATGTTAGATTAAGAGCAAAGTAAACAAAAGTTTTAAATGAGCTTTTTTTAAGAAAAATAGTCCATTTTTATTACTCCTGTCATCCCTCTGTACATGCAGAAAATTATAACTATAAAAGAAATATATAATGGAAATACTTTACTTTTTTTTAACTTAGATATTTTGCTTTGCTTTATTTTGTACAGCCAGCTAGTTAGACACTAGTGACAGTATTGACTGATGATGATGTTCCTACATGATTAACAGCAATGGCCTGTTATGAATTTAATAATTGTATTATCTATCTGTAGCTCTGTATTAATAAATTGTTCATGTAGGGAAAGCTCTGATTCAGACACAGTTTCAGCTAATGTAACAGGCCTTGCTTTCACTGTCCAGCATTTTATTGAACAATTTCCTTTGACATTAAATGACATTCTCTATTTCTTCATCACCACATATAAGCTTGTCTAAGAACATTATGATGAAGTCCAGAAATGTCAGGTTGTGGGGACAAGGTACAACTTGTCATAAAAACACCTAGACAAAATAACAGCTTGTTACTAATTTTGTTAATAGGTCTTCCACGGTCTTCATAGAAAACCAAAAGCATTCTGGAGACAGTGGACTCATGGACTCAGCAGCTCTGCAAGCTTGTGGTTTACTTCTAATGACATTATTATGGTGGCTATGATGATTTCAGTGAGATCACTTATATCCTATCTTCTTGTTAGTCATCTGTCATCTGAAATATAGGTAGTGTGATGCATAATAGCATTGTCAAGGAGTCTCAAACCCAGAATGGACAAAGCCATCAAAATATTCTGTATTTTATATTTGTAATCTGTAGGAGTCTGTCTGCTGTGGGTGTTTACAGGAGGAATATTGATTTAGAGACCTATTCATTTCAGAGGACCTTCAAAAAAGTTAGATGTGGTGTCATTGGACGATATCAATGAAAGCAATTATTCAGTAAAAAACTACATCTCTTTATGCTTCATTATTGTCAGGTATAGAACCTTTTGTTGGTTATCACATGCAGATAAATTATATTATCTCACCTAGAAAGGCTGTTGACAAGGCATAAATTCTGTAAGCCAACTCACACTTAAGAGAAGTCCAGGAAGACTGAAGAAGAAAAGAGAGAAAGGGAACACATTCAGTTGAAGGCCAAAGCCCTTTTACAGGTCAAATTTTTCTTATGTGTGCATAATAAAAGCATGGTACCTGAGGAAGGACAGGGCTTTCTCAACAAGATTAACTGATATTAGGAGCAGTCATGTTTCCCAGCACTGGGGGAGAAGCCATTCTTGCTTTCCGGAGCCAACTGGAACTTCTCACAAACTGTTCAGAATAAATGAAAGCAGAAGGTTTCTGTAAGCTCTCATTTTGGGGCAGATTTCTCAGAGGAAGAGAAACAATGCAGCAATAAATTGTATTGTGGTTTAGCACTTAAAATCACCTGATAATTCAAAAGTGCTTCAACAGGTATGCTTAGACCAACATAAAAAAAAAACAGGGCCACTCTCACCTCTCTCAGTTTAAAAGCTAAATTAGAAATTATATGGAAGGTGGTGTTCCACAACTACAACCTTCCTACTTCTCCACAAGGTCAGACTAGTGTCACAGTGCTTAAGTTTTACAGATTAGAGGATTCTTTAAGCCTGTGGGCATAACTGACCTCCTAACTCCAGAACTGTTGAACACTTTCTGGTAAAGAGTCCACTCAAAGTTTGCAAATGATCAACATTTGCATGTTGGTTTCCAGGTACTCCAGAGATTGATCTGTCCTATAATGCATTTTCTGGAGGATTTGGTGGAAGAAAGGACACAAAACCAATTTGACTTTGTCTCTTGCTTGCTGGTTGACTCACAGCTAGAATTTCATATAGTATTTGAATCATAACCTGGGCAACTAAAGTCCTAAGCACCCAAAGAAAAGAAAGTGTTTGAGAAAAAGCACAGAAATGCCGTAGCCACACTGTCAAAGGACAGAACCGTTTATTTACACAGTTCAATTTCCTAGCTGCATCCAAGTGTGGGGTCCTCAGCACAGACAGGACATCAACCTGTTGTGGCAAGTCCAGGGAAGGCCACCAAGGTGACTAGAGGGATGGAGCACCTCTCCTAAGAGAAAAGGCAGAGAGAATTGGGATTGTTCAACGTGGAAAAGAGAAGGCTTCAGAATTACATAATTGCAGCCATCAAGTATCTGAAGGGAGCCTACCTGAGGAAGAAAGACGGAGAGAGACTTTTTTCAAGGGTGTGTAGTGATAGGAAAAGGGGCAATGGTTTCAAACTGAGAGAGGGTAGGTTGAGATTAGACATCAGGAAGAAATTCCTCACTGTAAGGTCAATTAGATGCCAAAACAGCTTGCCGAGGGAAGTTTTGGATGCCCCATCTTTGAACTGTTCAAGGCCAGGTTGGTTGGGGTTTGAGCAACCTGGTCTAGTGAAAAGTGCCCCTGCCCATGGTAGGCAGATTTGAACTAGATGATCTTCAAGATCCTTTCCAACCCAGGACATTCTGTGATTCTGCCAAAGCTAACAGTTAAATCAACAAGAAACATGACATCTCCTTTGTGTTATGCATTTGCTGATAGAGTCACAGATCTGTATTACCTGTTCACTTGGAGTGGTAGGTCTACTTTAAGACATTTGTTCAGAAATAGCCTGCAATAGAAGTAAAGATATAATCTGTTTTTAAAAAGCAATTTTCAGTAGTGGAGACCTGCAGAAATGAACACTTAAGGAGGAAATTTTAGCATAATTTACTAGTATTTTCAGCAAATGCATCTTGCCTTTACAAGTATGGCATACCTGAAAAGCATGACTGTGACAGTTTAATGCAAAAGCAATTATACTCTATGCCAAAAGTACAAGAAGTGTTTTCCAGTGGAGGAGGGAATAGTAAAAAATCCCAGCATTTTAATAAATTTACTTCATTTTTTCCTCAGATTTTCAATATCACCTGTCAAAAAAGCACAAGAACCATGCATATAATTTTGTTGTTTGTAAAATGTACAACTTCTATATATAGCTTTAGCTTGTAAATCCCTGCTTTCTTTTCTTACAACAAAGCAGACTCCAAAGGTAATTTGAAGCCTGGAACAATAGGTTTGGGTTTAGTTATTTATCTCTCATGGAATTCTTCTAAAGCATCCTGTTGACTCTGAAGACAGCCTGTAGAGTAACTGGCTTTCTGCTCTCTCAGGCCAGTTCTCATACCTCCTGATTTCTTCAACTTCTTTTCACTCCTCCTTCTACAAAGTTTATTGTATTTGGTATCAAAGTATACACTTTCTGATTTCCAAATCTCAGCTATTATCATGCTCATTCTTTGTAGTTTAATGTTTAAACATCAAAAGTATGAGCAACCTTAAAAGACCAAGCTGTACTTCATTTTTATATAGACGCAATTGGTTAAACTTTTAGTAACAAAAATTGACAGAGAAAAGTCAAAGCACCATCAAGCACATAAACATCAGCAAGTTTACCTGGATGCAAAATGCATTCTGTAATTTTTTCCCCATTCTTCATCTTACCCACCCAAAGTAATTAGATAAAGCCATTTCACACTGGAAGTTTCAATGGCACTATATTTTGGCATGTATATTAAAATACAAATTTTTTAAAAAATTTATTTGTTGTTTTTATTCCTCTTTCTTTGCCAATTTAATCTCTGGTCTCTCATTGCTAAAGGAGCATCTGGAAGTTGAGAGCCATGATCAAGCAGAGACGTAACAATTCCCAGTATACTTACAGCTTTCTCAGGCCAAATTTACTTTCTGGGTTACTTTTGTGTATTTCTCTATTTTCACTGACCTTTACATAAGATGAAGCTTCAAGATAAATAGGTTGCATTGATTACTGCATGTTAGAATATTAGAATGTTATATTCAGCCACCATTGCAGTCTAATGTAAAATAACTCCTATTAAAGAATATGGAAACAATATTTTGATTGTGCAATAGAGTCATTTATATGGCAGCTCTCTCCTTTTCCTTCATGATCATGAGATTTATTTACAGATATTAAAAAAAAAGGAATTATGCTGTGTTCTAACACAGTCCCCACAAGATTCTTGATATTATTACTCATCCTGTGATAGACAAGAAATCACAATAGCCCTTGCCTTAACACCTATACAGCCCCAGCTCCATGTGTTTTTCAAATACAGTATATGAATTCTAAACTCTAATATTCTAAATTGAAATCAAACAGTTTAATTAAGTTCATGCATAGGTATTTCAAAACAGGGCAAATGATTGGCAAATATTTTGTTGTATACAATTGCACTATTTTTTCCATTTTTTTTTTGTATATATAACATTCTTCATTTATCTTGCAATTTTTTTATCATTTCTCTATTTTGAGCTCACAGGCATTTGGCATATATGACAGATAATATGACAAATGTTCTTTGAACATTCTTATTTGTTTCATGAAAATACTGTCATCCTTATCTTCACAAATGAATTGAAAGTTTAGGACATCTTGTTAAATATTTGGAAGCTTAGGGCTGTACTGTTTGACTGCTCTGCTCAGACATACTATGAAATATCTAACACTATTTGGCCATTACATGGCATCAGTAGCATTATTCTTACAGTTACATTTATAGTACTAATTTCAAATGTTTCCATAGCAAATAGAATCTTCTATAAGTAATAGTGTACCAGCAATTTCTTACTAATAAAGGTTATAAGTAGGTACATTTGGTTTCTAAAGCAAATTTTTTTCTCACATTGCCACTCAGTCCATCTTAATTAATTATATAAGCTTAGAAAAGAATTTTTACTGTCTTCCTTTTTAGGCACTTCCTGCCACACAGAATTTCTTTGCTAAAATTTCTCCATCACAAAATCTTGTTCCATTTTGGTCATTTATTTCACGTAAGGAAAGTAACGACCAAACTTCCCTTTCAGTCTTTCTCTAAGAAGAAAGAGGTTTTGCACAATTGGTTAAATCCTGTTTCCAGCTGGAGGAAGTTGAGTTTCCTTGAAATCATCTCTGTGGATGCTCATGGAAGAGTATCTAGACATTATATTATGAATAGGATCTTGTAATTATCCATAACATTGAAATATTCATCTGTGCAATGTGAATTTTGTATTGTAAGTTTTAATCTAGAATTTCTACATAAGTATTTATACTTTAAAAATAAGAAAAAAATATTCTGAGAAGAAGAATTTATTCTAAACATAAGCTTTGGAGGCAAACTCTCCTCAGGACTTGTTATTTAGAAAAAGAAAATATGAAAATTGAGTAATATTTCATTGGCTTGAATATATGATGGCAAAACATTTAGATGCCAGGGATCAAATACTCTGATACAAAGGAAGATTTAAATCTCTGAAAGTAAATAAACACTATTTAGGGAATCACCAATTCCTTGAGAAAAAATCTTGCAGACTGTGAATTTACAACTGTAAATAGTAAGACTTTTTAGTAAATTAAGTTTTCCTGAATATCTTTGGATGTGAAGTAACGAGTAGATTTCATACCAGCAATACCACTCCAGATTTATGAGCTAGTCAGTTGAAATTTTTACACTACAAGCAGTTGACTTGACTATGAGCAGAACTCAGTTCTCAGCATTCCCAAAACATAGCATTATAGGACAGACAGCAACAGAGAAAACTTTCATGTTTTTCATGTGACTAAAAATTATTCCTTGGGTTTGCACTGCCCATCTAAAGACACCTGGGAAAGGTTTCTACTCCTCAAAAATGCCTGAAGTGGCACAAAAAATAATGGAAGCGTTAAAAACACTAGAAACTGAAAAATGCAGGCACAGTCTACAATAGGCAATTTGACTTGCAGGAATATCTTAGACACACAAAACATATTTGTAGGAGGAGTTTGCCCTGAAATACACAATCCACGCTAGGAGCTGGCAGCCTGGCAAGGTCAGGGTGACCTTGGGGCAGCCAGAAGAAGAAGTAAACAACCCCACCCTCTTGGTAAACAGAGACAAACTGGCGCCAAGGCCCGCATGGACAGCGCGTGATAGCTGGCTACCGGCCAGTGGGGAAACCCCTCCACCTCGTGGACAGACCCCTTTAGCTTATCCAAAGCTGCCCCGATTCACGTGTACCCCCTCAGAACCCTATATAAGTGGGTTTTACCCCCCCAATAAAGGTTGTTGGTTGGTTGCTGTTGTTGTTGCTGTTGTAGTTGTTGTTCTATGTTCATTCATTTAACCATTGGAGCCTGGACCTTTTCTCTGTGAGAACACATCCAAGGCATCTGGACGCTGAACCCGGGGTACCGAGTGATTTGGGCCGGCTAGGACAAAACCAGAAACCTCTCGCTCTGACGCAACGCGAGTGGAATTTTTCCCTTTACATATTTATTTATTTAAGGTAACACATTGCATGACCAAAGCTTTCAGTATGTCCCTTAACAGCTTTCTACATCCCAGAATAAAAACAAAATGAATAAAGAAAAAGTTCAGTCAGATAGTGTGGCTCTAATAAGCATTACTAGCATTCTTTACCAAGAGCCTGTCATTTTAGTCTAAGTACCTTTTTACTATATTTGTAGTGAGTCACTTGCCCCTGTGGGCTAATGATATTTAGGTCCCATGCTAACTGCTGTTCACCCATGAGTCTTTGATTAAAGACAGAGCCTAAAAACCATTTCTAAAAGGCTCCACTGAGCCATAGAGAAATTCAAACAGTTCTGCATGCTGCTACAATCAAGGGATAAAGTTCAAAAAGGAATTATATCAGTGCAGTCTTCTTCAGAATGGGATTTATTGTTTTGATTTTGCAATGATTTTTTGTCTTTTTCCTAAACCAGATTGCTATAAATGTGAACAAAGGTTGAGAATCTCAGGGTTTTGTTATCAAGAGAAAGTACCAACTTCAATAAAATAGAATTGGAAAGAATGCTTTCCAGATATGTTGCTTTCCATCTGGAGGTCTCGAAGGGCATCACTATGTGTTGAACTGATTCTTACAGCAATCTTGATAAGTAGACATCATACCATTTCATATACAAGAGCATTAAAAGCAATTTTCTATATAAACCAGACTACATTTTGCCTTCTACAGTATCATTCCTCCTCCAGATCTATCTGGCAGCACCATTCCCTTGTGCCTCAAACACATGCATGTCAGACACTAAATTAGCTTGTTCAGAGAGACACAGAGTCAGAAAACAAATCACATTTTTTTTAGATTCAGTTTACAGGCAGATTTTTTCATATAATTGGGTCACTGCCATCTTTGGTGTCATAAGATCCTTAAGATTTTTTATATATTTGTAGATTTTAATATAGCTGTATAGTTTCTCACACTTAAGGTAGCAGATGACATTTTCTAAACCTCTTTCTCATGGTTTGTGCCACATTCTTGAAATTGTACTTAATGTTCTTTTCAAGGAAGAGATTTTAACAAGGACATCTTGTTTGGGACACACGCACCTGGAAGATATATCAAAGTTAATAGCAATATAGAAGGCCTAAAACCCTTGGAGAAGCTCCAAAGGGGCAGACCTGAGGGAGGTTCTGGGGGCAGATGATTCTCAGGTTTGATGTATCCATTAGATATGACAATTAATTAGTGTTATAAATTTGTAAAAACCTCATACTGTATCATACACCTATGTATTTTGCTGCATCTGAAAGCACTTTTATTAAAGGACCTGCTCTCTATTTTATCTATATTGATATTGTGTGGAAGGTTCTTTTCTTCCATTTTAGGGAACATTTTCAACTCATTCTCAAACCATGATTAAGGCAAAAGGGAAGCTGGGAGAGCAGGTTAGAGTAGAACTATAATAACCTTATCTTATTTCAGTTTAAAGCGTCGGGGGGTGTACCCTGAGCCACAAAATATCCATGTCCCACACTGATTCACAAACCTTCTCCTATGTCTGGGCCAGAAGGAGTGCATGAATTACACAAATTCAGGCTGGAATTCTGTCATTGACCTCAGAGATATTGCCATGTCTCTTCATTTCCAGGGCTTGATACAATGCTGGCCACCAAAAGAGTGCTTCCATGCAGTTTTCATCCTCACATTTTTAATTTTCCACTAAAACTAGCACTTTTTAAGCCTCTTGGTGGGTAGGATTTAACCCAATTAAAAACTATCTGTAAGGAAGGACATGTGAGATTTTGACCAGGAAACAAAGAGGAGAAACCAAGGCTTTTTCATTCATCCATTTTTCTTCTTTGTAATTTTTGAGAGGGTGGTTGATTTTGTTGGTTTTTGTTGTTGTTTTTGGTTTTGGTTTCTTTTTAATTTATTTTTTTATTTTGTTTGGGGTTTTTTGTTTCTTTTGTTTGGATTTGGGAGGTTTGTATTTATTTGATTTGTTGGGGTGTTTTGTTTGTTCGGACTGGGTTTTTATCTTTGGGGATTTTTTTTTTTTTTACAACCACTTTTAAACTGGTTTAAAGCAGTTCAAGTGCCAGGACTAGGACTCTCAGTTTTGCTCCTGAATTGAGACTGAGGGTACAATGGACAATTAAATATAGTCTTCGATCTTTAAGCTTTAAAGAATCTCATTTATCTGTCACAAAGGGTATGCATCTTACCTACCTACACATTAGGTTTTTCTGAGACTTTCATGCCTAATTTTAGATCACCAGTTTGGACTGGGGCTGAATAGTAGTCAAATTTCCTCCATATGACAACAGGCTATTACCACCTGCCAGGAACACTCTGTCAGCCCTGGAACTCTTCCATCCTAACAGTCCAGTATTCTCTGCTTCAGCAAAAGTTAAATAAACAAAACACTTGCTAGTCTCAGGATGAATATAAGGCAATCAGTAGAAAACAACCTAGTAATAAATTTTCTCCTTTTTATTTTCTGGAATGATGGTGAAACCCTACACTACTGAAATTTAGGAAAACCATGATTTTAATATGAATGTACTTTCTGGTACATTACTGATCCAGGGGGAAAGCGTATATATGAAGACAATATTGCCTAGGAACACTGATATTTAGCAGATACTAGGAAGGTTTAGCATGCATCTGTATAAATATTTATAATACTAATAAAGCAGCTTATGAAAAGCATGTATTTGAGGTAAGTGTACACCCTAAGTCTCTTTTAAGTATTCAAACCCAAAGAAGCCCCTCTTTTTTAGTTTCTTCAGTGTTCTCAATTCTAAACACATGTTATCTTTTACTAACCTTTTTATTTTAGTAGCCACTTTAATCCTCTTTTATGCTCACATGCAGATGTAATAATTTTGAATTGTGGCAGAAGTTCTGTCAAGCTGAGGCTGTTTTTTTATAGAGGTTAGCAAATATTTTCGTGGCTCAGTTTTCCATTCACTCCAACTAAGGGAGAGATAATGACTGGGGAAGTAGCTCTGTCACTAAGACTAAAGATTTGATCTCAAACAATTTCTGTGAACATCTTCAAAGTGAGAAAGAAGGATCTGAAAAAATGTATGATGCCTAAAATTTCAATCATATTCATATATTCTTCTCAATTTTTTTCTAAGCAAAGAACAATCTTGGAAAGATAGAAAAGCAACAACAACAACAAAAAAGAATGGTTTACTTTAACTGTTGACTTTAGAGCTCTGATCACTAACATGTGTCTCCCTGACAGCATCCTCTTGCCAGATCCTCTGACACAGCTTTCAGTCTCAGGAAACTTACAGTGCTTCTATGGTCCAGGCTGACAGGTAAGTAAAGAACAATGTTGCCTGCACCATATTTCTTATGTCACACTGTTGTCCACACTGCCAAGTAGAACTGGAAGTCTTAGTTCTGGCAAATTCAAGATGTGATCTTGCTTGATCATCAATTATATAAAAAATTTGGTTCAGAAATTAATAATTTTTGCAGAGGCTAATGAATATTGATTTCCAATGCATATGCAAATCATGGAAGAGACTGTTACAGAAAAATAACATCATATGGTTTTAGAGATTCAGAATACCAGATTAGTGAAGAGGATCCTAAATTCGAATCAAGTAAATAAAAGATCCCCAGATATTTCTACTTCCTAAGAAAACTTTGGCAAGAAGGATTTTAGAATTAAAACAAAACAAAACAAAACCCAAAACACTTATTTCTACACATGAAAACAATAATATAGTTAAAGACTTATTAAAAGTGAAAAAAAATAATTACTACTATCAAATTAGTATTCTTCAAAAAACAATCATTTTTCCTTTCACATCTTTGTCAGAAATCTAGCTTGCTATAGTGCTTTTATATGGCAATGATGCTATTATGGTACTTTGCATTGTAATGTTGCTATGTTGTAATGAATTTTGATGTTGTTAGAGCAAGGGAACAGATGCTGCAATTAAGACCACTAAATGGAATTCAGTCCTTAAAGATTCATATATCACATGTGAAATTTTAATACCCTATGTAATATTTATGACATCATTGGTCAGAAGAGGATCAATAATAAAATCAGGACTACTATAATGGTATAAGGTACAAAACAGAGAAATTGAGACATCCTATTCTCTTTTCAGATTGTAAAGCAAAATGAAGCTGATTTGCCTTTGCCCTGAAGTTGGCATGATGAAAAGTGGAACTGCAGCTAAATCATACTCCTAGAATTTTTCCTCTACACTTTTCTGATGTCAGTGACAAGTTAGGGAGAGTAGAGAAACTGATGTATTAATTTAAATTTTATCCATGAAACTTTACATATAGTGCTGAAGATATTTTTTCTAATGCAAAGGAATATTCTTGATATAACTATTCACATGGTGTGGATGTAAATCACTTAATTAATGCTTTTATGTTTGCTTTTACATAGTTTGATTACTATAATAATCTACTTGACATATTAAACAATTTTTTAGAGTGGCTACAGGTTTTAAAAAGTGATTGAGCTAATAGTCTGACTAAACACAAAATTTGAAATGCACTGAAACTTCTTTAGTGTTTGGTCTTAAAGATGAGTACAGAGCTCTTTCTACTTCTAGCTGCGATGATCCAACTTTGTCTTTGTATCCTACAAAAGGTTTATTAATTACCAAACAGTTAAGTTGCAGGCAAAAAGCTGAACCAAGACTCTTTTGCTCTTGTAATCTCAAACTTTGGACTTCTAGAGTAATTTATAAGACAATTTAGAATTATTTTATAATGAAACCTTAAATGTTTCTAAAGAATTTGTAGATGACTATTGTAAGAAAGTATTATGACTGTTGCTACACCTATAGGATTTTAAACTAGTGGAGCATAGGAAAGCCTTTATTAAATAGTGTTGCAAGGAATAAAGATGATTAATTTTTTGTATTAACTTTCACCACTACTAGTAAGCTTCATGTTTAGACAATAGCTGCTGTGAGAGAAAAAATGTCAATTTATCTTGAGTGAATTAAGGCTTAATTAACCTTGCTTTCCCTCAAGGCCATTGATCTGGAAACAGCAAGTCAGTAATTGAATGTTGTAGCTACCACAACCCCCAGTTTCTTAAAACTTGTGATTCATTTTCCTTAACTACCATGGGAGCAAGTGTGTTCTGGCTCTTAACAGCCCTTTGACTAGAGCTTTCAATCCATCAAGAAATACTCAAATTCATAATAGTTCTACTATGAAAACATCCAGTTCATTTGATGTAGTGTCATTTTAGGACTTTTTTTTTTTACTAACAGTATTTAGTGGAGTTCATTAAATTCTATAATGACGTTAGCATAGATGAAACACAGATTATATTTTCTGTTAAAGATACTAATCTGCTGAAAAAGAGGAAACACCATTTATTTCATTGGTACTACTGCATTTGTTCTGTGTAAAGACAACCATTTATATTAAATACACATCTATTCAAACTTCAATAGCTAGGGATCATCACATAACTGCAGACCCTTATTTAGACTGCTTGAACTGGATTATGGCCACAGATCTCTAATGGATATGTAAGCTCAAAAGGGATGTTGCACTAAGATATTTTGGTGTAGCATAAGACAGTTTTGGCTTCTGTAGTGTCCTTCATTGATTCAACTAAATAATGCTACAGATAGAAATATATATTGGTTAGATTTGCTGGTCCATTGACTTTATCAGTCCCACTTCTGTTTAATTATTTATAGATATTTTATTTTATTTACCAGAACTGCCTATTCAGTACAGAGAAACACAAATTTCAGTATAACAGGTTGTCAGGCCAAACTGCTTTTATAAGAATCTGCTGAAGGCATTTCACTACAGATGAAATCACTTCAGTGTTTTTTCATTTGTTCTTGCTGGTTTTTACCTGTGTTGCCATTCGGACCTTAAAATCAACTCACAATGTTTGTGGATTTTCTGTCTTTATGCATATTTTTAAAAATACCTTTCTGGTATCCTTTTTATGATTTTTACTGAAAAAAACCCCCACCCAAATTTAGACTCCTCATAAATTAAACAGATTTTCTTTGAATTTCTAGATCTCTGGTTTTACACAATCATACAATTTGCAAGGCAGTTACTATACGCACATGCTTTACTGAAAAACTGCTCTCTGAATTTCTAAAGGTCTTCAATTCAGTTTCACCAACAATGCTTGGATTCTTTTCTCTAGAAAAAGGATGTTTCTTGATTTAGGGCTTTGGTGTTTTTTTTTCAATTTATAGTTCTTCCTGGGACTAAGAAAGATCCAGAGCATTTTCCATTTTTATTGCCCTGAAGAACTTTCTTCTCCTCTTTTTTTTATGAGATTTCAGGAATCTTAAAGTTTTCCTAGAGCTGTTCTAGTTGTATAACAGTGAACACAAGAAATGAGTACCCGGAAAGTTTTCTGACGCTGTCTAATTTACTGGTGTAGATGTCACCTGAATTCAGCTGAAGCTAAATCAAGCATCATTTGCTTTTGCCAGACTTTCTCCTCCTGAGGTCTGGATGGCCTGATTGTGCTTTCTTGTCTGTGATATCAGCCTTTATGCTGGGGATGTAGATGTTGTTGATATGTTTAGAGACTTGCTTTTGGAATGCAACAACAGCAAAACCCTGTAATACCTTTCTTGTTTAATTAACAGCAAAAATGTCCCCTATTGTTTATAGCCTTGTATGAAAATAACTGCATGGCAATTTTTTGATGAAGTTTTCAGTATGGCAGATGGGTAAGTGAAGAAATTCTAAAGGTAAGACAGAGATTTTTCCAGCCTGTAAAATGATTTTGAATCTATTGAATACAATCCTCCCATTTTCATTTAATTTTTTATGAGATACGAGTTATCAAGAGGTATTATAAACCATTGAGAGTGACTGTATAAAGTGATTTTTTAATCTATATTCTAATATTTCTTTTTATTGAACAGTTGTCAAAAAGATGTGTGTGCAAAGGTAAGAATTTTAAAACCACTGTATGAATCTAAAAAGTAACAGTGTTCTTTGTACAAGGGATATACCAGTTAAAAGTATGGGTATTATAAGTCCACTGAAAACTGCATAAGAAATACAAAAAGCTATTTTCTGAGAAATCTGATAAATCATGAAAAAATTTCTACCACACTACTGAAGCTCCAGGTGAGAACTGTAGTATGTGAACAAAAAACTTCATTGGAATAGAACATCAAAATAAAGATACCCTAGTGAAGCAGCAGGACAGTGAGATGTCACTGAGTTTTTGAACAGTATGACTGATAGCAGACAGTTCTTTTTCCTGCATACAGTGGCTTCCAGTTATGGTTTTTCATTCATGACAGTTTCAACATGTACACTGATGTTACAGTTCTCTACTTGGCATCAGATTAAATTTAATCTTCAAAGCTAATAATGCTTTCTATTTTGCTTACATAGACACACAGTGTCAATTTCAACAGCTGTATTTTCTGCAAACCTTATAACTTACATTATTAGGGGCAATAAAATATCTTGCCAATGGGGTTCAAAAGGAACAGGCTGTATTTGTATTTGTATTCTTATCTGAATACAGACATGGCTCCAGCTAGTTTAAATGTTTCTCTACATTGCTTTTACTATCTGCAGTATGAATGTGGCATTTGAAGATTCAGGGATTTCAATGGCATATGAATCAATCCACTTTATTCCAGCCTTTATATGTGGCATAGCAAAGTATTATGCAGCAAGCTCACTTTCTTTCAAACATATAATCTCAGTATAATACTGAGTATACTTAAGCATTTTCAGTATTTTAGATTTATAAGTTCCTGTCATCTCTTAACCAATCTTACTGGCTGACTGGCTGATAGAAAGTAGTTAATTGAAAAACATAAGATGTTTTTCAAAGTTCCCTTATATAAAGAAAAATATACTCAGGTATTCCCCCCAAAATGCCTAAACAGTGGAAAAGATTCAAAAAGGTTTATTTTGGAGACAAGGACACTGAAAACTTACAAAACCTCACAGTGCTGCAAGACAGCACTGGGCCTCAGGGAAAGGCAAACCTCCTATTCATTCCCTGGGATCCCCCGCTGCCTGATAAGGCCCTGTAGCATGTGTGTGAGCTTTATCTCTCTGTATCCAGGGAGTCAACTTCTCTGGAATGCATGAGGAGAAACATCTAAAACTGTCTCTGGGAAGGATGCCTTGTTCCAGGCAGGAAAGCTTCCTTAAGCAAACATAACTGCCTCCTCAGTAGCAATATCTTCCGGAAAAGAGTTAGTTACCCCTACACCATAACTGAGCTAAAATTATTTTGCCTCAGTTTTCATTTCATATTAACAAACTCTAATGCCATATTGGTCATCTCACAGTTCATCAGCAATGAATGTTTAGCATTTGGTGCACAAAAGATTATTGATTACACTCTGTTGGGAAAGTGTCTTCATGAAAATGCATACTAGTCAGTTTTGGATTCAGTCCGATCTAAATGGAAGTAATTGCTTTAGACATGGGCCTTCTATTCCTGCCAGGTCTGGCAGAACCCTGTGGTCCATGGTACTGAAGAGCCCTCAGAAATTGAATAACATTAGCCTGAAAGACTTCATTCTGTACACAGGTAAGAGAAGATAATGACTAGTAATAAATGTTCATCAAGGAATGCTTTCATAAGGAATTATTTGAATTTGTATGTACGTCAAAATAACAACTTTTCTGTATAGCAAACTCCATCTTCTTCAATGCCAGCTTCTGGTCTCAAGCTCCACATGCATATTCTCAGATGCTGTGTTGCTAGTGCAACACTTCTCATCTAGCAGGTGGCTGACTAATGAAAAGACATTTACAACAGATGCAGATCAGCATTTACAGATGCAGACTGTAATCCTGAAAAAAAAAAATCTTTAAAAATAGATTCACCTTTCTACTTTGCATCACCACACGTGTTACATGTAGGAGTTTTCTTGCTGTCATAGATGTGAGGTGTGGATGGTCTTATAATTTTTGCATGTGAGTGCATGGACATCAGAAGGCTGTTTCAGCACATCATTAAAGAGACAGCTTTTAGCTATTCTGAAGCTTTATTTTTCTTTTCTCTCT